>OX402052.1:7048688-7596188 GCA_947859365.1 Archips crataeganus
TGTGGCACCTACGATTAGTCTGCATCAAACAACCTTGTTATTTCATCCCGCTAAATGCAAATCGCTGACTCCCGCAGACCTTCTCTATTGATAACATCGAAGCGTCATTATTCTACAGCATTTAAATAAGATATTTATTAGTTTTATGTCGGTGTGTAATGATATTTTACGCAACGAACTTTATTGCTTGGGAAAAGCGGAAAGTAAGTTTATCGTTTAACGATATCATGGTTCAGTTTTGTACCTTACCTGTTTATAGTACCTAATAAACTTTAAATAACAGTATGTTAAGCTATATCAGAAACATGCGCTAAGTGTCCATACAGAATCTGACCGCATTATTTTATGCCCTAACGGAGATATTAATCTTATCGCTGGCTTCTGGGCTAGCTGTGTTCGCACCACGGGGGTGCTACGTAAGGTAGCTCGAAAACTGTCTAGAATTAGATTAAATTTTATTTATAGCTATGACTAAGCTTTAGTTCTATTTTAGTAGCTCTCTGTATGGATAGCAATTTAAAGTGTCTCGAACAAAAAAACTTAATTTTTTGGCTTCTACAGGTTGTATCTGAATTTTTAAGAAGATTTATGTACTTCCGTCAGTGTAAATTAACCCCAAAAAAGTTTTTTTGTTTTTTTCTTGTTTGGACAAGATTGTTGCAGTTTAGTGTTTGTTTTGCATATAAATTGGCAATTTACGAACTTATTAGAAGCGGAGCAAACGCGGTGTGTGTTTGCCGCAAGCGCGCAACGGATTCGCCGCGAACGCGCAACGTAGTCGCCGCGAATGCATAACGTATTCGCCGCGAGCACGCAGTGAGTTCATTGCGTCTATAAAGCTGGGACGCCATGATGGACGCTCACGTACATCAGCTAACATCTATTTTAACCGACTTCAAAAAAAGGAAGAGCCAGCAGGAGTGGACCTAGTCATCTACCATACCTACATACTATCTATTGGGGTTGTACCACTCCTGCTGGCTCGTGCTGAGGCACCCACTTTAAACAGATTAGTAGAAAGTTATTTTCATGCTTTTTGTTTGTAGTCGGTTCAATTTTTATTTCATATTTATTTTTTATTTTTAGTATTTGGTTGTTTTTTGAAGGCGGTTTTATTTTTTATTTAATACCTACTACAGTTTTTGTACATCATGGCGTCCCAGCCCTATAAACGCAACGAATATGCACCGCGCTCGCGGCGAACACAATGCGCGTTCGCGGCGAATCCGTTACGCGCTCGCGGCTAACAAGCTTCGCGTTCGCTCAGTACCTCTACCATGAGTTTACACTAGTTCACAGTGACCGTACTCGCTAGCGACGGCGTAAATGATTTGTATGGAGAATTGTACTTCTGTAAGTGACCGCTAGAGGCGCTGTACAATTCTCCATACAAATAATGTACGCCATCGCTAGCGAGTACGGTCACGTAAACTAGTGTAAACTCATGGTAGAGGTACAGCTTCTAATATGTTCGCAAATCGCCAGTGTGATATAAATGGCTCTTAAAGAACTTTTTTGTTCCATAATTTTATCACGTAATGTGTGGCGGTCAGAATCATCGTGATGTGCATAATTAAGTGTCTAAAACAACGGTATTAAGCAGCTGTGTTCTATTTAAATTGTATTCGTAATTTAGAAAGAAAGACGTGCAAATAAATTGATAAAAACCACTCTAAGCAACTTGACATCTTTTTGATATTTTTTCCTAAAATAATTCAATTTGGTAAACGTAATTTAAGCGAAAATTGTCATGCTTCTGGTATCTTTCTTTACCTTATTTTAGTCGCTGCAAAAACAAACTGTCCTTTCATCAACACAAGGTCGATTTTCAAACTCGCTCTTTGTCGGTCTCTAACTAAATGCTTCTCTCATCTACTCAAAGGTTGACTCGTAGAGATCCCTTTAAGAAAACTTCGCCTTTGTCCATGTATCAACGTTTGTCATTTGTATGTGTAAACATATTTTTATACAAGCTGTTGTCCACAAAGTTGTCTGTGTGCCATAGAAACGTTCCACGTTCTCGCAAAAAAGTATACTTAGCCTATGTTACTCATTGATAATAAGAGTATAGCGTGGTGAAAAAGTATAGGTAGCTGAAAGAAATATTGAAATCGATTCAATAGTTTTTGAATTTATCTTTTACAAACAAACAAACACATAGTCAAAACTATTCTCTTAGTTTTAGGAAAGTCAACACCCTCTCCATAACCGCGATCATCACGTCGTCAATAAATTTAATTTGAGCGTCGCGTGCGCTGTGTAAACACCGTTTAATGCTTTAACTACACTCGACGGCGGAACCGCGGACAATTTAAATGTAAATACCCCCATTACAGACTGCTTGGGCATGTCCTAATCTGTGCGAGTGCGACCGTTATGCCAGGATTAATGTCACAATTACGGTTTAATTTTGGAACACGCGAGTTTTGATATTAGCGGCCAGTAAGAACAACCGTTTTTTTTAAGAATACGGATTTGTAGAAACGCTGTTGTTTAATATTTTATTGCACAGCTTTTTGGAAAACTTGAGTGTTCAAGGGCATTTTTGTTCGATATGGATATCCTTTGCATCTGGTCACTGATAATGGCCCTACACCAAAGTTACTCTTTCACGCTAAAACGATATGACCGGATTGTAATAAAATTTGGTACACAGATAGTTTATAACTTGGTTTAACATAATTTTTATAGAATACTTTTTATCCCGGGAAATTGCATAGTTCTGCGGGATGGCGATAAACGAATTTTTCACAGGCGTAAATAAAACTAAAGTAAGTAAACGGTTTTTTTTCTTTGAAACCTGTTTTAATGCTCATCTTTAATCTTTCAACAAAACACGTCTTGGTCCTCTAATACTAATATTATATTGAAGATTTGTGTTTCGTTGTTGTGTCTTTTACGTTAAAATGAATTATTTGGATGAAATTTGGAAAGTAGAGAACTAGATTTTGGGAATACCACGTAGGCTACTTTTTATTTCCAAATTCCCAAAGAATCGCTAACATAAAGTCTCACAACTAGTCTTGGTAATTTCTACAGGCATTCAGTAAAATCTTTAATATAATGTCATATTGAAGAATGTAATTTTTAGGAAGTTACTAAAATTAAGTAAGATATTAGGTATTAGGTATATTGTGTAAGATGCTGCAATAATATTATTCATAGTTTAGATGATATGAATTATGGTTTCTTGTTTGTTATTATTGTTTTTTTTACTTATTTTATTTCTTTATTTTTAATTGATGTGTTCGGTTTCACTTTGTGTTTTGTTATTTTTCAATGGATGGATGACGCGATGGTCCCAAAGGAAAATCAGCGCCATTTGGGACCATTTCGTGATATGCGCATTTTTATTTATTTTTTCCCTTTGTTATTTTTGAAGTTTTTATGTCAGGAATAAATGTTTTCTTTCTTTCTTTCTAAAACACCGTTATTTAAATTAAACTTGCAGATCTAATTAGTCGCAAGTGAAGTCGTGGGTTAAAGCTAGTTTTAATGAACGCCATTCATAAGCTTACCCGTGCATATCCGCATACGCATTCTATTTTTACCCGATAACCAAGAACAGTTAAAATATACGTGGACCGTTGTTCAACACCCAGAGCCATTGTATCGGGCACCGGTAATGGCTAGCAGAGCTAGCCCCCACAAGATTTATGTGTATCCTATCTAAATAGATTGGCTGTAGATTGGTGCTGTGTCGTACGTGCTAGGAATAGTAATAACTTGGTGACAGAATAGACATGGTCCACTAAGCAATGTGTCTCGAGATGTTGCTAGCTTGCCACTCTTCTATAGAATATGGAAGTCTTTCCTGATACATACTCCATCAACCATTCCTGGTACTCCATTTTCTGGAACAAAACAATGTTTTTATTTTAATTATTTGTATTAATTATTTAGTCAATTGAACTATTGTAGGTTTCGACATAATAATGTAAGCAGTGTTTCACAATATCTACTTAAAATATTTAGAAATAACCATAAGGAAATAATTTTACAAAACTATGACAGAAAAATTTTACTTGCCATAAAATATTATATAGAAGTGTGCTGTTGTCAGGATTATTTGAAATTTCATCTTATATAATAGGTACAAGTTAGGTTAGGATAGTTTAATAACTAGGGTTAGGATTCTCGTGGCATTTTAGCACAAGAAAGCAGTGGAGCCGCCATTACGAGTATATACTTTTTATAACTGAACGAATGACTGAATGGTAAAAAAATATTAGTACGTAGATTTTCTAATATACTATTCAATTACATACACATATACACACACACACGCACACACACACACACACACACACACACAATGTAGTAGTTGCGTGTAGCTATCTGTTTATCTTCAAAAAATAAATTTTTAGTTTGTTTAATGTTTGAATTTCACCTTCTTTTTTTTTTGACAATATTTTGTAATTAAGGTTCAGACCGCATCACTATGTGTAATTATTATTATGGTCTTTTGGCTGCCACGATACAGGCCTAGCCTAGTGTGGAGTCATTGGTATTTCTTTTTGTATGTATTGTTCTCGTATTATTTATTTTATTAGCAGTACGGCTGCTCACCGAATTTAAGATTATTTAAAAGCGAAAAAGTATTTCGGGTGCGCCGGTGGGATTCGAACCCACGTCTCCTGGGTATGCGCCCCAACGGGTGTTCTACCAATTGAACCACGTCGCATCCAACCGACTCCCCGAAATTCTTAATCGCTTACATACGCCAACAGTGGCGCTCGTGGGTTTTTCGCTTTTAAATAATATTGTATTGTTTTCGTACGGTTGATAAGGATTTACTTTACTTTACTTTACTTTACTTTACTCCTTCTTAACCAGCATAAAATGAGCAAATTAATTATAAGGGCTAATGCCTATAAAAAATAATGGATCATAGATTAAAATCGAAGATATTTTATTATGCAACAGATTGAGTAATCGGTTAGTTTTTAACCAAAGGCATAAAATAAATGTAATTTAAATATAAATAAGTACGTTTATTACTCTATCACGTCTTTACATTGATTTTCGCACGTTTTACATTTTTAAAAGCTTTTTTGTTATGTGAAAGCGATTACTAATTAATAATACAGTAAATTGGGTTCATTTCCGCTTTTAAAGTAATTAAGATAGTAAATGAAGTTACTATTAAAAGGTGGCATAAAATGACAGGAAATAAAGTATTATTGTTTTTACAAATTACATCGTCGTATCTCTTCGATGCCTACTAATTCACATAATTAAATCAACCAATGTGAACACTGCCAAGTTAATTCTATTTTATCACTATCAAAGTTGTCTCTTCGGGAATCTATACTAATATTATAAAGAGGAAAGATTTGATTGTTTGTTTGTTTGTTTGTTTGCACTGAATAGGCTCCGAAACTACTGGACCGATTTCAAAAATTCTTTTGCCGTTTGAAAGCTACATTATCACTGAGTGACATAGGCTACTTTTTACCGCGGGCAAATACGTTTTCCTACGGGAAAATTAATTTATCGCGGGCGAAGCTGCGGACGGAAGGCTAGTTATGTATGTATATATATTTAAAGGAAGTGAAAACTAGATGTCTTCTGCTTTATTTGGAAAGGGGTTTAATGATTAAACACTAATGCATAACAAACTGCTTCAAAATAATAAAAAAACACGTTGTTCAAATAGAATTAAAATACTTAATTAACATATAATTAATATAATACCTGCTAAAGAAACAGGCAGAGTGCGTCGATTATTATTTATTTATAACTTAAACATATTTTTTATTTACTCTCTATACGTACTTAATTAAATTTATTCACAATTTAATGAACGATCCAGAAAATGGTTTCTAACTACAATTTAGTGTAAGTTTTTTGTTCTTTTTTACACACCTTATTGTTAATTTTGTATATTTTATTTGTAAATAAATGTGTACCTACTCTTTCAACTACCTACTTAGTAAAAAATGCAAGTAGGTAGGTATACATTGACTACAATCAATACAATGACAGCATGACAGTTAGTTTTTTTTATAAGATAGCGGGAAAACGAGCAGGCGAGTCGTCTGATGGAAAGCAGTCACTGCCGCCCATGGACACCCATAACACAAGCTGAGTTACGGATACGTTGCCGGCCTTTTGATAAAAGGGTAGTCTTGTTTTTTAAAGATCCTCAAGTTGTACCGGTTCGGAAATACCGCCACTTTAAGCCGATTCCAAAGTTTCACCGTGCGTGGCAATAAGTTCCGCGAGAAACATTATATTTAATTTAATTACGTTTAGGTATAATTCTGTAGTCCCAAATCAAATATACAAAAATCACCGATCACAAAAAAATATCTAACTAATAATAGTAGGTATTACGGCATTAATCGATATTATAAAGCTCAGCCGCTTAATAAACATAATCATAAAAATAAAAATGCTAACGAGACCAACGCCTCACTTTCAAACTTAATCTTGCACGCTTTTATTTTTATTGCCAACCTCGAAGTGTGCTGCGTCACAGATTAAAAATAAAAAACATAGATCAGGCACTAATTCTGTCAAACTTTGTATCTTTTGTATTCGCTGTTCACGAAAACCGCGGCTTTTTACGAACCGGGGCCTCGCTACAAAACTCGTGTTCATAATTAACGATAGTAAAAATATTACCTTCTCTGTCTTTATAATCTAGACAGATTATAATATACAAGTTAGCTATGAAGTATCTTTTTTTGTACATATTTTTTCAACTTCATTTTTTTATTACTTTTACGGTCATCCCGTGAAATCATACATTTCGTACTAAATACAAACTGAAATATAGATGCACAGAAAAAACCCCAGAAAAAAGACCAATGCTGGGAATCGAACCCAGGTCCTCAGCATTCCGTGCCGCGTGCCATACCCCTACACCACCACTGGTCTAGAGATTAGACACGAATCTTTCCTATACATCATACATTTCAATCTGCTAAATCATCACCTAAGATATATCTATTATCTTTATAATGTTAAGTAAATATTCAACATCATCATTCCTGGCCTATATACGTCCCACTATAGTACACAGGCCTCCTCTCAAAATGAATGAAGCAGAATATTATGAAAAATAAAAAAAATCGGTAAAGACCAATGAAGTACGTTTAATTAAAAGGATCGATGTCACAGAATACGTTTAAAAGCCACTATACTCGTATTCATATGTCGGTCGACTCGCCGGCAATACTGTCAGTATCAAATGACAACTGTCAAAAAGAATAGAATCACTACGCGGGTCAATGACAGCCGAGCGTTAATAAAGAACTATGTTTTATAGAGTGATGGAGCGTGGTTATAAAATTCATTTTTTTGCGTCTATTTTTTCATAGTCTATGGCTGCGTCACCAATCGATTAGATAGCCACATGAAGTCTGATTCAGTTTATCATTTTTATTGGGTGTTGTAAATTGTATTACACTTTCTTCCTCCAATTTGTTTGTGAATAACGTGCGATTTACGATAGCTGGAGGCACATTAGTGTCTTTTTAATCTCCGCTATGTCAAACTTTTCCAACACAAACTTTTCGATAGCCATTAAAAGCACTATATAAATTTCATTCATATTGTCCATTTTCTGCGTCAGCCACACGTTAATATTCCATTCATCATCATCAGCCTATGCTCGTCCACTGCTGGACATAGGCCTCTCTCATGGCACGCCACTGAGCACGATCCTCGGCCACTCTCATCCAGCTCTTGCCAGCCGCTTTGCAAAGATCATCGCTCCACCGAGTCTGAGGACGTCCTACGCTACGTTGGCCGATCCGTGGTCTCCACTCAAGAACTCGTCTACTCCAACGGTGGCCGGCTCATTGCCACTTCAACGTGCTAAATTCCATCACGAGTAACGTAAAAAAAAGTGAAAAAGTGAAAAAGTGCAGTCACCGTCGTGAAGAACATTAACGCGGACCTTGATCGGGTTTTCTCTTGGTCGGGGAGGTGCTGTCTGGCTCTTAATCCTGGAAAGTCCAAGTATCTTATATTTGGATCCAGGCATCAAATTCGTAATACTCTGAAATACCTGGCTTCCGAGGATGTTGCTATCACGGGCGAACCAATAGAGACGGTAGACGTAGCAAGAAATCTTGGGCTAATTATGGACGGCGAGTTACGCTTCGAGAGCCATATTGCTCAGTTAGTTAGCAGCTGCTTCTATCGCCTTCGGATTCTTTACAATATTCGTGATTACCTCAGTGTGGATTTGCGTGTCCGATTGTGTGAATCACTCGTATTGTCTAGGATGAACTATTGTGACGTCGTTTATGATGGTTGCTTACTTGGTCGTTCTGGGAGATTGCTCGAACGAGTTCAAAACGCATGTGCTCGTTTTTGCTTCAAAGTCCCTCCTCGGTCCCATGTCACTCCGTACTTGAACGCTGCTGATCTGCTTAAGATGCACAATCGCAGGCTCTTGCACCTTGCAACCCTTTTGTTCGGTGTAGTGCGACACAAGACGCCTTCCTACCTTTTTAAAAAAATCTCATGGTTGAAAAGTTTGCGCAGGCTTAAGTTAGTTTAGTTAAGGCTATTGTGCCGCCGCACCGGACGGCGGCGTTTCGAGGGAGTTTTAGGTTTGCGGCGTCTAAGTGCTGGAATGACATCCCCCCTCCCATCCTAAGTGTGACTAGCAGGTACACCTTTGGGCGAAAGCTTAAAGGCTATTTGTTGTCATTGCAAAATCCTTAATTTCCTTTCCTTTCCAGCACTATTTCACAAAACTTCTTTGATTTTTATTGTCTTGGTTATTTCATTTTTTGTTTTAGTACGCGCAGGGTTGTATACTTAGCAAGTGAGATATACTAATTATGTTCAAGAAATTTTGTTATTATTATTTGCTTTTACAACTTACAAATTATTTATTTACGCATGTACCTAGTCTTATGTATGTAGCTATTAGTGTGCAGTTTATTTATTTATTCATCTATCTAAACAGCGATCCGGGGTGTCACCAACGGTACTGGCTGAAAATCAGCGCTGGGGTGCTTTAAACGCCTCAGCATTATGCTGAGCCAGTGTCCGATTTGCAACCGCAATGACACATTCTATCTTTAGCTTTAGTATTGCCTTTTTGTTTTGTAAAATATTGTGTCTTGTGATGTTGTAAATAAATGTATTTTCTTTCTTGCTTTCAAAAAAGAATACCTATTTTTTTAGTATGGTCTATTCACGTACATGCTTTAGTGTGATTTTAAAAAATTTAATCTCAGACTATACATAGTTTTAACACCTAATTATTATATCGTTAACTTTATTTATTGGTGGTAATCCATGGCACTCTTGAACTGATTTAAAAAATTCTTTCAGTAATAAAATGCTAAACTTAACTTTAGACGGCCGGATGGCCTAGTGGTTAGAGAACCTGACTACGAAGCTTGAGGTCCCGGGTTCGATTCCCGGTTGGGCCAGACATTTGTATGACAAATACGAATGTTTGTGCTCGAGTCTTGTATATAATATAAGTATGTTTATCCGTTGCCTAGTACCCATAACACAAGCTTTACCCAGCTTACTCTGGGACTAGGTCAAATTGGTGTGAATTGTCCCGTGATATTTATTTATTTTTTATTTAAACTACCTACCTCAATTTTATTAACATAAGCTACTTTTATCCAGGGAAAGCGCGAAATTCCCGCGGGATACAGATTAAGATGAGGGTCCTAATAGATTGTAATTTACAAAATAATAGCTGCTGCAGCATCGCATGGGTCTAAATGGTTGCTGCGAAATTTTGTTTTTTTTTTTCATAAAAACTGTTTACATATAAAAGAAACCTTAAAAAAATAATAATGTAATCGGTAAAGTCGTAAGTACTCAAGTTATTGCGTGAACAAGGGAAGTAGGGATTCATTTTTATATAAGTACATGAAAGCTATGTTTTCCGTTTATTTTTCCGGATATGATAGTCATAGTCACATCACTACAAGTACCTACATACATACATACAATCATTTGTAACATACTAACGTGATTACCTTTCATACAAACAAGACTTGGGTGGTCAGAATAACTTAAAACAAATTGAATCCTTACATCACGTGAATGGCATTCGTATTTCAAAAACTAATTTTAATAAAAATGGCCAAACGGTCATGATATACGTTAGATTTAAATCAAATTCTCGTAAAACAATCAAATGGAGAAAACAAATATGCCGCAACGAATCGAAATGGCGTATTTTATGTCAAAGACAGTTTATTAGAAATTATGACATACCGTTAAATGATTTGTTTGTTTTTGGGACTGGAACTTAAATTCTTAATCAAATACGTCACGTTTATTTTAAGACTTGGCTTGAAATGCTTAAGTGACAAAGCTCAAGTTTGAATTGGCGATTAAATGTGACAAACAAGCAAAATTTGAGACTCACTACACTCAAAGGATCTCAATTACACGTAATATTGAGTCATGATCAAAATGGAATGGTTCAAAGGTCGCGGGTGAGCAAAGTAATTGTTTCAGTTGATTAATATTATTATGGACCTCCGCAAAGTAACGTCTGATTTATTCAAAATGGAGCGTTTTAATTTTCGTCAAATGTAATTGATATGATGATATCTCTCTGTAGGTACGGGAGTTTTATTATTCGTCTATAAAGAGTGGGAGGGGGGGGGGGGGCCATGCCCACTCTAGAATGGTCTAGTTTTCACTCTAGAATTGGGGTATCAACCATAGCCATGGCATTTTAGGAGCCAGGCCCCCCTGGAAAATAACTCTAGATACGCCATGTGTGTTTGAGTTAAGTTTCTATTCAAACTCCAATATTAGACATTCATATTGTTTTCATTAGCTGTAATGGCCTAGTAGTTTTAACTATGGCCTCCTAGGCAGGGAATCGTGGGTTCAAACCTGGGGTTGCGCTTTTGAGTTTTCCGGATTTTGCCATAGGTATCTATTCTTTTCGCGGAATGAAACCTGTGTGAGGAACCTGATATAAATCTGCGAAGCAGTTAAATGGTGTTGTGTGAAGTTCTCCATCCGTCACTGCCCGCGCCGGAACTGCAGGCCTAAACGAGAGGTTTATTCTGAGAGTTTATTATTAGTTTTTTTTAGCTGACCAAGGGTTCTCTATCTAGTAAAATAGAAAGTGCAAATGGAGCCAAATGTGTAACTCACTGATATTTTAATAACACCTTAATAATTATTCACTCAAGCGTGAAGAACCCTTGGTTGTCTCTTTCTGTTGATATTTTTAATCACCACGTCACTTTTTGTTGGCGCTTGACGGACAACTTGTTTGCGGTTATTATCAATATACTTAAGCTAGATTAATGATACCAATAAATTGTACGTACCAGTGTCGTGATGTGCAAATCATAACTGTTTAGGAACATTGCGTGCGGTACCAGTGAAGAGTGAGTTAGAATAAAAAAACCGATTTCTCATGAGAACATTACCCCGGACCCATAGTACGCTCCTCAGAATGCTCTCTCGCAAATATTTCGCCTCTCTTGTCATGTGCATTTAGATTCGTGTTCGTTACGTTACATTATTAGATGGTAATTTTGTAAGATGGTAGGTACATTACACCCTTGTAATGTACAGAATGACAATCTATCTTATGATGTACATTGTACAGTTGAGGAACCTGAATCGCGTACCTACCAAGGGTGGAACCCCTTCACAGTCAATTTCCCAATAATTTATTTGGGTTTTGGTCTCATTTTTAGGGTTCCGTAGTCAACTAGGAACCCTTATAGTTTCGCCATGTCTGTCCGTCTGTCTGTCTGTCTGTCTGTCTGTCCGCGGCTATGCTCAGAGACTGTTAGTACTAGAAAGCTGTAATTTGGCATGAATATATATATCAGTCACGCCGACAAAGTGATTATATAAACAAAACTAAAAAAAATTTTTGAAGGTACCTCCCATAGACGTGAAGTGGGGGTGATTTTTTTTTCTCGACTAACCCTATAGTGTGAGGTATCATTGGATAGGTATTTGAAAATAAATACAGGTTTGCTAAAACCATTTTTTGATAAAGTGAATATTTTCGGAGATATTCACTCCGAAAGTTCAAAATAATGTGTCCCCCCCTCTAACTTTTGAACAGCAAGTCTAAAAAATATGAAAAAAATCACGTAAGTTAAACTTAATAAAAACTTTCTAGGAAAATTATTTTCATCTTAATCAGTTGAGCAGTTTTTAAGTTTTTGTAAAAAATATTTCTAAATTAAGATTGTAAGTTAACCGCCATTGCAAGCATTTTTTTTTCTTTAAGTACATATAAGATCATGCTAACAGTATCTTCTTTCAAATAAAAAAAGTAAAATTGAAATCGGTTCATATAATAAAGAATTACATCTGAAAAACCATCAACATACATACTAGTTCTAGTAGACTAGTTACCCGATTCGCCGATAGATGGCGCTGTACCGCCGATGTTGAAATTCTGCGCGCGGTGGGAGTTGAGGCCAAAACAACCACATTAATAAAGTATGCAAAGATTTTTTCGTACCTGCTACGGAACCCTATCTTGGGCGTGTCCGAGACGCTCTTGGCCGGTTTTTTACCTTGATTTCGTTATACCCTATTACCAACATACCTAGATCTCAAAATAACTTAGTGCCAAAATGGCTGAATCCCAAAATACCTATATTTTTTTCTCAAAACACCGGATTTTTAATAAGACTGAATTTTAAAATGTCATTGTCTCATAATAACTACACCATTACAACACCTTCATCGCAAAACAACCAAATCCCAAAATACCTAAATATTAACAGTTATCATGACAGTTAAACTAGATAAAAGCTTGTAAAAAAATTTAGGTATTTGTACTTATATCTTATGGTTATTACACGTAAATACAATTTATGTTTATGTGATTAATCTGAAATATGGAGTTTAATGTCTGGTTTCAGTTAAAAATGGTTAGTAATATGGTGTGCGGTACCAGTGACGAGCGAGTTAGAGTAAAATAACCGATTTCCATAACCAAACTACGTCTCTGCTTCCTTTCCTCGTCACTTCCCATGCCAATTAATTATGTGGCACATGTTAAGTAATAAATTGTGCTGTAAGACGTCAATCTTTGTCATCCTAATACAATTTAATTAACCTTTCAACCGCCATCGTCTGATATATAAAACACAAAATTTCTATAGAGAAAATAAACTGATCACTCACGTCTTAGAACGAGTTTAACTTGACTGTTTCGGGCTAATCCGTAGCCCTTCTTCTCGGAGTCATACGTCACGGCGGCTGTCAAACGCGCACTGCGTACTACCGCCCTGTACCACTACCATGAGTTTACAGTGACGGTACTCGATAGCGACTGCGTAAATGATTTGTAGGGCAGTCTCCATACAAATCATTTACGCAGTCGCTATCGAGTACGGTCATTGTAAACTCATGGTAGTGGTACTGGTCGCGAGGCCACTCGACGCAACTGACAGCGACACACAACTACCCCCGTTTTCATCATCACTTTTGTTGTCATTGTCAAATGTAGGGTAGCACACAAAACTAACAACATCACTTTGTAAAGGTTCGCTCACACTCACCGTTGAAAAATGTTGTCGAAACATGTCGAGTTAAACTCGTTTTAAGACGTGAGTGATCCGTTTATTTTTACTATGAGTGAGTCGCACGGTATTTTCATGTTCAGTTCAAAGTGACAAAATTTCCAGCTCATTTCACCGCAGTCTGATAAATAAGATCAAGTTTTAGTTTATTTTTTAAAAGGATATTCATCATCATCGCTCTAGCATAATTTAATTAGATTGGACTTAAGTATTCACGATTATTATTATAATTTCATATGTTAGCGACATGAGGATGCACGACGAAAAATTATTAGTTCATAATTTTGTTGTATCTTTTGTTTTTTTTTTTAAATCAGAAAATTTTACAATACAAAAAAAATACAAAAATATTTATTTGCTTAATAATTCACAAGTGTACAGAGTAAGTATTCCTGACGGTCCCCAAACTAGGCTGAGCCTATATCTTAGGACCCTGGAGTGCAATATGTGAAACAGTAGGAATAATTAAAAAAATAATACAAAAAATAAAATAAAATTAAACAGAATTTTATTTAATGTCTGCTCAGAATCACGAGCTTCCTCGATCCTACTAGAAGAACAAAAGTGTCACAAGTTTTTTTTCCGTTCCGTTATTCATAGTCTTTACATGACCGTAACAAAATGGAAGAATCGAAAATTATATTTAAGTTTTGGGACACTTTTTTTCTCCTAGTAGGATCGAAAAAGCTTGTGATTCTGAGCAGAAATCATAAAAAATCTGAATTAAAAAAAAGTCAAAAGATACAACAAAATAAAAAATCACCCTAAAAACCAACTGTAAATTTTAGTAGGACTTCTTGTGTTAACTACAGTTGTTACTTGTGCCTCAAGGATCCCTAAAACACTTGTGGATCGTCTGTTGACCCCTCGTGAGATGGTTTTTAATGAGGACCCGCCTTGGTGACTTACGGCGTAGTTGTAATTTGGCCGTGGCCAATTTGCGATACGATGCGAAACAGTACTTATTTCCATGTTAACGGCTTTTGACTTAAAAATAGGACATTTGTTTTTTTATGCAACTTTGTGAGAATATTGTTATTTTTGGGTAGCTTACCTAAGATCTAATACCTTCAGAAGGATACAGGTAAACATGAACACCTTTAGATATCTGATTTTATAAAGCTTTCATAACTATCACGGAAGTATAACTATAAATTAAAAAATTTAAAAACCCCTAACACAATTTTGTCACAGATAAGTATTATGTTAAAATATAGTATGTAGCTGCTTCCGCAGCTGATAAAAGAGCTGATAACTTTGAAACGGCTGAACAAATTTTGATGAAACATGTCTAAGAACCATCGCCAAGAAACCTGCTTTGAAATGAAAAAAAAAATATCATTCACTTCGGTTCACCCGTTAACGAGCTATGATGCCAAAGAGACACACACACACACACACACACACACACACACACACACACACACACACACACACACAGCAGTCAAACTTATAATACCCCTCTTTTTGTGTCGGGGGTTAAAAATTAGTTAATTTTAAAATCACCTCGACACTTGGGATCTATACAACAACCCTAAGCAAGAGTAGATTTAGGTCATTATTTATTATTTCGACTACCCGCATTTTAGTAAACTTAAGTTAAGTTCCGTGTGAAATCTTAATTTTAAGAATCATGTGTGGAATTAGTGTATGACGTGGTATGACCCCGAATGAATGATCAACTGGACCTACTAATTCGAACCCTTATGGCAATTACATGAGAATTTGAATCGTCAGGCGGTTCATTTTTGTCAATAATTCCAGGTTGACAATTAAAGGTCATGTTTTAACCAGATCCCGTAAACTCAATATTAATAATAATAATAATAGGCCTTTACATCTGTTAAACTCAATATTAGGTATTATTTAAATCCTTTTGTAAAAAAATGTGTTTAAATACAATGTAATATTAAAATTCAACAATGTTTTTTCCAGGTGCGCTGAATTTTGGACAACAGACTGATTGACTCCTGCCATTTTAATTATAATGTAAGTTTACGATATTTCTTTTTTCTTCAAGAGACCGTAGCGTGGGTAGAAAGTATTAACTACTAATTTTTATAATTAAAATATTGAAATGATTGGAAAGTTTACTCATTCTACAATAATTTTATAAAATCATCGGTGAAATCAAAGACTTCTAATTATTTCCGCAAACTCTCATTAGTCTCTATGGCCTTAAAGCCTGATTTAGTGTGACGGTTGTTTGTTATAAATTATTAATGACGACAGTAAATTAAAATCAGCTGTCAAACAATATTACACATTAGAAAGTGATGATTCTATTTAATGATGCGCATGCCAAAGTTTTCAATTGCAAGACTATTTAAATTCATGGAAAGTAATAGTAGAGGAGACGTGGAAGATCGACCTTCACCGATCTGTTAACTCAATGACACATATTTTTTATCAAATATAATTTATAAACAAATATGCCTATGATAACTTGCCTATCGAAAAGTGTTCATAGCTATTTTTTTTTTGTTTTTTTTTTTGTTGAGTGCCTTTAGCCATCTTCCAGCTCCATCATCAGACCCTGGTTACCATCTGGGATCAAAGTACTCGTCAAGACGAATCAAACGAGTCCGAACTCGATGGGGTAATTCGTAATTTCATTAATTCAGTATGGCCAAAGGCACTCCACAATAAAACGACACGCTTGCGGATCCCGCTCCGTAGAAAATCTACCTAATATCCGTCGCACGCGCCCGCGCCATTTAAGCGCTGTTCATACAATTTCTTATTAGACGTCCGCACGACGGGCGTCCGTTCCGGGTAATCCGCGTCAGTTAGCGTAGGCCCTAATCTACAACTCGTTCATAAGATCCATTTTACCCCTGAATTATATTTACTTGTAGTGGAATCTGCTAAAGTCGATACCTAGTGGTTTTTCAGGAGAAAATAGCTCCTAATGACCTTGTGCGTACGAACGAACAAGGTCACCTTTCACACCGCACACCGCATCCACCCATAGCTTTCGCACTTTGTTAAAGAAATTTCATTACTTTTGTAATGCATTCATCTAATTTGATAATCAAAGGCACTTTTATATTATTACTAGCTGTTGCCCGCGAACTCCGTCCACGAAGAATAAGCGTATAAAAAATAGCCTACGACCTACCGAAAATAGAGAAAAAGACATAAAAATCGGTCAAGCCATCTCGGAGGAGTTCGATAACAAGCACCGTGACACGAGATTTTTATATATTAGATTATAGTATTACGTATTACAAATAGAAACAATTCATTTAAAACTTTTTCATTTATCCGAAATATTATTAAAAACTTTGAAAATTTACACATATTTTTTAGATTTTTTAATTTTTTTATTGTTAATATAAATCGGATATAATTTTAATTACTTAGTTTGTACGAGGCGTGAATTAGATTAATTTATCTCGCCGCTAGATCTTTAAGCTCGGTAGCTGTCTAATAGCAATTAAGATTACTATCTCGGCAGTTGTATTTGTTTGTGAAAATTAATCGCGAATTGTTGATGTCAATTGGATAGTCACACTCTGGATTTTAGACGTGTACTGATGAAAAAACAGCTTTCTGAATTGAAAAAAAAATAGAAAAACTTTGTTTTGTTTTGTTTTTTCTATAATTATCATTTAACACGTTATCACCAAGCTCTAAACTAAAAGCAAATAAAACACAAAACGACAATATAAAAAAAAAATTTAGGCAAACTTTCACCTTTACTTTCACCTTTAAAGTTGAAAAGTTTCGAACATTTTTCGGTTGGTTACTTCAATTGAATTTATGTTATGTACATATTACATCATGATCTTTCAATTAATTTTATTCATATTACGAGCTTTATAATATCACAATTTATATTCACTTAATTAATTAGGTACTGCCAACTTTGTTATTTTTACGTGTAAAGTGTAGATTTTCATACTAAGTCTATCTTTTCTTTGCAACATAAAGTCCGCTAATTAGTTTTGAAAAGAACTTATGATGCTGACTATACTTTATTTATACCTACATCAGAATTAAAACTTTATTTCATGCTTTCTAGCTCCATGGAAGACGGTGATTTATATCACTGTTATTTTATTTGTATCATTCTTGTAATTACAATGGGGAAAACAAAGATAAGCATCAGGCTGTTTATCAAAAGTTACATTTAATTAAAGTATCAAAATGATTTGTTTTTGTGTAATCGTGTAAGTTGAGTGCCAAGAAAAAGTATATTTCACGTTTATGGGTACGGTTATCTTTTTGTCAAATAAAAAATAATTAATGCTCAAGAACTTTTTTTAATGGTAGAGCCATGTTGTAGCTAGCCGCTGCACCACAAATGGGCCGGCTGTCCGGGGCAGTACCACCCTCTCACAGGCTTGAAGCACTCCTGCTGCGTTTCGTACGGTCAGTGAGAGTGCCGGGGGTCCAATACCTAAAAAATCCCTGACCCCTGCTCACTGCCACCTGTACAGTCGAGCTCACCAATATCTGTACAGCCAACCGTTCATAAATATCTATACATAGACCTTATTACCGCAACATAAAGTTTGTTTAGATATCTATGAACGGTTGGCTGTAAAGATATTGGAGGATTCGACTGTACCACAAAATGTACAAGTGCCATAAATCAAAATACCTAAATGCTAACTTTCTCATACAAAAAAAAAATGTTGAATTGTAACTAACACTTGTAACGTTTGTGAAGCAAAATTAAAATTACCCAAAATAACACTTAAAATGATTACAACACGACATAAAATTAATATTTTTCGAAACATTGCCACACATAACCGTCGGTACAAGCTTGTTTATTAGCAATAAAAGCCAGCCTCTTCAAACACAGCACAAACACTGTATGTAATTGTTTTACAAGTCAACTATGTTGCCTCAAGCACTCAAAGAGTTAGTTTAGCACTATGTCACGATGTATGTTCAAACACGCTTTGTCGAGTTGATAACAGTTCCTTTGAAGTGGGTAAACAGTTTTTTGGCAATGACGAAAAACTTCAAACAAAAGGATGTCTAAATAATTGAACCAATCTGCGGACACGATCTATTTCTTCTATTGGAGTGAGTCAGTCCGTGGCTTTCTTTTACAGGAAAAGTTATAATAATAAAGATAGGAAAACTTCATTACATGAAAGAAGCAAATGAAAATGTGTCTTTTAGATAGACAATTGGGTAGAGTTATTTCTCAAAATATTACTCAAAGCAATGTTTTTTGTAAGTAATTGGACAGTCTTTGATGGTCGACTGTTAATTACAATGTTTTGTTAAGTTTTCGCTATTCTTACTCCTCTAATAACTAAACCAGGACTTAACACGCCTTAAATTATTATTTTTACTTCTCATGCTCGTAAAGTTCGTATTTATGCTGGATGTGAAATCCATAAAATTACTTTTTATGCTCTAGTGCATAAAGTAAAATGTTCGTTAGACCAAGGCGCAAATAGCCACGGACAATAGAAATTTATAAAAAAGATTTTTGGTTTAAAAAAAATAGAAAAGTTTTTATTTTTTTTATAATCGGTGTTTTATGTTACGAAATTAATAAAACTAGGCAAATCTAGTACATTAATATAAAAATTGCAATGCATGAAAAATAAAAACTTATAATATAAATGAACATTTCGCCGGATGACAAGCAAAACTCACTAAAATTTCTGTCGCTACTCTTCAAAAACTCGTATCTAGTTAGTAATTTCATACTGAGATAAAAACTTTGTTTTAAGTAGTTATTTAGTACTTAGTGACTTTTGCTTGTCACCCGACGATTTATTTCCAATGTTACTGTTTCATTTCCTTGCAATCGAAGTGAAAACCAGAGTATAAAACTCGAGCATTAAACTAATTTTCCCCTCGACGTGTCTATTCACCCTCGCCTTATAATGGCTATATGAACGTCTCGGGTAAAATGGCTCGTTTTAGGCTCTTATTGTACAATGTATGCGGCCGCTGCAAATTCTGCAATGTAGCTGAAATGTCGAGGTAATATTAATAATAATTTAAGTTGTGATAAGTCCCAGATAAGCTCTTAGTTTCATTAGGCATATTTACGGGATGTAGATAGTGACGTAATGTTGTAATTTTTCACATAAATTTCGAAAAACTCAGAGGCCCGGGTTCGAATTCACGATCTCCTGCTTAACCCGTCACGCGTCCACCATACTAAAATTAGTTCACAACTTTTTTGTGCGGGATATGTCCTAGAGACTTCAGTAGTAGTCTCTAGGACATTTCCCGCAAAAAAAAGATAGGGACTAACGTAGTCCCTAGGACGCGTGACGGGTTAAGGCCATAGGTTTGTTATAAGATTTTAATAAATAATATATTTCAAAATCACTGTACCATTGGCACGACTTAGAAAAAGTAGGTGTAAGTAATAAATGTCCACTCTATTTAAATAGGTCTTTTAAATCATATAGGCAGCTAAGCAACTAATCTGGCTTTGCTCAGGTACCGCGTACAATTTGTCATTATTAATCTCCGGTGGTGCTTTATCTGCGCGCGCGCTGTTAGCTAATGCTAGCCATTAGCATATGCTGATTGCGCACAAAGACAGGTGGATATGCAAGTTGCATAATTTAGATAAAGGGGAACGTGCAAAAAAACATAAATTTTAAGAATAATAGTAGACGAAAGACATAATTTATTATGATTTTTGGTGATACTTTTTTGTTCATATAAACTACAGATTAGTTTAAGTTAGGTGAGGTTATTTTGTAACAATCCTGTAAATACGAGTATGTCAATTTTTGAGAAAATATCTAATATATAAAAATCTCGTGTCACGGTGTTTGTTATCGAACTCTTCCGAAACGGCTTGAACGATTTTTATGATTTTTTTCTTTATATTTGGTAGGTCTGAGAATAGGTCGTAGGCTATTTTTTAACCGACTTCAAAAAAAAAGAGGAGGTTCTCAATTCGTCTGTATGTTTTATACCCCTATTCTATTATACCAATGTATTTCGATACGTAATTAGATAAAGAGAAAATGGAAGGATGGTAATGGTAATGGTGTCTGTGAACCTCAATAACGGCATGTTCTGCAATGTGTGCAAACAAAACTAATAGTAAAACTAATTGGCATGAATATCAAAGAACAAATAAATAAGAAGCCGTGTTCAACGAACGAGAAACTATTTACATTAATATTATGTTTTTAGCCGGAGCCAAAATGGCAAAAACGGGACCCTTATAATTTCGCCATGTCTGTCTGTCCGTATGTCCGTGCGCGGCTAAGCTCAGAGACTATTTTAGGGCTAGAAAGCTGTAATTTTTCATGGATATGTCGTGTAGCAATTATCCGGAAAAAGTGAAAAAATAAAATATAGAAAATAAAATTTTAGGGTATCTCCCATAGACGTAAAGTAGGGGTGAATTTTAGGGTTCCGGAGCCAAAATGGAAAAAACGGAATCTTTACAGTTTGTTAGCTCACGCAAGTCAAGCCAAACACCCCTATTCACACGCTTGTGCTTGTGACAGGTTGTCCAAGCTTCGCAAGAGTGTAAATGCAGCATAGAACTTCGACAATAGCCCGCCTCGAAAAAATAAGGTATTTTTCTCAAACATCCAAGGAAATGTGGTCCTTATAGTCGTGACAATAGAACAGGAAGTATGCCATTGTATAGCAGTTGAGGAAGATTCGTTCTAATTTCAAATTAGACGACAATAATGGAATTTCATACAAACATTGCTGGCCAAGGCCAGCAAAGAGATTGTCTTTTGTTTTAGTGGGTCGTATTTTCTTTTATTGACTATCAATGACATACTGCCAATTAAGAAAAATTTAGTTTGTGAATTTACTTTTTAATATCTTACTTGGCTAGATTTAATAAAATAAATAAGGATTGGCGTTTATTGTTAACAATTTATTAAAATAACCAATTAATAAGGTCGTAATTTTTTAATAAATATAAATCATCTCAAGATTTTGCGTCAAAAACATTAACTGGAACAGCTTACAAATAAATTGCTGGAAAAAAAATATTTTGGCGGGAATCAAAAAAAAACAATTTGAATTAAATATGAATATATAAGTTGAACATTCGTGTCATTTCCTTGGATTTATTTGAGAAAAGCACTATACAAGCCTTGGCCACGAACAGGGATTGCCGGCCTCGTATCTCTAGATGGCCTCGTTAACACTCGGCCATCTATTACTACTCGGCCGGCAATCCCCTATTTCGCGGCCGCTGCAGTAATGTACTATTTCTCAAACATCCAAGGAAATGTGGTCCTTATAGTCGTGACAATAGAACACGAAGTATGTCATTGTATAGCAGTTGAAGAAGATTCGTTCCAATTTCAAATTAGACGACAATAATGGAATTTCATACAAACATTGCTGGCCAAGGCCAGCAAAGAGATTGTCTTTTGTTTTAGTGGGTCGTATTTTCTTTTATTGACTATCAATGACATACTGCCAATTAAGAAAAATTTAGTTTGTGAATTTACTTTTTAATATCTTACTTGGCTAGATTTAATCAGGTATTCAATAAAATAAATAAGGATTGGCGTTTATTGTTAACAATTTATTATTAATAAGGTCGTAATTTTAGAATAAATATAAATCATCTCAAGATTTTGCGTCAAAAACATTAACTGGAACAGCTTACAAATAAATTGCTGGAAAATAAATATTTTGGCGGGAATAAAAAAAAAAACAATTTGAATTAAATATGAATATATAAGTTTTTTTTTTTTTTTTATGATATAGGGGGCAAACGAGCAGACGGATCGCCTGATGGTAAACGATAACCGTCGCCCATGGACACCTGCGACACCAAAAGAGTCACAAGTGCGTTGCCGGCCTTTTAGGTAGGAGTACGTTGAACATTCGTATCATTTCCTTGGATTTATTTGAGAAAAGCACTATACAAGCCTTGGCCACGAACAGGGATTGCCGGCCTCGTATCTCTAGATGGCCTCGTTAACACTCGGCCATCTATTACTACTCGGCCGGCAATCCCCTATTTCGCGGCCGCTGCAGTAATGTACTATTTTACGCCAGTGTTGCTGCAGTGAGTGAAACCACAGCTTTACTTCAGTTTGAACTATATTCCTATCATTTTAATTAACAAACACGTAGAAAGTACCGTAGTCCTCATCAGCGCGCCATTGTCGCGATAAACCAACTTGATTTAGCCCGCCAACCCGGATTTATACTCGCTAGGTATTATTCGCTACAAGGCAGTGATATCGAGATAGGCCGCGTTCAAACTAATGACATTCCAGAAACTTCTAACAACTACTGGTTGATACGTGTCAAAATACAAAAAAAATAAAGAGAATAATGGACCAAATTCATAATGACATAATGATTATTTGATATAATGTAATTTTTGAACTATTAATTCGACGAACTCTTTTTAACGTCTAATCTACAGATTGGTTCAGGTTTGGTTTATTTAATAACAATCCTGTAAAGTGGTCAATTTCTGAAAAAACGCATTATATAAAAATGACCATTATGTATTTTGTCCATTATTCTTTTCAAACTTTGTGTAGGTACCTAATTTAATACGAACTAGTTGGTAGTGGCGTGGTACCGTAACAACTCGATTCCCATCGGATTGCGTAAATATGAAACGAGACGTCGTCAGTAGTAATGGCAATAAGTTTGGCAAAGACTCGATTTTTACGTTTTACTCATCATTGTGACGTGTGGCTATTTGTAATTTTAATTTTCTTTGTCTTCTTTGCTCGGGTTTTGTCTCTATTGTTATACTGTTTGCTTTAACGGCACGTGTGATGCTATATGAGTAGTGTTTAAAGTCAATGGTCGTTATGCATACCTACATCTGTAATTTGTATAGTCGCCATCATGAACATAGGAACTGTCGTAGGTCGTCATAAATATCTGAACATGCGCGATTGACAAGTGATACCTCCTAAGTATACTGGTGTAACTGCATAATGGTGATTTTACAGTAAAGACCGTATCATTTCGATACAATACGGTTTTTACTGTAAAATCACCATTATTATGCAGTTACACTAGTATACTTAGGAGGTATCGCACGGTGCAAAGCCGCGGATATAAGTTAGTACATTCTTTTTATTATGAGAGGGAGGAAAACGAGCAAGCGGGTCATCTGATGGAAAATGATCACCACCGCCCATAAATATCAACAACTCAATATTTACTAAAACTATTAATAGAATTATTCAGGTGATACTTTGAGAAGGTCCATAGTATATCAATTAACTACCTACAGCTTTCATATTATTGTGTTTTCTCAAAAATATCCATAAAAGTCTTTATAAAAGTTGACATTATTCTTTACATATCAGAACGTGAAGTGCATAGTTTATGGTCAGTAAAAAAATTATAAAGTTAAAAACATTGCAGGCTCGATATACTCGACAACAATGTCGCATACAAATTCCATTATTGGCGAGCCTCAAACTTTTTAAAAAGTTAAAACGGCCACGGTAATAAGTTGGCACTATTCGTATACAGCCAACTCAAATGACAGGTATCAGTTGTTTTGTTGGAACTCCAGACTTTTTGTATTGTGTTTGAAACAGCTTGTGGTGTTTTCGGTAGAAAAATACACCTGAAGTTTTTTTTTTAATGAAAAAAGGCGGGAAAGGGTTTAATGACATTTAATTTTAAGTGATTTGCAATTCTTTGTACCTATTTAAGTTAATAAAAGTTTATTCTATTTTTTTCCTTCACCATTTTTGAGAAAAGCTTTATATTAGTCTCGGCTGGAATAGCAATTGCTGGCTTCGTACTAGTTAAACGGACCCGCAAGCTCGTCCGTTTGATACTCATACTCAGCCAGCAATTGCCTACTTCCAGGCCACGACAATAATGTACTATTGTAGTTCACAAAGTACTATAAATAAAGTAAAAAATCTTTAACCAGGAACCCCCGAATCTTAATGAATCAGAATCTTAGATCCAAAAAAATAGTACCTACTTAGGGCTACCACACATAACATCGTTAGTTCCTACGATGCGACGCCGCATCGCAGAAACTAACGATGCGAATTGCTGCGATGCGATTTCGCGCGGTAAGACCAAGGTTCAGGTGACCATATAATTTGTATGGTCACCTGAACCTTGCGCGATGCGAAATCAGATCGGAAGTTCTTGCGGTGCATTCGTGCGAGCTCGCAGATATTTGCGCTGCGATGCGAATTCGCGGTTATGTGTGGGAGCCCTTATGAATCATAAACCATCTGTCTGATATTTATGAAGCAGTCTTTGTCTATTTTGTTCGAATAAATAGAGACGGCATCACTGGTATCCGGTACGGTCAGTTGCAGAGAAAAGGTACTCCCCCGGTAAGGTTACCGCTGTTACAGGGGGTTAAAATAGTTCGCTAGAAATCGCGAAAAAAAAACATTTTTTCGATTTTTTTTTACTTCATGGCAAATTTCATATTCCGTTTTTCCTTAAGAGGTACGGAACTCTAAAAATGTAAACTAAAAATAACTTGAAATTGAGAATTCATACTACTAACTTTAATTTAGATAGATCTTACTTAATATTATTAACGCGAAAGTTTGTGTGGATGTATGGATGTTTGTTACTCTTTCACGCTAAAACGGTTCGACAGATTTGAATGGCATTTGACATACAGATAGTATATAACCTGGATTAACATAATAGGATACTTCATATCCCGAAAAATTTCATAGTACCCGCGGGATAACGGCACACGAATTCTTTGCAGACAGAGTCGCGAGCAGGAGCTACAGCCTACATACGTATAAGGTGCTAATAAATTAGGTACCAATACTTCCAAGGTGTATCTTACTCATCAAAACAAGTCACTTTCAATCAAACAACTTCACAAAATTTAAAAAAAATGCAAACTTATCATAATATAATCCATCCAAACGGATTACTGCTGTAGTAATGGAAAATCGTCATTTTTTCAAATGTTATAAAGTTGTTAGAATAAAAGCGACTTGTTTTGATGGGTAGATTAAGCCATAGAAATATTGGTACCTAATTTGTGATAAAACGTTTATTTGGCAGGTATTAAGAGTAAGTAGATATTTAAAAATAGTATGTGTGCAAACTCAGTCTAGCTTCAAGACTATCACTAACATTCCAACAGTTTGTGCGGTCCAAGATAACCACTAACTCACCACGACCACCGCGGTACCTTTACAAACATACGGGCAATTTCTAATTAAGTTTAAGGTAAACGTACCAATGCTCGAGACCTCAACGCTCAGTATGCTTAGTATAAGTTTTCCTTCACTTCAATACTTCTCGACCGCGTTTACGTAAAAAAATCAATTACTAGGGAAACATGGAGAGCGCCACCGCGCGCGCGCGTCTATGTTTCCATAGAATTGAATTTTTTACGTAAACGCGATCGAGAAGTATTTCGTGAAGTAAAAACTTATACTAAGCATACAGTATGCTTAGTATAAGTTTTCCTTCACTTCAATACTTCTCGACCGCGTTTACGTAAAAAAATCAATTACTAGGGAAACATGGAGAGCGCCTCCGCGCGCGCGCGTCTATGTTTCCATAGAATTGAAATTTTTACGTAAACGCGATCGAGAAGTATTGAAGTGAAGGAAAACTTATACTAAGCATACAGTACCACTGCCATGAGTTTACAGTGATCGTACTCGATAGCGACTGCGTAAATGATTTGTATGGAGAATTGTAAACTGTAAATTGTAAACTCATGGTAGTGGTACAACAGTAGATAACACCCAGCCGTGTTCCCTCTTGCTATTACATAAGATCAAAGGTGCCATGTATTGGGTCAGTGTCGAGCACAGGGACGTTTACCTTACTTAAATACTTTTAAATGTCTTTAGAAAGAAAGAAAGAAAGAAAGAAAAATTTATTCGCCACAGTTGAAATCCAAAATACACAAAACAGAAAATAAAAACACAATAGTAAAAAAAATAATTGATTTTACAAGTAAGTATAAGGATTTCTGTCCTGCGGCAAAAGGAGCAGTACCTCTACCATGAGTTAAACTAGTTTACAGTGACCGTACTCGCTAGCGACGGCGTAAATGATTTTGTATGGAGAATTGTACTTCCGTAAGTGACCGCTAGAGGCGCTGCACAATTCTCCATACAAATAATTTACGTCGTCACTAGCGAGTACGGTCACTGTGAACTAGTGTAAACTCATGGTAGAGGTACTGTTGCCTGCGACTCCGTCTGGTAAGAATTCGTTTATCGCTATCCCGCGAGAACCATGCAATTTTTTGGGATAAAAAGTATCCTATATGTTAATACAGGGTAGAAACTATCTATGTACCAAATTTCATCAGAATCCATCAAACTGTTTTATTTAGCGTAATGCCGGCGCCACACATAGCACAAATGTTTCAACACATATTTGAACACATATTTGATAACATGTGAAGCACCGGTATTTGCTTAATTGTTCAATAGAACAACCATACAATCAACCATAGATCAAATATGTGTTGAAACATCTGTGCTATGTGTGGCGCCGGGGTAAAAGTCGCGTATTTTCGGTTGCGCTATTTTTTAACCCCCGACACAAAAAGAGGGGTGTTATGAGTTTAAGTTTAAGTGGGACGTCCTCAGACTCGGTGGAGCGATGATCTTCGCAAGGCGGCTGGCAAGAGCTGGATGAGAGTGGCCGAGGATCGTGCTCAGTGGCGTGCCATGGGAGAGGCCTATGTCCAGCAGTGGACGAACATAGGCTAATGATGATGATGATAAGTTTACCGCTATGTGTGTGTGTGTCTGTCTGTCTTTCTGTCTATCTGTCTGTGGCATCATAACTCTTAAACGGGTTAACCGATTTGGATGCGGTTTTTTTTATTTGAAAGCAGGTTTCTTGGCGATGGTTCTTAGACATGTTTCATCAAAATTGGTCCAGCCATTTCAATGTTATCAGCTGTTTTGTAAACTGCGGAAGGGGTCTTAAACATAATTGCGTTGGGGGTTTTAAAATTTTTTAATTTATTGTTATGGTTTCATACAAAAGTCATTTGGGAAAAATTCTTTTTGCGTCTTCGTGTAAAAGGGTTATATTTATTATACATAGCGTAAGACACAAAAGTTGTCTCTCCGGTGGACATCGAGTCAGCAAACATAAGATGTATTTAAATGGGTCGAAAGTTGGCCAGGCGTCCCACACGCCTGAAGACTTCAATAAAAAATATTGGCTATATACCCTTAGCTTTTGCTATGTCGACAGGAGAGACGCAAAAAAAAATATGTATGACCCAAAACCAAATGCAGCAGAAAATTAACGCAACCGAAAATGCGCGGCTTTAAACTCAAAAATCACGTTCGTCTGGGCTCGCCCTTACGCGGGCAAAACCTCAGGCTTAAACTAGTATCATAATGAATTTTATTAATACATTGAAAATTACTTCAGTACTAAATACCCATTAAGGCATAAAGCTTGCATTTACTTAATAAAACTCGCATTAGCCTTTAAAATTGTTTTGGAACAAAGAAACCGCAATAGGTTTTTTATTGTCAGTAATTACGTTAGCTACTAATAGGGTAGAAACTGCGTTCCTATTGGTAAAACAAACGACTGCCGAACAGTAGCGCGTTTAGCAACTTTGTAACTTTACAACGTAACTAGTGATGACAGAGTGTCGATAGTCTAGCGATATCGATACCATTGTTGGTATAATTTAAACTTTTAATCTTTACATTCGACACCACGATAAGAATGCTTGCTAAAGTGTCAATGAATTTTTGATTAAGTACCTACGAATATTTTAGAACAATTGCTCTTATTGATCAAGTTAAACCCCATAAAATACAACACAATGACTCTTTATTGTACACTATAGGGAAAATAATACAGAAAAGCAAGTACATGGAAAAAATATATAAGGTCAGTAATACCCATAATGTGTAGTTAAGTACATAAATAAATACGTATGATGAATGAATATAGGTACGTTTGAAATAACAACAAATATTAGATACGGTAATGTCGGGTTACTTTGGCCCTGAAAGGTTTGATCATTAAGATTAACTCGCTTCTTAATTATTGGATTGAGATCATGACAGATGATCACTCACGCTTGTATGTTTTTTTTTTATTAGAACCTTCTATTATGTTCCTCCTTCCTTTCATTATGCTGTTAATTGTAAAATTGTCTACATTTCAAATCCATGTCTTTCCCTCTCGTTAGACAGACTTAACAAACATTAGGTTATACGGCTTATAGTTGTTAAACTATTGATATCTGCTATCGACAGTGTCATACATAATTGTGTGGTAATTATGTTGCTAGAGTATCTTTGCCCAACACTATTTACGACCGTGTAGTATCGACTTCTAACATAACCCTAACAAATTAAAATATTATATTGAACATTTAGCAACAACACTAGTGCTGCTGTGCCTGATACTTATTATCGCTGTATAGAAGAAATGGCGCCTACGCTATGAAAGGAGACTCATTGAATAAGCTCATTTAAATATCGAAGCATGCAGTTCTGGTAATTCGAGTTGCCATGTACAGTGATATTTATGTAAGCATGCTTTGAAGGGATTAAGGGCACATTAAACAGAAACTTCGTGGAACTAAGGACTAGAGCTATTAATTCTTGTCGTATGAATGTAAAGCATGGCTTGTTATTAGGGTTCCGTAGTCAACTAGGAACCCTTATAGTTTCGCCATGTCTGTCCGTCTGTCTGTCTGTCCGCGGCTAAGCTCAGAGATCGTTAGTACTAGAAAGCTGTATTTTGGCATGAATATACACATCAGTCACGCCAACAAAGTGGTAAAATAAAAAATAAAAAAATAATTTTTTTTAGGGTACCTCCCATAGATGTAAAGGGGGTGTGATTTTTTTTTCACGACTAATCCTATAGTGTGGGGTATCGTTGGATAGGTCTTTTAAAACCATTGCGGGGTTGCTAACATGATTTTTCTATTCAGTGATCTGTTTGCGAAATATTCAACTTTAAAGTGAAAATTTTCATTAAAATCGAGCGTCCCCCCCCCACTCTAAAATCTAAACTGTTAGGTGGAAAAATTTGAAAAAATTCAGAATGGTAGTAAATATATCAAATTTACTAGGAAAATTATAGCGGCTAAGATTGCTCGGAAATTATTTGTAGTTTAAGAGTAAATAGTAGCCTAAGGTATAAAACATACCTAAACTTGGATGATTCCGTACACATACGAAATCCTTAGAAAAATATTACTTGATTTTTTTTGTAATGGCTACGGAACTCTACCTTGTGCGTGTCCGACACGCTCTTGGCCGGTTTTTTTTTGCTAATATTTTATTGCTAATAGCTGATTGTCCGCGACTACGTCTGCGAAGAATTCGTCCCAAGTCCCGCGGGAAGTGTTAAATTATCCGGACTAAAAAGTGTCCTATATGTTAATCGAATTTATAAACTACCTGTGTGCCAAATTTAGAGTAACAAACATACACACATCCGTGCATTATAAATTTTTGGGTTTGTAATATTAGTAGTATATTTTCATTTTATCGATATAAATACGAGCAGTTCCGTTGATTGGTGCGCAACTAAATTGTTATTGTGAAGGAACATTATTTAAAACTATAGCTAGACCGTTTAAATGAGTCCTCGCCCGCGCGGTACTACAGGGGTCGCTGGGGGTAGGGATGCAAATATCGAAAGCAAGAACATCGATGTATTGATACATCGATGTTTCAGAACAAACATCGATGTTCAAAAAACATCGCCCCTAAAACATCGATGTATCGAAACATCGATGTTTTTTTTTAATTTTTTAATGATCTATCTATTTAATAGTTAAACTGTCGAAGGAGGGTTATGTTTTTCGAGCGACCATTTATGTATGTGTGTATCATTCTCTGGCACGCCCTGCAGCCTAAACGGCTCTATGGATTTTGAAGTGTGAGCTGTCATTAGATTCGTCTCAGTTCCGAGAGTGACATGGGTTATATATTTTCTCGGAATTCCCATGGGAACGGGAATTATACAAGCGGGTTTTTTTTTCACCTAGCATTAAAATGAAAGTTATTGTGACCTTTTTTTTAGAAAACTATTTTAACCACAGTTTAACATAACAGCAACAGTACACTTCACTACTACTGTCTATACTTAACACTATCTTATTAAATGACTGACTATACAGGGTTATTTGTAATTCACTGACATCCTCTTAACCCTGAATTCCTATCACTCATACAAATGTTTTTCGTTTTACGACTTTTTTAAATGAAGCACTTTTTTTCCCATACAAATACACAGAGTATCGTAAAAATAAGAGGTAATTTCAAATTTTCAAAACGTTTTAACACCAAAAATATTAAGTTATGACAAAAGCCGTAAAACAAAAAACATTTGTTTAAGTGGTAGGCGTTTAGGGTTAAAAGGATGCTAGTGAATTACAAATAACCCTGTATAGATATATCTTGTTCAAATAAGCAGCTCATTACTAAATAAATAATCAAACTATATGACCATATAAAAACCAACAAAATCCTATTTAAGCTTGCATCGGTTTTGTCTTTTAATTTACTGTATGCAAATTATAGTATGAAAGCTGCTCCGAGTTTCCATATCCAGATAAATTTATGTTAACGCGTCGAGTACAGCCCTTTTAGAGCATTAATAACCTTTATCAATAACTAATAAAATGCTAATAAAGAAAGCAGTAATTTCGCTACCTCAATAAACTTTGCTTCTACTGCGAAAATGCAAGTTCGCCAATAATAAATTCCAATTTAAACCCGCTGTAATTGGAGTCTGGGTGCGAGTATAATTCTGTCAATAAATAAAGACAGGTGCTGAAGCTATCATATTATAAATTACTATTCTCCACCCGCAGCTTTACTTGCGTAAACTTGTGAATTAAAATTCCGGGATTTGACTAAATGGCCGTGGTAAAATTTAATTATAGGTATCACCCCGAGAATAAAGGTTACGCACACAACAACATGTCACGTAAGCGGGGTTTTGACATTTTATTTGTACCAATAGCAAGTGCAACAGACTTAACAATGAATTAAAAGATTGACTAAAAATTTCTTCAACCTATTTCGTTAAGAATTATTTAGGAAAATACATCTAGTTCTAACAAGAGAGAAAATAATAAGCATATTTTTCGCTATTTATAAAATACCGATTTTCTGGTTGCGAGTATTCTTATCAGTTTCAAATTATTTTATTTCAAATATAGGTTAAAAGAAAAATTATAATATACATAGTATTACGTAGGTAGGTATTTCATCATAAGATCATAACATTTTCATTCACTCACTCATTTTATTCATTCACTACTTTTTTAGCAATCAGTACTTACTTTATGTAGCTGTGTGTGTAATCATTTGCCTCAACTCTCGTGGCGTTACCACACATTGTACTTTTCCACCAGAAATATGCAATGCAGCTCTTCTGCGAGGATGCGAAAGCTACGATACGAAACTATGTGACCATGTCCACAAAATGCTAAGCTATGTAGCTAAATTCAGGAACGGCCTAACACGGTTTGCAAGCGGTAATTCAATCGTTTGCGAGAGGATAAGAATGGGGTGAGCTTGGGATGAGCCTTATTTTCCTGTTATTTCGCTTTGTAAATAAAAAAATGAATAAATAAATAAGACTCATCCCAATCTCAGCCCAAACCTCTCGCAAACCAGTGATTTTTGGCGTTCCTGAATAGCAGTTCATCCCTGTCCTCTCGCAAACGATTGAATTACCGCTCGCAAACCGTGTTGGGCAGTTCCTGAATTTAGCCCCTGAGCACTCATCCACAGCATGTATCCAGAGCATGCCTCTAGAGCACGCATCTTTCCACATAAAAAAGATAACTTAGTCGAACCCGTTTCCACCAGTGCTAGGCTGTGTGAACCAATGAATATTTTGATCGGTGCATATCAAACGCATCTACAGCAATGTAGCATAGCACATATCTGGTAGGAAAACACCCCAAGTGGACTGATGACATCGCGCGAGTTGCTGGCAACCGGTAGATAGCAAGTTGTCCTTCAGCGTGACGTTCTAATGAGGAGAACTTTGTTTAACAGTGCACCTCTTCCAGCTGAAGATGATGCGATGATGACTAAAGTTATGTGCCTCAACAATTTTCATGTTTCCACGTTAACATGAATGATTGTAACCAGTGTCCATCCATTCTCATGTCGTTATTTCTTCCGAGTTGTGACTTTGAAGATTGTGAGTGACAGTGACATTTTCATAATTCGAAACCAAAATGACTGACAACGTGGATAGTTTGAGTCAAAATACAACTAGTTCGAGCTGTCACAATATGTAATATTCAGACATAGGAATTTAGGGGGCAAAATTTAACGACAGGTAGGGAGTTCCTTTATCGATAAACTTAACTATCGACGCTTTTCCTATATAGTAGTAGGTACCTAATCGCCCCCAGCTTTATTTATAAGTTTGTATTATTTTGTAAGTCTCATTTCGGAGACAAATATAATAAGGTTTATTCAAAGCGTATTTTAAACAATAGCTGCTGGGTAATAAGTAGTTACTAATGAACTATAAAATATTTACAATACTTAACCTCGTAAGGCCCAACATGCTAAATTTAATACGTATGTCAAAGCAAACGTCAACTTTTCTTGATTGATTGAGTTTCAAATTATGATTGTCAAAATGTATTATTTGATTTATTATTTAGTTTCATTTTATACTATCTTTAAAAAAATATTTTTATGACGAAAACTTGGAGCGATCACTAGTGTGTGTATGAGTTTGTTACTTTTTTACGCTAAAATTTGGCATGTAAATACTGGATTTCGGAACGCATTTAAGTTTTTTTTATTCCGACATTTCCACGAAATTGGCATGTCCGTTTGTAAAATACCGAAATTTCAACTGGTATTTAGTCTATAGATATGACATTTTTCATACAAGATAAATTAATGCTATTACAATTTAATTTATGAATATCCCCCGGAGAATTTAGTAAAATCATTAAATTTTAATTGATGATTGAATTGATTTTTCCAACTACCAGATTGGCAATTTGCCATGTTTTAGGCTTTGATTCTCGTTGTTACGTAATGCGCAAGAAACAATAATGTAACAAAGCTAAGAATAAAATTGACACCAAAGTCAAGATGTTTAAGCAGATTTCAGAAACGTTTATGATAGAAATGCCCTGAATCGTATTAATAAATGGAAAATTTGTAAAACGCGACGATAAATCGGAAGGTTATGAATTATGATAAGTTGTTTATTTTACAACACTCTAAATGGTATACGAGCGACGCCGCGGATAGTAGGTAGTATAGCTACATAATAATATTTCTTGAAAACCTCACACATAAATCAGTTGGAAATATAAGCACGGAACTCTTATACTTTAAAGCATCTAACTCAGCATTCTTAGACAAGATACTAAATCTACTTCACAAATTAGTGGCGACCTTTGCTCTAGATAGTACATCAGTGTATTTGTTGATGAATGTTAGTTATTAGTTTGGTTCCTGAGCAAATTAGCTAAGGTTGTGCTGGTTTGCTAATTTAAGATTAGTTATTATGAGGATGTATTCGAGTCGTACTTTGTCTGTGGTTGCTTCAGTTGTTTTGAGGTTTTTCTTATTACTAACTAGCTTTATCCCGCGGTTTCGGCCGTATTTGAAATCCATGAAACAAAGCTACATAGCTACATATGTTATTACATTTGTAGTCCGGTTTTGAATTTTCTAGTTTTGGTCGCCGCTGGACAATTTTCAAATGTATACTATTTTGAAAAAGTTTCTTAAAACTATAAGAACATTGTGTTCTGAAAAGATGACTAAATTTATTTAAAAGTTTGTATGAAAATAAATAAATAAATTTTATGAGTTGAAATCGGGTTTTGTTCCGCGTACCTTGATTTCAGAGAAGCCCGATATTTCGGCACAGTTACATGCGCCATGATCACGAGACGACTGAATAAATTATTTCTAATAAATTATTTATAACTATTTGAACAATTTTTTTATTATCTTTTTAATATTACAAACGCGATAGTTTGTAAGTATGGATGTTGGTTGCTCTTTCACGTCAAAACGGTTTGACGGATTCTGGTAAAATTTGGCACATAGTTCATAACCTGGATTAACTTAGAGGATACTTTTTATCCTTGAAAATTTCATAGTTCTTGGGGGATAGCGATAAACGATCTTTAAAATCTGGGGATTTTACGTTTCTTGTTCTGGTTGCCGAATGTTAGAGATGGCAACCCCACGAGAACATACCACCAGGGCCCAATTGCATAACAAATTACAAGCTAATATATTAGCTATTTTGTATTGAAATTCAATAATACTATTTGCTTGTATTTTGTTATGCAATTGGGCGCAGGTCTATAATTTAAAAAAAACGCGACATTGTATACAGTCCTTTTGAGATAATCGTCCTTTGAAGAATGTTGATAAAACGTGGGATTTGCTTTTTTGGTAATTTAAGTAAGTTCGCTATGACAATGGATTCTAAATGTTTTCCTTAATTTGTGGTTAGTTTCAACAAAAACAAACGTTTTTTTGGCTATTGTCGATTAAGATTATGGTCACAGCATTGAACTAAGGAAGCTGTGTATTTGCGTCAAGGATTTAGCATTTGGTCAAGATTATCATAGTCATTCTGTAGAGTTCCTAACATAGGTATATACCTTTTTTGTGCAGTTAGTATATGGTAGAGGACACTGATCGTATCTACGTATCTAAGTCAATTATCACTTAATTAGTTGTTATTACGTAAAGTGTCCCGTAAGTCGTGGTAGCCTATACGTAGATCTTTGACCTAGCCTCTCAAGAAGAGAATCATAGGTTCAAACTAGGTTCAATAGCACCTCTGATTTTTAGGGTTCCGTAGCCAAATGGCAAAAAACGGAACCCTTATCGATTCGTCATGTCTGTCTGTCTGTCTGTCTGTCCGTCCGTATGTCACAGCCACTTCTTCCCGAAACTATAAGAACTATGCTATTGAAACTTGGTAAGTAGATGAAATCTGTGAACCGCATTAAGATTTTCACACAAAAATTTTTTTTTCATCAAACTCATACGTGTGGGTATCTATAGATAGGTCTTCAAAAATGATATTGAGGTTTCTAATATCATTTTTTTCTAAACTGAATAGTTTGCGCGAGAGACACTTCGAAAGTGGTAAAATGTGTGTCCCCCCCACATGTGTTACAGGGGTAACTAGGGGGGTTCTAAAATAAGAGAATGATAAAATTAAAAAAATATATGATGTACATATAACGACCGCTTTAGCCTAGTTGGTAGTGACCCTGCCTACGAAGCAAGAGGGTTCGAATCCCGGTAAGAGCATTTATTTTGTGTGATGAGCACGAATATTTGTTCCTGAGTTATGGATGTTTTCTATGTATTTAAGTATTTATTTATCTATATAAGTATGTTTATCGTCGTCTATTACCCATAGTACAAGCTTTGCTTAGTTTGGGACGAGGTCGATTTGTGTAAGATTGTCCCCTAATATTTATTTTACATTACCATGTAAACTTTCACCGAAAATTGGTTTGAATGAGATCTAGTAAGTAGTTTTTTTTAATACGTCATAAATCGTAAATAGCAATTTTTTGTAGATAATGGTACGGAACCCTTCGTGCGCGAGTCCGACTCGCACTTGGCCGGTTTTTTATGAAATTACGATTGAAATTTACTAATTTACTACGACCTTTACAGTAAACGAAAACATTTTGAGGCAACCTGCACCCACCTGCGCTATTCAATGGTATGTGTGAAGTTACTGAGCCACGATTTCTCGGCATGGAAATGGGAATAGCCAAAGATCTTTCATTCTGAGAGGAAGCCTGTACCAGCAGTGAGACATTAATTAACTCAAGATGACGAGTAAAGTGTCTTAATTTCTTTTGTCTCAAAGTGTTCTCTAATTATTCGCCGAAAATATTTTTCCCAACTGTTTTTCTTTTCTGAAACTGTAAACTATTCAGTAACTCTACCATGAGTTTACACTAGTTTACGTGACCGTACTCGCTAGCGACGGCGTAAATTATTTGTATGGGAAATTGTACAGCGCCTCTAGCGGTCACTTACGGAAGTTCAATTCTCCATATAAATCATTTACGCCGTCGCTAGCGAGTACGGTCACTGTGAACTAGTGTAAACTCATGGTAGAGGTACAGGATTGTTATAAAACTAACCTAACCTAACCTACAGGGTTCTACAGAATAGTTCAGAGACATATCCTGAATAGTTTGCAGTTTCAGAAAAAGTAAACAGTTGGAAATGAAAAGTGAAAAGGCCGGTCCCATTCTAATCTTCTCATCTGTACATTTATATCTCAATGGACTTTTATACACCGTGAAATTTTAGTGGTTGTTTTCCCGAAACGAGGTGATTTAGTATCGATTGTACAATCGATTTATAATTACTATTTTGACTAGAGTCAAAAATCCAATTGTGAAAAACGAAAGTCGAAAATGACCGCAAACCAATAGTAACGCTTCGTTAGTACCTAACCTATCGTACGATCGTACGCTACTTGTACCAACGAAGCGTTACTATTGGTTTGCGGTCATTTTCGACTTTCGTTTTTCACAATTGGATTTTTGAACCTAGTCAAAATAGTAATTATAAATCGATTGTACAATCGAAACTAAATCACCTCGTTTCGGGAAAACAACCACTAAAATTTCACGGTGTATTATCTACTAACTGCATTACAGACACCTACCTAAACGGTCATTTACCTTAGTTTTTGTTTCGCCTGTTAATCACTTATTATAGTCCCCATAAACACAGTGGGTGTACACTTTAGTTTTTATACGATTCTAATCCGACGACAGGTTCACTTCATTACTGCCAGTAATGACTTTTATCTTTGGCAACCGTCAATCATAGGTGTTATTGACACCTATTGAGCTCTTATTACTGTCGATTAGGTTTTAATCAACTGGATTACTGTGAAGTGACGATGTTTATAAGCAGCTAGACATGTGGGATTGTCATTAACTGTTTTGTACGTGTTTATTATTTAGCCTCGTATTTAATCGACTTCAGAAAGAAGTAGGATTTCAATTTGGTTATACTGTCGCGTGCTTTAATTTGGGACCCATTACGAAAAATATCCTTTGAATTCCTATACAATATGACAGGAATGCCAACCTTATGTGGGTCCCAAATTTAAGTTCGTGACTGTACCTGATAACTCCGTTGTTTATAAATGGATTTTTTTTTTTTTTTTTTTTATATAAGAGGTGGCAAACGAGCAGACGGGTCACCTGATGGAAAGCGATCACCGTCGCCCATGGACACCCGCAACACGGGGGGCATCACAGGTGCGTTGCCGACCCTTTTAGGAATTGGTAGGCTCGTTTTTTAAAGATCCCTAAGTTGTAACGCTCCGGGAATACTGCCGCAGAAAGCTGATTCCAGATCTTTGTCGTGCGAGGAAAGAAGTTTCGCTTAAAACGCACGGTACTAGAATGCCAATCATCAAGATGGTGAGGATGGAAAGACAAACGGTTCCTCGAAGTGATTTGGAAAAATCTTCTTTTTTTTGAAGAATATACTTTTCATTTGGTCTCAACAACATCCTAAAGTTTTTTTGTGTTGGTTTTAGAAAGCCGCAAAGACGTAGTAAGTAGCCAAGTAAGGTTCAAGCCCGGGTTCGTACCTCTGAGCTTTTCGAAAGTTATGCGAAATTCCATTTAAAATTTTCCATGAGCTTTGCGGCATCATGAGAAAATTTGCACTGATCGGGAAATAAACTCAATGGTGTTTGTGAGATTAATTCATTGTGTCCTGTGCCCTATAATTTGGACCTTTGCAGGCTGGGATGATGATGGTGATGAACTACAAAAAAAATGCTTGTTTTAAAATATGTACGAAACCGTCAATGAGCCAACGAGCGAGACTGACTCGCAGTTTTTATCCATTGACGCGGTATTCCCAGAATGTGGAAGACAATCATACCAGCACGATATTTAATTGAACTAATAGGCAATTAATTTTACGGTGAATGAAAATACGAAATACATTAGATACCGCAAATATTAACTCATGAACGGAATTTAAGTGATTGATATCTCCCATATTATGGGGAACGGAAGGCATGCACGAATGCCGCGCGTAAACAAGACGTTTTTACCAACATTTTGTCAGACAATGCTACACAGCATTTACGACAAGAGATGACTCGCACTTCTGCCAATAAATGTGGCAATGACCCACCGAGCACATTTAACACTGTAGTGGTAGTATAGAGAAACTAGCTGTCACCCGCGACTCCGCCTGCGAAGAATAGGGTTATAAAAAATAGCTTACGACCTATTCTCAGACCTACCGAATACCTACAGAGAAAAAAGTTTCATGAAAATCGGTTAAGCCGTTTCGGAGGAGTTCGATAACAAACGCCGTGACACGAGATTTTATACGAGGGGCGTTCAATATAAAGTGAGAATGAGATGCAAACTCTTTTAATATTACGAAATTAAATACTGGCCGGTAAAGCTAATCTATCTAGCTGATTGCTATGAAAAAAAAAAAATTAACTGTCTTTTGTTTAAAAAAATATACGGTAATTTCTTTGCAATACTATTGAGTACGTTAGCGAAAATGGAGAAAATTGAACTAGGCGCCGTTATCAAATACTTGTATTTGAAAAACTTTTCTACGGACCAAGTCAATTTGGATTTGCGGGACACTTTAGGGTCTAATGCTCCTCCGTATTCGACAGTCGCACGTTGGTGCGTCGAATTTAGACGTGGAAGAACATCGACAAAGGACGACCCCCGCTCCGGACGCCCTACTACAGCAGTAACTGAAGAAATTGTGAAAAAAGTCGAAAACTCAGTTTTGGCGGATCGTCGTGTCACAGTTCGTTTTATTGCTGAAAATGTAAAGATTTCAACGGGGAGCGTGCATAATATTTTACATTAACGCTTGGGTATGAAAAAGGTATCTGCGCGTTGGGTACCAAGAATGCTTACTGACACGCAAAAACAAACTAGACTAGAGATTTGTCAAGAAGCTTTGAACCTGATGCAGCAAGACCGGGAACTTTTTTTGGCGCGATTTATAACAATGGACGAAACATGGCTCCATCATTACGACCCTGAAACGAAACTGCAGTCTATGACATGGAAAAGGCCATCATCTCCAACTCCGAAGAAATTCAAGGTGAGCCCATCTGCCGGTAAGGTCATGGCTCTGTTTTTTGGGATGCTAAAGGGGTATTAATGATTGAGTATCTCGAGCATGGAGCCACTATTACGGGCACTTTATACGCCAAACAAATAGCAACATTGCGCAATGAGATCCGCGAAAAACGGCGAGGTAAACTCTCGAAAGTTGTGCTGTTCCACCAGGACAATGCCCCGGCACACAAGTCCGCCGTTGCAATGGCTGCAATTCGTGATGCTGGGTTCGATATCCTTAAGCATCCTCCGTATTCACCAGATCTCGCTCCCAGTGATTTCTACCTATTTCCGAGATTGAAACAATACCTGAGAGGCCAGAAATTTGAAGACGACGACGCGGTAGTCGCTGCAGTACAAGATTTTTTAAGTACTTAAGAAAAGACCTTTTTTAAAAATGGAATTTTAAGTTTAGAAAAAAGATATACTAAGTGTATTATGCTATAAGGCGACTATGTCGAAAAATAAAATGACATTTAGTAAAAGTTGTTTATAACATACTCATTCTCACTTTTTATTGAACGCCCCTAGTATATTAGATTACCGAGAGCGTGGAATGGCAAAGTGGTATTGTGTGTTTATAGGCATTCCACTTTACTGAAAGAGAGACAACAATATAGAGATCTCTCTCTGCAATGCCTATAATCACACAATACCACTACATATGCAATTCCACGCTCTCGATGATTTGTCTATATCTGTAATTATACTATAAATCATTTTTTTTAAGTCACGTCTATTATAACGTCCTAGAACTAGCTTTTGCCATAGTTTTTCCTTTGTCAATTTATGCTATAACAAGCACTTATGCCAAATAATCTACCAATGGTTAAGACAAAACCCTTTAGAGAAGAATTCGGCAAGAAAATCAACCAACAGAAACGAAAAATGTCTCATTTAATCATGGTTTTTTAATGTGCCGATGATTGCTTTATGTATATCGTGTATGCGTTTATTTTAGAATGTACAAGTGGAATGTAGTGGAAAAATGTAAAGACAACTCCTGTCCAGTTATTTATTGGTCAATTCAAATTTCTTAGCATTCAGACTCGACTGTCGTGAATGAGTGGACAATTTAGATGCCAGTTTTGTGCGTGTACTGGTTATAAAATAGTTTTATTTCATACATTCTCAAATGCGATTGTGAACTTCAATATTCGTGCAACATTTAAAGGTAACTTTCAGATTTGGCCGAAATTCAATCCGATTTATGTTCTAAGTAACTAAATAGGTACCAAGATATTGAACAAAGTATGAAGTTCCCAATACGCACTGGACCTGGGTGGAAACTATAGCCCAAGCACTGTCGTTCTGAGAGGAGGCCTGTGCCCAGCAGTGACACTTATGTGGGTCGAGCTGATGATAATGATGATGAATGATGTGAATCCAGTGATTTTCTTATTAAGTGGTGCTTTTAATCTTGTGATAAAAATTCAAAATAAAATATCTAAGTTAGGTTCCTATATTAATTTTACACTGTGTGTTGTCATAATGGTCGGTGCAGTACCGCGTAAGTAGCTTTTTCCACAGAGTCAATTTGTCTAATTTTACACTGTTATTTAATTTCAATTTAAATCTTATGGAAAAAGCTAGTTACGCGGTTTTGCACGCTCACTGACGATATTATTAGGATTTTAATCATATCACACTCGCCCTATTTGCGAATGCGAATGTGAAAATAACTCGAATATTCGAATGCAAATTTTCGTTACCTACATCATTGTGAATGCACTTTCTCACAAAGGGTAACAGAAATTGCGATCATTACTTAGCAAATTAACGTCGCGACCCAGCTGTGAAAACTGAATGTAGCAATATCTTTGATACGGCGAAGTGTGAAACGACTGGTTTGGTAGAATTACACTCGAGTTTACCAATATTTATTTGTACAGCCAACTGTTCATAAATATCTATACATAGACCTTATTACCGTAACATAAGGTTCATGTTTAGATATTTATGAACGGTAGGCTGTACATAATAATATATTGAAGGCACTCAACTGTACATTTAAACCATTTGATTCCGACCCAAAAAAGAAGTAGTATTTTTAAACGGAAACTAATACCTTCCAAAAAAAAGTAATTTTCCAAATCAGTTCTTATCGACGGAGTTCAAACAATAAAAAAATACTACTGTATTGAGAACCTCCTTTTTTTCTGTAAAAAATGTTGCAAGGGTTCTAAAAAGTGGATTAACAAGGCACTTACGTACCATCTTTACTTGTACGGTATAGTCCTAAACAAGCAAGTCCAAAAAACTAACAATTATTGTAACAATCTCACATGAAAATTTTTAAAGATAGCTTGATAACAATGCCTACCCCAATAGCCATACGCTTCATCCTCTAGTTCCCATTACCACGTTGTCTGATGTTTACCTCCCGAAAAGGTGGTAACAAAGCTGACAACTTAAAAATCTTTCTGGATTCGACCCGAGGAAAAACAGTACTATCGCCCCAAGCGCCAGATACCCATTTTCAAAACAAATTTGCTTGCAGCCGTTGATGTTTATTGCTATGGATTGTTATGGACAGATGTCTAGCCACTTCACGCAAACTGGGCCTTTAAGGTGGTTATCTGGCGCTTGGGGCGATAGTACATGCACCCTGAGCATCAATCAATGATTTGGCCAATTTATGATTGTAAGCATTTAGCCTCCGTCATATTTTTACTCGTAATCTTTTTCTACGTCTACTAATATTGGTAGAAGAAGCCTATAGAGACCGCCATTTTTTTTACACGCTTTATATTAGCTTCACCTGTATGTTTGTTTGTATGTATGTTTGTTTGTAACCGACTCCTTAGGGCGCGATTTTGACCCACTTCCCGGTTTCCGATTGAGCTGAAATTTTGCACATATGTGTAAATTGGATGACAATGCAATATTATTGTAACATGGAGCTGATCTGATGATGGTGCTGGATGGTGGCCATAGGAACTATGTAATAAAACAACACAATCCCGTCGAGTTTGGGCTCGTTTGATTCGTCTTGACGAGCACTTTGATCCCAGATGGTAACCAGGGTCTGATGATGGAGCTGGAAGATGGCCAAAGGCACTCCACAATAAAACGACACAACCCCATCGAGTTTGGGCTCGTTTGATTCGTCTTGACGAGCACTTTGATCTCATATGGTAACCAGGGTCTGCTGATGGAGCTGGAAGATGGCCAAAGGCACTCCACAATAAAACGAAACAACCCCATCGAGTTTGGGCTCGTTTGATTCGTTTTGACGAGTACTTTGGTCCTAGATGGTAACAAGAGTCTGATGATGGAGCTGGAAGGGGGGTAGGTGGCGGGTTGGGGGGGAATGGGGTATGGGGTAAGGGGGTCGGGGGTTTAGAGGGTTGGGTGTTAGGGTGTGGCGGTTGGGGTTAGGGGTTGGGGGGGGGGGGGTTTACGGGAAATAGGGTGGGGTGTTGGGGGGTTCAGGGGTAAGTGATTTTGGGGGGTTGTGGGAAATGGGGAGGGGGTAAGAGGCCTAGATGGTAACAAGGGTTTGATGATGGAACTGGAAGGGGGGCGGTAGGTGGCGGGGTGGGGGGTGTGGGAGGGGTGGGGTGGGGGGAGTGGGGGTGGGAGGGAGGGGGGTTTCCGGGGGTATGGGGGTTCGGTGTTAGGGGGGTTGGGTTTAGGTGGTTCGGGGGTTTGTAAAATGAGGAGGGGGTAAGGGGGGTTTAGGGGATTGGGGGTAAGGGTGTGGGGTTTGGGGGGGGTTTGGGGAAATGGGGTGGGGGATGTTGGGGGGTTGGGTTTAGGGGGTTTGGGGGTTGTAGGTGAGGGGGTAAAGTTAGAAAGAAAAAAATGCTACTAAAAAATAGAAAATAAATAATAGTTAAAAAAAACTAAAAAACACGCTTTAAAAAATAAAAAATAAATTTTAATAAATTTCAATTCACTATTCTTATAGTGCAGTAAAAAATCTTAATAAGCAATTATTATATTGTTATATCCAGATCAAAATTTGTAAACAATTCTAAATATTGATAAAATAAATAATAATAGTTTAAAATATTTTATTGTAAAAAAAGCGTGGGGTGCTTTTTAAGATGTTATCAAAATGACAATCCTTGACAATTGACACCATGCACCCCACGCTTTTTTTACAATAAAATATTTTAAACTATTATTATTTATTTTATCAATATTTAGAATTGTTTACAAATTTTGATCTGGATATAACAATATAATAATTGCTTATTAAGATTTTTTACTGCACTATATTTTAATAGCTTATTGGACGTCCTCCTATTGTAAGTCACCAACATGGCTTGAAAAATCACCGGGCTCAAGTGGCAGTGGGCAGGGCACATCGCTCGTAGAACTGATGGCCGACGGGGCCAAAAAATTCTCAAGTGGCGTCCACGGACCGAAAGACTCATGAGTGACTCAGACGATCTGTTTAGCGAGCATTGGGGGAGTCCTATGTTCAGCAGTAAACGTCTTTCGGCTGAGATTATGAATTATTGAACGTCCTACTGCTAAGCATTGGTTTCCCTTTTTTCTTTCCACTCGTTCCTATCTTTCACAATAACTTGCCAAAAGGACTCCAAATGGTCCATATTAGGGATGCATCCGATACCGATACCGATATATCGGAGATATTTTGGGTTTGCGGATATATCGGCATCGGCGATATTTTTATTGCCGATACGACGATACTTTTCAAATTTCGCGCTTTAAAAAAGTAATGTAAACGCGCATCTTGTTTGATCTAGTTCGTTGCAAACGAGGCAAAACAAAAATCTTGTTAATGTTAATTTTAATTATTAACAGTTATTGATTTCATTTTAATTATTACCCTTAATTCTTAATTTTAATAATCTTAGTCAAAGTCTGTAACTGTTTATATATTTTAATAGAAATTAAAAATATTTAACCAAAATTGTGTGTTTTATATATTTTACCTTAATTTAATTTTAATTCACTAATCGTTTATATCGGTACTGGTATCGGTATCGACGATATTTTTATAAGAGTATCGGTATCGGTATCGTATCGGCAAAAAAGCGTATCGATGCATCCCTAGTCCAAATCATCCCGCCATCTCCGTTGGTCTGCCCTTGCTCGGGTGTTCATCGCTTGGAAGTCTTGGAACCCAGGAACCCAATTGACAACATTTCATTTTTTTAACACCTGAAAACTACTACAGGAATCGAAAGAGTTTCGCCTCCTGAACACGGAAAAATATTTATTATAATTTATTTCTTCATATTTAAAAAAATACAACATATTTAAAAAACATATGTGTATTTACCTGTACCTCCACAGAATAGATATGTTTCCTTTACCCTTTTCACTAGAAAAAGAGCTGTCATAATTTTAAATTTGATAACAACCTTAATGTCAAATTTACGTCATCACTTTTTTTTAATAGAGACTAGACAAAAGTAATGGATCTATTCTATCGTTACGCTCTTTTAGAATAAGCACATCTTTAAAAAATTTAAAAAAATTAATTAATAATCCTAGTGAAAATTTAAAACTATCAGCGTCTTTCTCTTTCCAAACAGTATACAGAGAACGAATCAAATTATAGTCTTAGAGATATGAAATGTTGTCAATTGGTGGTGATTTTTGCCCAGCGATCCGAATACATTTGGCGGACATGTCCTGCCCAGCCCCACTAGAGTTTGGCGGTCTTGATCCCCACATCGATAATCTATAGGTAAGACTATTTTAAAAATCCCGTTGTTCGCTTACTTCTAGCGACATGAATATTTCACATTGAGATTGCGGTAAACTAAAGACATCCATTATATTGAGTGACGTAGTAGGTTAGGTCAGCTATGGAAATTCTTGGCCTTAGGCCGATGGCTGTCAAACAGGGTAACATTTTAAATAGGAGGGAGTAGTTTTCTCTCATTGGAGGATTCACAGGCGAAGATTTCCTTTGCGTGTCAGCTGTTGCAGTCGTATTTAGCTACCTTCAATTACAACAGGTTTTTCTTTATAATATAACTAGCTGTTGCCCACGACTCCGTCCGCGAAGAATAGTGGTATACAAAATAGCCTACGACCTATTCTCAGACCTACCGAATACGGAAAAAAAGTTTTATAAAAATCGGAAGAGTTATAATACACACCGTGACACAAGATTTTTATATATTAGATTAAACAAAACATGTAACCAGATTGTCATAGTAAATGGTAGAGATAATGATCTCTCACAAGTGATGGACAAAAAGTTTTTTAGCTGGCTATACTTACGAGTAGATACGTGGGATCAAATAAACCAGTTTTTCTTTTCTATTAACTCATTGTTTTTTATCCTGGCTTAAAGCTTCATTTATAAAACCCTATACCTGTTAGCTTCTGTAGATAGTTGTAGTCAAAAGATCATAACAAAATTATTGATTAACTTCACCAGGATATTGACAGATAGATTCATCTTATCGATATCATTATTCTGTTCACTGTAGATACAGAGGATTATAACCTTTAAGCTATGCCCGGAAAGTCGATAGAATATTCATAATCATAATCATTATAACTACTGTAGGTACACTCTTATTGACAAAAAAATTTATTATAAACAAGGAGTTAATGTCCTAGACGAAATGTAAAACCAGAATATGTAATGAATGACTTGAGTACATTAATTCGTGTACTCGACATAAAAAAGAGGATGTGCAAAAACTGTATGAGAGGGATTGATTGCCTCCGATAATCATGTTTGATGTATGGTAATACTTTGTTGATGGGTAACTATTTCAATAACTTTTTCTATATTTTTTAGAGCCTTACCTTCTTCAAACGTGCCATTTCCTCCCGGAGGTCGGGTATCGATAGAACTATCCTTATCTTGGATACCGCACCCCGAAACATCTAGTTCTCAAATTGAACCATGTCCTGCGATTTTTGAGCCATTTGATACGCCTTCTTCCAAGTCTACTATTTCCTTCAATCTTCCCTTGTATCAAGAGCCTTTTAATCATCACAAAAATGTCGAGATGTAACAAAAAACGAATAAATGTACCTAAATCAATTGTCATTGTCATTGCGTTGTTGTATTTGTTTAATGCCAGAAAAACAATTTGAACAAAAGTATAGCTGTACAATATTTAAAATCGTAGGTATCTTGAATTCAAGGACCGTGTTAATCGGTATTTAGCCATACAAAACGACATATTGGAAAAGGTTCAGTTCTGGCACGAAAATAACCCATACAGTTGGTCGCTCAATGAAATGTTTCATAACTGCTAATCTTAACTAAGTTCCGGTATTAAATGCCCAAGCTTTTTAACTGTGCTCAAATTTGAATACCACTTTTTCACTGGAATCCAAATGAAGAGTTACAGTGTATAAAGAAATTTCTCGTTCTTTATACACTAAGAAAAACGTAGTAAAAAGTTAATCGAAAACTATTACCATTGATATGGAAGTGTTAAGTTAATCACTCTTTAGCCATCATTAAGCGTTCCTTCTTTATACTTAAGCAGTATTTAACTTTTTGCCGGCTCTGGTTACCTACATTTGATTAAGCATACCTTGTTACTGGAATTAGACACATCAATGAACAACTTATAATTTAAAACAATAATGTTTTGCAACAATTACGCCAAATTGTTCCAATTTGTAACGTTAAATTATTCGTTTAAATTTAGACATGGTAGTATGTACTTAGTCGTTTATTCAGGCGTATAATAAAGGTTGGCTGGTTATAAACGTAAGTAAAAAAACCGGCCAAGAGCATGTCGGACACGCCCAAGATAGGGTTCTGTAGCCATTACGAAAAAATCAAGTAATATTTTTCAAAGGATTTCGTATGTGTACGGAATCTTCCAAGTTTAGGTATGTTTTATACCTTAGGCTACTATTTACTCTTAAACTATAAATAATTCCGAAGCAATTTTAGCTGCTATAATTTTCCTTGTAAATATAATATATTTACTACCATTCTGAATTTTTTCAAATTTTTCCACCCAACAGTTTAGATTTTAGAGGGGGGGGACGGTCGATTATAATGAAAATTTTCACTTTAAAGCTGAATATTTCGCAAACAGATCACTGAATAGAAAAATCATGTTAGCAACTCCGCAATGGTTTTAAAAGACCTATCCAACGATACCCCACACTATAGCGTTAGTCGAGAAAAAAAAAATCACCCCCACTTTACGTCTATGGGAGGTACCCTAAAAAAATTTATTTTAGTTTTTTTTATTTAATCACTTTATCGGCGTGACTGATATATATATTCATGCCAAATTACAGCTTTCTAATACTAACAGTCTCTGAGCTTAGCCGCGGACGGACAGACAGACAGACAGACAGACAGACAGACAGACGGACAGACATGGCGAAACTATAAGGGTTCCTAGTTGACTACGGAACCCTAAAAACGTCGGATTAATGCTTACATTTTGAAACGGAAATTGATATGATTAAGCAAATAAATGTGCTTTAAACAAGTGAGTGGATCTGTCTGCGGGGAAGAGCAATGCTTGGGCCGGTGCACTCAGGGGATTGGCCAACGATTTCCTGACCAATTTATGGTACATCATTCATTAGCTGATTGTCTAATAACTAAACATCGGAAAGTACTACTTAAAACCGTTTGGACTTTTCAATATTGAATACAACATTGATCCGGAACATTTCTGTAGATGGTTGACTGCTTGACTGGACGAATCTCTAAAGCAGAGTTCTGCAATGTGGGCAAAGTCGCAAGTGCTAGCTAGTTAAGTTATAAACATAGAAATAGTGAAACTAATGTTACATCAAAACAATATCGTGTAGGTAGGGTTGTTACTACAGTATTGCAAATTAAGTATTTGGAAATTTTGACGTCACTAGATATTTATCTGGTCACATTTTTTAAAAATTACTGTCGATTTTGATTTGGGTTTTTGGTAATATTATATAGGTGTAAAAGGTCCTGTACATCTACCAGTCAACTGGACACTGTATCAGAATCTTCTCCCATGTCTTAAAAAATGTGACTAGATAAAACCATAGGTCCAACCACTAGATTTAAATAAAACAATCTAATAATTATAAAAATCTCGTGTCACGGTGTTTGTTATCGAACTCCTCCGAAACGGCTTGACGGAATTTTATGAAACTTTTTTCTCTGTATTCGGTAGGTCTAAAAATACGTCGTAAGCTACTTTTATACCCGTATTCTTCGCAGACGGGGTCGCGGGCAACAGCTAGTAATAATATAAAATGGTCAAATGAAAGGTAACCCTATCTGTATATTATGGCGCATAACCTGCTACAGGCCAATGATCTGTTATTCTCGCCTAACGTTACTTAATTTTAACTAGACGGTCTACATCGTAATTTTAATACCGCCTAAATATACCATTAGACACAATATTTTTATCGGCCATATTAATTTTACACTGATTCTTACGCGATGTAATAATACTGTGCAAGCTTATAAAAGACTTAAAAGGGCTTATTTTCATTTCAATGATATATGTCGATTTGTGACTTAATCTGTTTTATGTGGTTGGAATTAAAGGTAGCAAGTATGTAGTTTTAAAAAGTAAGAGCTGACGCGGCGTCAGTTTTATTGCGTTTTTATGCAAGGTGTATTTTAAAACTTTCGAGTGTTTTTTTTATCTAAAGCCTATTAAGTAGCTCTAATTGTGTAACAGATAATGTCTATAATACGGTTAAGTACTATAGGAAGAGCTCTGGTAGTTGATGTTAACACAGAAACAGAATAAGGGGGCCATACAACAAACGTGATTTTTTTGCTCGTTGTTCTCGATATTGATAGCGGCAACAGGTAGACGCTTGAAATATTCATAGTATGTTTAGTTATATATTCACTTTAAAAATAAATAATTCAATTTAAATAAAACAAATGTTTAAGGGGGGCTCCCATACAACAAACGTGATTTTTTTGCAGTTTTTACAAATTATGGTACTGAACCCTTCGTGCGGACTCGCACTTGGCCGGTTTTTAGGGTTCCGTACCCAAAGGGTAAAAACGGAAACCCTATTACTGAGGCTCCGCTGTCCGTCCGTCCGTCCGTCCGTCTGTCACCAGGCTGTATCTCGCTCGGGAACCGTGATAGCTAGAGAGTTGAAATTTTCACAGATGATGTATTTTGGTTGTCGCTATAGAATAGAATAGAATAGAATAGAATAGAATAGAATATTTACTAACTCAGATTTCATAGATCCATAAATTTGTTAGTAAAGAACTTAAAGCCAAAAGAAAAAATACCTACAATCTAAAATTAAAATAAAATAAAATTAAAATAGAAACTAAACTATAAAATATAAAAAATATTAAACTATAACAACATATACTAAAAAGTGGAATTAAATAAATATTTAAGGGGGCTCCCATGCAACAAACATAATTTTTTTGCTCGATATTGATAACGGCAACATGTAGACACTTGAAATATTCACAGAATATTTAATTATATATTGACTTTAAAAATAAATCATTAAATTAAAATAAAAAAAATATTGAAGGGGCTCCCATACAACAAACGTGATTTTTATAGATACGGAACCCTTCGTGCGCGAGTCCGACTCGCACTTGGCCGGTTTTTTTATTTATTTCAATCAAGTCCCTCAATTTATTTGACTTCAATACAGCCCCTTTTCATAAGGGCAAAAATAAAGATTCCGTAAAAGGATTTAAGTATTCTTGTGTTAATTCAATTATCTCTTATACGAGGAAAAAGTGACGCCTTATTTGTGGCGCAAAAACTTTCATTTTACAAAGCGTGCTATGCGTATAAGAACACCTTGTGTGTAGAGTCACTTCCCGTTAAGGAAATCTTGATAAATGCTTATCATCAAAGCATGTGGGGTACTAACAGGCCGCAGGGGACATAAGGAAGGGACCTTAGGACCAGTTTGAAGAAGCAAATAGTTCTCGAAGAGACATGAAGAGAGTTTTCCAGGAAAAGTGTTACTTATATATTTTTGCAGTGCATTTGACACTAGTAAAGCGATTGGCTTTAGTTTTTCGTTTTATTTTCGTTTTATTAAGATGAGCGAGCACATATTTTAAGGGTTCCGTATCGCAACAGGAAAAAGTAACTTTTATTAGGATCATTTCTTTATCCGTCTGTCTGTCTTTGTATCTGTCAATATCGTTTTTCTCAGGAACGAGCCGTGATATCAAGTTGAAAATAGTATCAATTACTCAAATCAGCAACTCCTTAGGGGTATGAAAAAATAAATTTGGAAAGTGTATTGTCATACAAAAATCGCTAACTTCCCACACACCACTGAATTTCTTTGCAGGTGTGTGCAGGTTTCCTTCACCGTAAAGCACACACATTTTCGAAAAACTTAATAATTAACTTATTCCATAAATTACATACATGCATACAATTATTAAATGCAAAGAAACACTGTACCTACTCGATTAATTAACAACGCGTTGATGCGTATAAAGATTATAATTGATGTAGTTAAGATAATTAACAGGCGTAGTTAAATGACATACGAATAATTTTCATGTCATTTGAAGCGTCATATTCTATGAATAAAAAAATTGACCGGTCCAGATAATTGTGCAAGATTTTTTTTGCAATATCGATATTTAACATTGTATACATTTAGCAATTTATTTTCATTTGTAGGGTTCCGGACCCAAAATGGCAAAACGGAACCCTTATAGTTTCGTCATGTCTGTCTGTCCGTCCATCCGTCCGTCCGTCCATCCGTCAGTCCGTCCGTCTGTCTGTCTGTCCATCCGGATTAGCGCAGTGGCTATTAGTGCTGGAAAGCTGTAATTTTGCATGGATATATATAGCAATGACCCCGAGAAAGTGATAAAATAAAATGTAAAAATACCTCCAATAGACGTAAAGTGGGGGTGATTTTTTTGTCGTCTAACGTTATTGTGTGAGGTATCGTTGGATAGGTCTTTTAAAATCATTACGGGGCTGTGAAGACGATTTTATAATTCGTTTGCGAAATATTCAACTTTAACGTGTTTTTTTTTAAATCGAGCGTCCCTCCCCCCCATCTAAAAGCTAAACTGTAGGTATAAAATTTAAAAAAAAAATCATGATGGGAGGAAATATCTCAAATTAACAAGAAAAACTACAACGGCTAAGTTTGCTTCAGAATTATTAGTAGTTTAAGAGTAAATAGCAGCCTGACCTAGAAAATATGTTACCTACTTGGAAAGTTCCGTAAATACAAAATCCTTAGAATAATATTACTTGTTGAATACAGATAGTACACGCTGTAATGGCTGCGGAACCCTATTCTGGGCGTGTCCGACACGATCTTGGCCAGTTTTTAAATATCTATAAGTCCACTGCTGCACTTTAATGTTTAGGTTATAAAAAAGATAAGATAACTAATAAACTACTTAATTCAAAACTGGTATTAATAGGCTAAAGACCGACCTTGTCGGACAGGTAACATGAATAACATACGTGTTGAAATTTTGTTTTGCTACAGAAAACTCATGTGCAAGTCATTTTACTATATTTGTCTCATCATATACTCACGGGTGATTGGTAATGTGCTGCATACGAGGTAGGTACTCAATCTTGTCTAAAATCATATTATAGGATAAATTGTTTGTATTGTACCACGTATATATCGCAGAAACACGCAATTAATACATATTAATTTACGGCTTATAATGGTTTATTTATGTAGGTACTAGACTAACTAGCCTTAATCCGCGGCTTCGCACGCTTATAAGTTAGGTCTGGGACTCGAATTGAAATTCCGGGATTTCCCAAAAATATCCGTACCTAGGAATTCACAAAAACTACAACATTATCTTCACTAACGTTCCATGAAAATATTCACGCCAAATTTCATGTCTCTAAACCCAGTAGTTGAGATTTCGGGATTTTTTGCCAATTGGGGATGTCTAAAAAAAATTACCAGTGGTTTTTATATTTTTTTTGTATAGAAAAGTCAATTATAAGAAACTAATTTCAATATTTTGTCATTCAGTTCTCTACTTTTTTCAAAATTAATTATTGAAACTATTTCAGTTGATGACGTCAGATTATAATTGAGGGCTCCCACGATGCCAAATTTCTAAATCTATCTAAATGCGTACGATAAGGCAACCCCTTTAATTATTTTTTTGCGTAGTGGTACACTATACACTGTGTCACTTTACTGGCACTGACAAAGTGCTAGATGTCAGACAGCGGGTCCAAATCAAACTCCGTAGTATAATCCATGCGTAAATTGTGAAGAATTCTAACCACACAGAATAAAGTACGACTTGAACCGGTCACGCAATTTACACCAATGTCAAATGAAGGTCATTGCGTATTTGTTATATAATAAATTCATTACATAATATTAAAATAAATAACTACAGAAAACGATTTAAAAAGCATTTATCTCGAAATGGTTTTCGATTTTCTATACATTGCAAAAAAATAGACATCCCCAATTGCGTTGGAATATTGGGACGAAAAGCACCCAATGTGCTATTCCAGACATTGAGCTATCTACATACTCAAGGTCTGTCAGTCGAATTGACGTTGTAAAATGTTCCTGGAAGAGATATATTGTTTACAATTATGCATGTTATACATGTACTTGTTTTTCTGTATTATTTTCTATGTGGTATAGAATAAAGAGTCATTTTATTGTATTGTAATTCCGGGATTTCCCAAAAATATCCGTACCTAGGAATTCACAAAAACTACAACATTCTCTTCACTAACGTTCCATGAAAATATTCACGCCAAATTTCATGTCTCCAAACCCAGTAGTTGAGATTTCGGGATTTTTTGCCAATTGCGTTGGAATAGTGGGATGAAAAGCACCCAATGTGCTATTCCAGACATTGAGCTATCTACATACTCAAGGTCTATCAGTCGAATTGACGTTGTAAAATGTTCCTGGAAGAGATTATATTGTTTACAATTATACATGTTATACATGTACTTGTTTTTCTGTATTATTTTCTATGTGGTGTAGAATAAAGAGTCATTTTATTGTATTGTAATTCCGGGATTTCCCAAAAATTTCAATTCCGCAAAATACCAGATGTACATTTTTATCTCTCTAATCCTAGCGGTTGAAATTTTGGGATTTCGGGAATAAGGAGACTATGTGTTATTGCAAACGTCTAGCTATCTGCATATAAAATTCAATCCGAATCCGTCCAATCGTTTTAACGAGAAGGAGTAAACGTACAACACTGGCATGCCCGCACGCAGCACGCACATACAAACATCCGCATTTATGATATCAGTAAGATTATGTTAATTATAAAAACTTAGGTACCAATACAAGAAAATCGAGATAACTAGGTAAGTATGTAAATTACTTATTTTAGATGTACCCATCTCAAGCGATGCAATCGTGATTGTCCTAACGGTGCAAATCGATCCAACACCAAGGAAATGAACATGTCACAAACTATAAGTTGATTACTTGCTTTCCTTGCTGAATATGGGTTGGAAATGACGAATTATTGTGTCAGTAGAAATATATTGCATATAAGATGTCTTACTCGATGTGATTACATCTTATAAACAAGTCTATCAGCGATTGCCACCGTGGCAATATGGGCCGTACTTTAGCCCTGTTAAGATTCATTTATATGTTACATGAAGTCCCGTCAAGTATGTCAAGGTGTTGGTAGTGATCCAAGTGTGGAGGCAGTTGATTGAGTGAATATACTTGTTAATGAAAGGCATTGAATGAATAATATTACACTTCATGCCGTGAGCACTACTAAAAGGCCTTCTACACGGTCGGGACCAACCGCCAACCATCGTGTCCTTGGTCGGGTTGATTTAAAAATGGACAGTGTAGAAATCGGTTGACCCGACCGATATTTGGTTGATGTCAATGGCCTTGGTCGCGAGCGCATTGTCCGTGGTCGGCCCCAACCGTATGGAACGCTGTCGGCCGACGCGAGCGACACGACGGTCGGCAGTTGGTCCCGACCGTGTAGAAGGGGTTTTAGGGGTGTTATCATAATTAAATGGCATTGGATCTAGTTGTAGATTTCGTCGTTAGCCTTTAAAGGTGCTTCTGGATCCTGCTACAAGTAATATTGTAAATCAGAAAGTTTGTGAGTATGTGCGTTCGTGCGTGCGTGTGTGTTTGTTGCTTTTTCACGCGAAAACAGCTGTACCTATGTAGATAGCTCGACGTCTGGAATAACACAAAGGCTACTTTTTAGTCCCGATATTCCCATAAGATCCGTGTAAATTACTTTAGTCTTAACCGCTGGGTCCAAAAGCATTAAATTTTGCACGGCTGTTCGTTATACTTACAATGTATATGAACAGGAACCACAATGTAATTTACTTGTGGGAATTCACATGAAAATTTAGTAAAATCCCGGCCTTTCAATTTGACTACAAAAACCAACGGCTTACACGAGCGAAGCCGCGGGTAAAAGCTAGTAATAATTAATTCAAAGTTACTTTAGATTCTGCGTCTGAAATTAATTATTATGTAATTGCAAATGAAATGTAAACTATACAGAATCAATTAGGGGTGTGTTAAGTATTTCTTATTAGCAAAGCTTAGGTTCACAGTCATGTAAATTAGTTTTTTTGCATTTATCTGCTTGAAGCTTTCGGATACATCTCAAGTAAGTGCATAATTGATTTCAAGGCACCAACAACACTAGTGATAGATTGTACCGAAAAGATAATTAAATTACTCGCGTACCAGAGTCAAGATTGAAGACCTTTAAATGTGTAAATAATTGCCATGCATCGAGTACCCGCGTAGTAGATTCTCACAACATTTAACTTTTTAAGTCTATCAGAAAGATTTATTACCATCCATAACCATTAAGAAGAGGTTAATATACACCGTGAAATTTTAGTGGTTGTTTTCCCGAAACGAGGTGATTTAGTTTCGATTGTACAATCGATTTATAATTACTATTTTGACTAGAGTCAAAAATCCAATTGTGAAAAACGAAAGTCGAAAATGACCGCAAACCAATAGTAACGCTTCGTTGGTACAAGTAGCGTACGATCGTACGATAGGTTAGGTACCAACGAAGCGTTACTATTGGTTTGCGGTCATTTTCGACTTTCTTTTTTCACAATTGGATTTTTGACTCTAGTCAAAATAGTAATTATAAATCGATTGTACAATCGATACTAAATCACCTCGTTTCGGGAAAACAACCACTAAAATTTCACGGTGTATGTTATTTTAAGTGGAAACGAGCAAAAGACTATTTTCTTACTTAGTTATCTACTTTTTATTTTACTTTACATCAACCTAACCACTAATAGTTGGCAGTCCACCACAAGTTCGGTTCACGCCGTTCACGCGAAACTTTTAGCCACACAAGTTGTAACTTTGGAATCAGCTTGCACCGCTAATATTTCCGGACCGATACAACTAAGGGTTCGTCAAAAAACAAAGGCAGCGGCATTTGCTTTCCATGAGGTTACCTATCTGCTCGTTTCCCCCTATATGTACGAGTATTATAAAAATTAAACCAGTTTGTACCTCATCCGATATAATGAGCAGACATAGGAATTTAGGGGGCAAAATTTAATGACAAGTAGGGAGTTCCTTTATCGATAAACTCAACTATCGACACTTTTCCCATATACTAGTGATCGCTCCAGGTTTTTATTGTAAAAATATAATTTTAGAGAAAGTGTAAAAATTAAACTAAATAATAAATCAATTCTCTTCTTCTTTATCCTCGTAAAGCCCTCGTCAAATTTCGACTATCATAATTTGAAACTTATTCCCAATCAAGAGAAGTTGACATTTGCTTTGACATTTGTATTAAATTTAGCAAGATGGGCCTTACGAGGTATATTGTAAATATTTTATAATGCAGTGATACTCATCATTACCCAGCTGTTATAATACTTACAATATTATACAAACTTACAAACAAAACTGGGGGCGATCACTCCCTACCTGTCATTAAATTTTTCCCCCTAAATTCCTATGTCTGGTAATGAGCTATGTCGGAAGCGTTATGCGCAATCTTTAACTTTTCTTTTTTTCTTGTTACAGATTCACCATGAAGTACTCAAAAGATCTGGTCATCGCTTTCATACTCCTTGGGTTGTTTGCGCGCTGTCAGAGCGCCCCATCTTCCAGAAGATCGCGAGCAGCCGCCCTACCCGAAGCAACAAGCAACCGCCAAAGCAAACTCACAGAAGAATACAAAGAGGATGAAACCACCGATGCACCATCACCCACGCCCAAAACGAATAGAAAAAATAAAGCGCTGAACCTATTCGGCTACTTCCCATCGTTCCTTGCGTCAGGCTTGGATTATAACGAAGACGATGACGATGACGTCACCTTCGCCGTCAATGACGACAGCTTTGACGACGACGACCTTTCCAGAACCATCCCTGCCAGACGTCGACAGCAGAACAAGAAGAAAAACGGCAACGGGGAAAACTATCAAAACGACAACTTAAACTCTCTCCAGTACGACAATTCTCCGATCTTCTACATCAGACTACCCCCTACTCCGTACATGTTTGTACCTGGTTTGGGTTACGTGTCACAGCCTCCTAGCCTGGGACCACCGATGGGCCCGCCCATGCCTCAAAACATGCCTCAAGTAGACCCATTCATCAACTTGCCTTTGGACTTCGTATCAAATGGAAAGCCTACAGGAGTATACCAATGGAGCGGCGCCGGAGGCTATCCCCAAGTGCCACCAATGCCTCAAGTTGATCCTTATGGCTTTGGACCACAGCCGATGATGCCTTCTGTGCAAAGACCGAGTTATAACAATGCGCCTTCGTACTCTAATCCCAAACCTAAGCCCGCTCCCACCAATTCTAAGGTCACTAACTTAAAAGGCCAGTATGTATTTAATGGGAAACCCAACGACAGTGTATACGTGCTAAGAGACACGTACAACTCAATATACTCGGATGCTCTTCAGAATTTCTATCCTTAAAATTTAATTGTCAGGAAAGGAATTGATAAACTGGCTCGTATCGAGCTGTTAACGATTATTTTGAACAAATGCGTCAATGAGAATTCGATATATTTAGTTTGCATAAAAAATATATTATCAAGTACAGTCGACCAAGATATTCCTTTACCACCCTAAGGTTCAATGTCAGCTGTACAACTTAAAATGTCAAAGGCTATTATCACTTACAAATGAATGTGACAGTGAGCCTTATTGTTTTTATTCTGATACAGGAACTGTCATTAAAAATGGCAAAGCACTTACTTGGTCGAGTATACGCTGCAGGCATAAACACTGGTAATTTTTCCAAGTGAATTTATTCAAGAAATAGAAAATTACTTAGACAACCTGTATTTATAACTGTGGCGTCCTTCTTTTTTTGCTCGATCCGTTAGTACAGGAATTAAATGACTTGAATGAAATATATCTGCATCAAATTGAACTTTTAATGGAAATGCGAGTCATTCGTCTGAAAATTGCATCAATTATCTTTCAAGTTGAAACTGTTTTCGCTTCTATGATTTTGAAATGTGATTAGTATTTAATTTGATTTAGATGAATAGTTAGGATCTTTTAATTAATTTATATTACCAGTTAAGCTATCACTAGTTAAACCAGAATAGAACTAGCATCTCGAAGTTAACTATGTGGTTAACTGATCTAAGTCCACATCATTCATTACAAGTCTACACAGACATAAATGAACAACATAGCTCCTATAGTTAGAACTAAAAGTAAACAATTTTAAGTTATATAAAAAATATACTATTATCTACCTTGAACGTCTTTATTATTATTATTATTGTAAGTAGGTAACTCTTTAAGTCAGTCTTTTATTTTAAGTGTAAGTAATCTAATTGCTCAGTAATTATTTATTTATAACAAATCGGCTTTTCATGGTTCGTTAACGTACAAATTAATATTCGAAAATTCCGTCCATTGGATAATTTAATTTATTTAATTTAATATTTATGTATATTTTACAAAATGTGGGCTAAACGTGAACAATTTTACATTGTTTATATAGTTTTATGTTGACAAAAATATACTTAACTACCGATACTTAGGAAATGTAAAAACGTAGGTATTTATGTGTATCGAATAAGAGTCGTTCTGCTTAATAAAATGTAAATTCGAATGAAATTGTAAAAAGGCCAATTTTTATTAAGGAAGTATTAGAATTATGTGTATAATTAATTAAAAGTGGCATTTTAGACACTTTAATTTTTAAACAGCAGACAATCGAAAATAAAACAAATCTGTCTATTGCATATTTTATAGACGATAATATAATTGGAATATTTTATAACGTATAAAATGAAGTAAAAATATAATAATTATAAAGAGACACAAGTAATATGACAATACGCTTAGCGTTATTAAATAACGGAAGCTTAAAATTGTAATAAGTAATAATAATTATTTATTTTTCTTTGTAATTAATAGGTCGGTACTTATAATATACCTACATTTTGTCTCCAATTTTGTAATAAAAACAAAAAATAAACATATTTTCTGGCTTCTTCTTTTGTTTTCCTGAGTTTATTTTATTTTATTACTTACATAATTTAATAGTAAATATTGTAGTAAATTATACCTAGTAGGTACCTATGTAGGGTCAACGTCATAAATAAGTGATCGCTTTTGTACCTTGTCACTTTTACGTCATGTTCGAAAAGCCATACGAAATTATGTAACGACTGAAAGCGACAAGGTACAAAAGTGATCACTTATTTATGACGTTGACTGTACTTGGGCGATCGAGCTTTGCTCGGATTAAAACTTATGAACACGCGCTTTCCCAGAAATGAGACTAAGCTAGATGTATTGTTCGTGAAAACCTTTCCGAGTTCTCACAAATAAATAGTATACCTACAAGAATTGCTTCATTGGAATGGTTGAAGCCGTTGCTCATATTCCCGAACAAAATAATTATACCTATACGAATAGGGATGTTGACACCATTAAAAAAGAATTTGAAGACACGACTCCAGTAAAAAAAACGCTTTATTTCAGCCCTGAAAGCCAGATTAATTTTCGATTAAATGCAAAATTAGATTTTTTGTTGCTTTAAAACAAATAACTAGTTAGTTGATTGAGTATGCGAACAATGACGTCATATGTCGCTATTGTCATTTAAACTCTATGGGAGATTGTGTTTTGACAGCTCATAAAAAGAACGTCAGTTGATTGGTGGTGTCAACATCCCTATTGCTTCAACGGAGTGGTAGTCATTTCCGAGATCGCCGAAAAATATGCACAGTCAAGGAATTTAATTCCCTACCCATTTCGCAAAAATGTCGTTAAACATTCGCAATGCATTTAGGTCGAAATATCAAATGCAACACGTCAAAGCAACATCGTAAGTGAGCATATCTGAAAAAAAAAATGGCACCTATATTTTCTTTATATTCTAATAATTTTATGCTCAGAATTTTCAGAATTTCTACTCAGAATCACGAGGTCTTTCTATCTAATTATGACAAAAAATATGCCCCTAAGTTTTTTTTCCTGTTTTGTTACTATTCCATACACTGTATGGCGTAACGAAAAGGAAGTAGGTAAGTAGGTACATAAAAATGTATGACTTTTTCGGGACATTTGTTCTCTCTTACAGGGATGGAAAGAGCTCGTGATTATGCGTAGGAATAACACAAAATTGTTGGGAATTAAAAAAAATAAGAGTGGCATTTTTTGAGAAAATATGCTTACCTACAAACAAACAAACAATCAAATCTTTCCTCTTAGTACTTACTTAGGTATGGTGTTACTTTGCTGTACGATATTCAAACTTAGGTGGGTTTGAAAGTAAATTCCTTGGCTGTACAATAATTTCTTCGTCGAAATGGTAAAAGCCGGTCTCGAAATCTATATGCATTCATTGCTATCTACGCTAATCTTAGCGTTAAACAAGTTCTAAGTATCTTTTTGTACCTACTTATTTATTTTTTCAACTTCATGTTTTATTACTTTTACGGTCATCCCGTGAAACCATATATTTCATACTAAATACAAACTGAAATATAGATGCACAGAAAAAACCCCAGAAAAAAGACCAAGGTTCTCAGCATTCCCGAGTGCGCGCAGTCCGTACGCAGCTTTACACCTTCATCGAGAGACTTCAACACTCCTTCGGAACTAACCGCTCACCAGGACAAGAGATGGCGATACTGAGCCAACTTTTAACAAGTTAGATATGAAGTATCTTTTTGTGTTTATTTTTTCAACTTCATTCCTGATCTGGACCTGGAGTCGATTCCCAGCATTGGTCTTTTTTCTGGGGTTTCTTCTGTGCATCTATATTTCAGTTTGTATTTAGTATGAAATAATTATGGTTTCACGGGATGACCGTAAAAGTAATAAAAAATGAAGTTTAAAAAATAATTAGAAAGAGTTTCTTCATAAATATTTAAATATCTAACTTGTTTAAAGTTGGCTCAGTAGCGCCATCTCTTGTCCTGGTGAGCGGTTAGTTCCGAAGGAGTGTTGAAGTCTCTCGATGAGGGTATATGATGTGTTACTACAGCATTTCCTGACATATGTTTAACTGACTCAAACATAGCGTGACATAATTTTCAAAGGTGAAAATTATGCAAAATTTAAAGTAACTTTGGAAATCTAGAATGAAAGACTTTCATTATTTAAAATAAAATGCCTCATCCTAAGTCAGTTAAAACCGTAATTGCCAAAACATTTATGTTGATTGGCATGGTCGTTGTGGTTGGACACATGGCCGCCAATTTCTGGGAAAGGTTCATGCTCAAGACGGAACTGTCTAATATGAAAACAAGCTTGTATACACTGAAGGTAAAATCATAATCGAAATCATCCCAATCATCATCAGTATGCATGTCCTAGGAAATCTAAGTGTCGCAAGGCAGTTTGGTGCAAAGCACCCCTTCCTTTAGTTATAATCCTCAGTACTGTATCACATTGTGAAGGGAGTGGGACGAGACATAGATTTCAATTATGTATTCCAATAGAGAGAATAGAACAGCATCGGTGGACTTTTCCTCGCTTGCTAATCTACTTTCTTGCTGATCCCCGGTGAATGCTCAGCCTAAGTCTACATTTTTTGGCTTGTAAAATGTAGAGTTAATATAATTTTTAATCAACAGGACGCCGTAAACAGCATTGGCACCGCATACGATAACCTTTACAAAGAGCTGCAAGTTTTGGGAATCGAAGACAAAACCACATCGAGGGGTGAAAGGCTGTGTGCGTGTGGACTGAGGGACCACTCGGTTTTTAATGGTTTTAGACAGTTTTAGTAAGTGTAAAATTTAGTAGTAGTAGCGAATTAATTTGTAATAAAATCCTGGAATTCGTAAAGAATTCACTAAAAAGTTATTCAGCCAAATGTGTGGTCCCTCAGTTCACACACTGAACCTTCCACTTCTGGGCAAGTGTTTAATTTGCTGGCTTATTTTGATGTTACAGATTTAGTAAAAACATGTCTAAACGCATTCGTAATGACCGAAACGTAATTTGGCAATGATTATACACTAAAGCAGTCTTCCTTCTTTGGTCCCTGAGAGACCACATAAAATAACTAATAAATCGGTACATTTGTACAAAAAAAAATGTATTTTTCTTTGCAAACATTAGTAAAAATCGCAAGGAAGATTATAAAAGTTAAACAAAAGCACAACTATTAATAAATTTCGTCAAATTTATATTTGTTTGTGGTCCCTCAGTTCACACTATGAATTAATAAAATAATTAAAATATCCTAAAATATAAACATTATGGAAAGGTTTGTCGTACTGAGGTTTAGTTAAAAGGTTTGACTACATTTATATATTTTTTTAACGTGGATTGATGGCGTATAATATAAGATAAATTGTTTTTTAATATTTCCTTAGTAGTGTTTATTAGGGTGTCCACACAATGAAAAGCATTTACTAACGTGAATCATTTTTAAATTCAACTTTTTATATTTGCTTACTAACATTAAATGGACCAAGGAAAAACTGCATACAGCCAAAACTACATTTTAGATTCTGTAAGCAAAATTACGAAATTAAAAACAAACTAAGTATATGGTATCAGATTTGGTGCGGTAAAACATGTAGCTCGAATATACTTGCCCTGCGTATTATGTTTAAAGAATAAAAAGGCGGCAAATTAACTTGAATTGATGTGTTTGGTTTGTTATTGCTGTGTAATAGGCAAATTAGTATTGTGTTGCAATGGATTTGTTATTTATACTCCTGTTTTCCGTGTTGTTTATCTGGTAAGTTCCTCCTTTAAGCAGCATTATATTCTATTAGTATGGTTTGTCATTCATCAGTTGATGGTAGAGCTTGTCCAATTTAAAATGACGCGCGCCCAAGAATCGCATTCACGCACATCTGCCAAGAGAAATATTTCTCTATTGTAGCTTAAATTGAGTTTCAAATCCTGTGCGTAAATGCGGTGATTGGGCGCGTCATTTTAAATTAGACAAGCTATAGTAAATCACTACAAGGCACTTTTTATATCTATACTAATATTATAAAGAGGAAAGATTTGATTGTTTGTTTGTTTGTTTGCATTGACTAGGCTCCGAAACTGCCGGATCGATTTCAAAAATTCTTTTGTCGTTAGAAAGCTACATTACCACAGAGTGACAGAGGCTACTTTTTACAGCGGGAAAATACCTTTTCCTACGGGAAAATTAATTTTATCGCGGGCGAAGCTGCGGACGGAAGGCTAGTAATATTATAAAGAGGAAAGATTTGTATTTTTGTAGGGTCAACAGAATAAATAAGTGGTAATTTCTGTACCTTGTTGTTACCAATCGTTTGACAATTTTGTATGACATTTTAAACATGACGTTAAAATGACACCCTAATAAACACTCTGCTAAGGAAATATTAAAAAGCAATTTATCTTATATTATACGCCATATTATATATTACGTACGTACGTATAGTACGCCAATATAAAAACGCGAAAAGGCGACCTGGCAGACCCAGACGGCGATGGCGAGATGAACTGGACTTCTTCACGGAGGACTGGCCCTCGTATGCAGCGGACAGAGAACAGTGGAAATGTTGGGGGGAGGCGTTTGCTCAGCAGTGGGACAGAATAGGCTAGTAATAATAGTAATAATAATATACACCATCAATCCACGTTAAAAAAATATATAAATGTAGTCAAACTTTTTAACTAAACCTCATTACGACAAACCTTTCCATAATGTTTATATTTTAGGATATTTTAATTATTTTATTAATTCATAGTGTGTGAACTGAGGGACCACAAACAAATATAAATTTACCTATAACACATGAATAACAAACCAAACACATCAATTCAAGTTAATTTGCCGCCTTTTTATTCTTTAAACATAATACGCAGGGCAACTATATTCGAGCTACATGTTTTACCGCACCAAATCTGATACCATATACTTAGTTTGTTTTTAATTTCGTAATTTTGCTTACAGAATCTAAAATGTAGTTTTGGCTGTATGCAGTTTTTCCTTGGTCCATTTAATATTAGTAAGCAAATATAAAAAGTTGAATTTAAATATGATTCACGTTAGTAAATGCTTTTCATTGTGTGGACACCCTAATAAACACTGCTAAGGAAATATTAAAAAGCAATTTATCTTATATTATACGCCATCAATCCACGTTAAAAAAATATATAAATGTAGTCAAACCTTTTAACTAAACCTCAGTACGACAAACCTTTCCATAATGTTTATATTTTAGGATATTTTAATTATTTTATTAATTCATAGTGTGAACTGAGGGACCACAAACAAATATAAATTTGACGAAATTTATTAATAGTTGTGCTTTTGTTTAACTTTTATAATCTTCCTTGCGATTTTTACTAATGTTTGCAAAGAAAAATACATTTTTTTTGTACAAATGTACCGATTTATTAGTTATTTTATGTGGTCTCTCAGGGACCAAAGAAGGAAGACTGCTTTAGTGTATAATCATTGCCAAATTACGTTTCGGTCATTACGAATGCGTTTAGACATGTTTTTACTAAATCTGTAACATCAAAATAAGCCAGCAAATTAAACACTTGCCCAGAAGTGGAAGGTTCAGTGTGTGAACTGAGGGACCACACATTTGGCTGAATAACTTTTTAGTGAATTCTTTACGAATTCCAGGATTTTATTACAAATTAATTCGCTACTACTACTAAATTTTACACTTACTAAAACTGTCTAAAACCATTAAAAACCGAGTGGTCCCTCAGTCCACACGCACACGAAAGGCTAATGGCGTTAAGCGACACTATGGGCGATATTGAGTTATCATACAAACCAGAACAAACCAAACTTCCAAATACAGTATTATCCACATTAGCCAAACAGGATGAAGAGATGCAATCACAATCTGTAACACAAGCACAAGCCGTGGTACAAGCGGAAAACCTGATAGACATAAGCACTACTTTCGACAAAGCAGTTGAAGATTTTATACAGCAGTGTAAATCACAGCCTGTGACAAATATTTCGACGTTAACCTCCAGATGCTGTCCATTTAGTTCCATTGGGTTAGGAACAAATTTAGATAAATTCTCTAAGAGAGATTCAAATTCAAATTGTTGTTTACACAGATGTTGTAACTTTAGCATCTCTGATGAAATGTGTTATCCGGTTTTGTAGGTAGGTACTAGGAACATTATTTGACTCATTAATGAAACAATAAAATTGGTTGATAATTTTTTGTGCTTTATTTTCTTTGTGTTCAGTGAGTTCTTATTGAGCTTGAGCTGATCATAAACTTGGTAGTATTTTTCATTTTAGGACAGTTATTGCAAATTGAACCGCTACTACTTAGGTACAGTTTGCCACTTAGTAGAGGTAGATTGTGATTGTAAATCCATCCGAATTCTCCATTATCTACTGTCTTAGCTAATGCCTCCAGTGTCTGTATTTGGCCCACTATTTTAGGCAATTCTTGCGAGCATGCTTGCACCTTGCTTTCTAACACTCTGTATTTAGCCTTCCGTACGCAGCTTCGCCCGCGATAAATTGATTTTCCCGTAGGAAAAGGTATTTTCCCGCGGTAAAAAGTAGCCTATGTCACTCAGTGATAATGTAGCTCTCTAACGGCAAAAGAATTTTTGAAATCGGTCTAGTAGTTTCGGAGCCTATTCAATGCAAACAAACAAACAATCAAATCTTTCCTCTTTATAATATTAGTAGGTATAGTATAGATAGATAATGTTAAGATTTTTCTGTAAAACAAAAGCGTGTATGATTATTTCCCTTTACCCAAAATAACAAAGATTGTCTACCCAATAGCTGTTTATTCGTGAACCAATATTGCATCGAAACTACACATGAAAACGTATGTATTGTTGTTATGTATAGCTCAACTGGGAAAGGCTAAATACGGATGCACCTTGTTATGGTTATGTTTCTTGCTCCAAGACTTTGGTTTAGTTGAACTGGGACTGGGACGTTCTTGGTTTACGCTGAGCATAGATTTGACATTCACCACAACGTGGTCAATACTCTTCGAGATTTTTTTCAGGTTGCAAATTGTCCTTGCATGTCTGGCAATGGTACTCCAGCATCATATAAATAAGGGCGATGAGGCTTGCCATAATGAAGATCTCTGGATGCTACCAAGTATATTGAAGCCTGCTGATCTTGGCTGTTCCACTTGCTGCGATGGTGATGCGAACTCTGAGAGTGGCATCTCCTACGATTCCTGGACCTTCTTCCGTAAGGTTCCATTTTTTATACTTAGGGTCTCTAGTTTTCAATCCAATCTAGCGCCACTGTCTACTTTAACTTTAGCGATATTATATTTTCATTTTCACGTGGTTTTGGGCTTTCAAAGGTTTGAGACATTTTTGTTTGGATTGAAGATGGAGTTTTGACGTGTATGTGTATTGTATGTCAATATTACAATTGTCTTTGAAAGGTCTTTCAAGGTATCAAGAAGGTAAAAATAATTTCTACGAGTAGTTAGTATCAGTAACATTGAGTTTCACTGCCATCTAGCGATACAAACGTTAACTAGAACGACATTAAACGAACGCAGTCTCAACTTACAGTACATGTTGTACCCAAGGCACTAGAGTCAACTATGTAGTTCCAAAAAAACTCACTAGGTAGCATTAAGATCAAAATTCTGAATGATTTTCGATTATCCCTACTAATATTATAAATGTGAATGTCCGTTTGTTTGTTACCTCTTCACGCTTAAACCGCTGAACCGATTTGGATAAAATTTGGTACATAGATAATTTGAGTCCCGGGAAAGGACATAGGATAGTTTTAATCCCGAAAAATTGCATAGTTCCCGCGGGATAGTGATAAACGAATTTTTCGAGACGGAGTCGCGGGCAACAGCTAGTAATTAAATAAAAAAAATCATAATAGTTTATTCACAGTAATATGGTTGGTAGAAAAGATATTCCAAAATTTAAATAAGAACTGCTTATTACACCATTCCTGATATTGTGTGAATCTTTAGTAAAAACTCTAAAGTACATAGAAGAAAAACCTTAATTAACAAAGAACTCATTAATGGAGTAGAAGGGTCGGCGTAACAGCCACGCATGTAGGTAAATCTGTTTTGAATTTATTTAAAGGCAGATCACAAAGGTCTCTGGGTAGCCTATTAAAAACTCTAATGGCCATAATGTAGGAATTTCTTTTATACATTTGCAACTTCAGTTTTGGAAGGTTCAATTTATTAATATTACAAAAAACAATTAACATAGATGTGCGCTGTATCACTGGATAAGGTGATTATTTAACAGATTGAAATGTAAGATGTATGGGAAAAATTCGTGTCTAACCTCTAGACCAGTGGTGGTGTAGTGGTATGGCACACGGCACGGAATGCTGAGGACCTGGGTTCGATTCCCAGCATTGGTCTGTTTTCTGAGGTTTTTTCTGTGCATCTATATTTAATAATAATAATAATAAATATTAGGGGACAATCTTACACAAATCGACCTAGTCCCAAACTAAGCAAAGCTTGTACTATGGGTACTAGATGACGATAAACATACTTATATGGATAAATAAATACTTAAATACATAGAAAACATCCATAACTCAGGAACAAATATTCGTGCTCATCACACAAATAAATGCCCTTACCGGGATTTGAACCCAGGACCTCTTGCTTCGTAGGCAGGGTCACTACCAACTAGGCTAAAGCATGAAATATATGGTTTCACTGGATGACCGTAAAAGTAATAAAAATGAAGTTGAAAAAATAAATACAAAAATATACCTACTTCATATCTAAATTGTTAAAAGTTGGCTCAGTAGCGCCATCTCTTGTCCTGGTGAGCGGTTAATTCCGAAGGAGTGCTGATGTCACAAGATGTCTCTCGATGCCCGGTATAACATAAATGTGCGCTATATCATTGCATAAGGTGCATTAAAAACAGTTACTTAATAGTTATAATAATATCAACTTTTTTGAGGGGGAAATAAGAATAACACAGGAGATCTTTTTGCTAAAAGTTGGTTAAATCCTATTACCTCACATTATAAAGGTAAATTAGGTGTCCTTAGTAAAGTTGTACAATCTTAGACAGCCCTACAAAGGCGGTCGCATAAAAAAATATTTAATGTAGTTGGATCGATCCATAAAATTCAGTTAAAAATTATCCAGTGCAAATGAAAGTCACCGCATTTGATGCAAGGAAAATGCTAACTTTCAGCATCCAAAGCAATAACGAAACTTTTGGACAGCTGTCTCAAATGTCAAGGTTGACATTGACACTGACACTGACTGACAGTGACAACTCTGGATAGAGTAGTGCGAGAGAGTCAAAATTTCACGTCGATCTCGTTTCGAAGCAGTGCTCGCAATTCTAGGTATAAACTTACAAATAAACAGTTAAACCGTGCCATAATTACTTTGTAAAAGCTCACACCTTATTCCACCATCCAAGTGTCTGACTACCTAGAATATGTGTTGTGTTTCTTAAATTCGGACGGAAATGTGAACTCGTTAATTGCTTCAAGTGACGTGCTTCACGAACCATACAAAGTGCGCAATGGTCCGTGTTTTCATTAGAAAATCGTGATACAACAACAAGAAACATGTTCAGGAGTCGGAGTTGGTTCGGTGGTGGCTGGGGGAGGCCCAAAAATCCTCATTCTTTAGAACGCTTGAAGTATTTGCACAACATTCTTTGTAAGAACACCACGGTCTCTGAGAGCAATCGGGGTACTCTGGTCGAGTCTCTGAGGTGTATAGCGGAGATACTAATATGGGGTGACCAGAATGACAGCTCAGTTTTCGAGTAAGTACAGGTTTAAGATAGTATTTTGATATTTTTAACGGACTTCTCAATGCCGTGCACTTTTATAAGTTAAGACAACAATACCAGAAGGAATTGACCCCCTTTAAGCAGGCACTTGCTTTGTTTTTCTGTTCTAATTAATTACATAAAGTACTTACTTGCATTTTTTGCCATCAGATATCAGACTGACTGATTGTCCTTTGACATACTTCATCATCATCATCATCATTTCAGCCGAAAGACGTCCACACACTTATATAACATACTTATACTTGATCATTTCAAGCTAATTAGAGGTATTCTGCCGTCGTAAGAAAAAGGGGCACAACTAGCATTTTTTGTGAAACAGAAAAAGCCTAAGTGCACACTTGTTCTTTGTAAACGCATAAGTTTAACTTATGCTGTTTCTTTTTTGAGCAAGTTTGCAGTTGTGCCTTTTATAAATACGACGGCAGTATTGCTTTATTTATTTATTACAAATTACTGTTCAACCAAATAAGTGTTTTTATTGATGTTTCCCTGCATGGTTTAGCTTTTTATTATTGCCAACAATGCTTAGTTTTATTTTATAAAAACCAGTTTAAATTGGTATAAGATAGTTGTTTTAGTAAAAGATTTAAAAAAAATACAAGATGTTCTGCCTACTATACTTTTGCTGGCTGTACTTGCAACAACATCAAAACTACAAGTCTATCCTCCTGAGGTCCGATGCCCTATTATTAGGACTTATTCTAATGTGACATTGAACTCAACTCATTAGTGAAAAAGTTTAAATTTCATTGAACAAAATTAGACGTGGGCGGCAGGATTTTAAACCAAAGATTAAGTCAATCCGATTACTAGAAGTGATTGAACTAAAACTTGCAAGATTTGAAGACAACTTTCATATATCTACAGTCAACCAATTTAATTCCTAGGCCACTATAGAACAATGTCATTATTAATCAATTTGTTTATCTTCTATGACAGTGATTATTGCGTGATGTACGCCATGATGACATCTCGATTTCTGGAACATGCGTCAACAACAATGAATAGGAAAGGAGTTTGCTTATTAATGACTTGAATTGTCACTGTCCGTTTATCATAACTTCTTTTTCTTCTCATGTCATGGAGCAAAACGTTTATAAACTCTTTCTGTTTTTTGCATGTTGTGATCAGAAAGTTGATAATCCTTTGACCCGCACTGACATTGTAATTATCTAGTAGTTAATGTAACAAGGTTCTATAGTAGCCTAGGAATCGAAATTGTTTGACTGTACATTATAAATTAACCCTTCATTTAACAATTATAAATTAAATATTTTAAAAACCCCCAACACAATTATTCCACATAAGTTTTGTGGGGGTGTGGCAGGGGGGTTAACTATTCCAAGCGGACAAAGTCGCTGGCAGAAGCTAGTAGATTATACTCACCAAATAGGGTATAGGTTAAAATAAACAATGGTCAGCCAGGCACCGGTTATCGTTACCATAGTTGGCTATATATGAGTGCAAAGAGTATGAAAGATATCTCTCATGCTCTTCCCATTCATACAAAAGAAGGCAGAGGCTGAAGAATATGATCAAAAGGAAGAATTGTTTTACCCTTCCGTCACATGGTCAGTTTCTGACTTGTGCAGTGTTTTCTTTAAACAGGAAACTACCCTGTGACTCACTCATAGTGAAAATAAACGAATGGATCACTCACGTCTTAAAACGAGTTTAACTTGACATGTTTCGAGCTAATCCGTAGCCCTTCCTCTCGGAGTCGCACGTCACGGCGGCTGCCAAACGTGCACACACGTTTGGCAGCCGCCGTGACGTGTGACTCCGAGATACGGGCTAGCCCGGGGGAAGCTCCGGGGCTACGGATTAGCCCGAAACATGTCGAGTTAAACTCGTTTTAAGACGTGAGTGATCCGTTTATTTTCACTATTTGTGCAGTGTTGTTAGCTAAGAGACAATATGTACATTACAGGTTAAATAAAAGCTTGTAAAAACAAGCCCAGTTTAAACATCCTATATTTTGTATTGAAGTCTAAGAATCATACCATATTATTTACCTACAGCAACATAATTCTGCTTCTTATAGTTTTTTCTTGGAAAAGAATATGCTGTCATACTTCCTCAAGATAATGCGACAGAAATGTGGGGGCTCCTCGTTTGTATGTGTGCAGCTGCTTCAAACACTCAACATCCTGTTTGAAAATATACGGAATGAGACATCTTTGTGTAAGTATGGAATTAAAACAGTTGTTCCCTAAATATCAGAATTGCAAAATACTAGATTGCCAACTTACCCTATTTCTAAAATACCAAATTCCCAGAATACCAGACTTTCCTGTCACCGAGTTTTTCTCTATATTGGATTGCCAAAAAAGCTTGTTTTCAATACACTATGTTCCATTCAAAATCGAATTTCCATAATACCAGATAGTGAAAGTTTTTTCTTAGTTCCAATTATTTATTACATAAAAACCTTATCAAGTACATATGAACATGACAATGAATTTGAATCTTATGTTTAGACTAGAATAAAATAATTATAACTTTAAAAATATTTTCCTTTTCCAGATTACCTACTTAGTAACAACCATGTCAATTCGATTATTGTACACAAGTTTGACTTCTCGGATGAAGAAGTGATGGCGTACTACATCTCTTTTCTCAAAACGTTGAGTTTCAAACTCAACAGCCACACTATTCACTTCTTTTATAATGAGGTAAGTCCCAACAGTATTATTTCGAACTGATAAATCTAGTAATATATAAGTCTGATACCAGCCTCATCCTTTTGATGATACATGGCTATTAAAGGCGAAGTTTGCGAAGTTGAACATTTAACATAAGTTTAAAATACTATGAAGTATTCCATTGTTCTAAAGAATAGGCCATACAATTTAATTGGCAATTTTCTTATCATAATGGAAGTTTTTGGACTCCATCGTTTTGTATGGTTAAATATTGGGAAATGGTTAAAGCACCTCTATTTAACTTTGTAGAAAGTAAAAATGCTTCCGTCTGAAGTGAATGAACTACAGTACTTAAGTAAGTATGGTGCATTTTTATGTTAAAACAGGTGTTTTATCATGAACAAAACAGGTTTATGTTAAGAGGGTACCGCGTTTTTCGCGCTAATCGATTTTGGGTGGGCGATTTCGGGCGTGGGGCCGCTTGGGGGAGGCACGATGGCTCAAGAGAAGTTTTTGGGTATTTTCATCATATTACTAAAACAAATACATATTTTAAAAATGTAGCCAGACCTCTTGCACTTCCTTCTGGAATGTGACCAGAATGGAGACGTTAGGAAGAAATATTTGGCTCATTTAAACATGTATAATGGTGGTGTAAATGTAATTCTGAGTAAGCCGGTGTCGGATGATGTAGTACTGATATACAAATTCATCAGAAATGCTTTTATACAGAGACTCCATCTCTGAGCTAGGCAACAGTTAAGTGTGTTGTAGTTTTCTGTGGCCTCCCATGAGGCTGACATAGTCACATTATGTGTACTTAAGCCTCGTTAAAATATTAGAAAAAAAAAAAAAAATGTAGCCAGACTATGCCCTAGAAAACATCTTGTTTTATTAACATTCAAAAAGTCATGACCTTCCGTGCAGTATTAGCGTCGTACTACGAGTTTAATTTATATTTTAGAGACGACTTTGGATTTTTTTTCTATCGAGCGAACTACAAGTAATCGTGTTTCGAAAAAAACTAGTCGCTAGAGTGAATCGTCAAATATCTTACATATGAATTTCAGGACTATAGCATTGCTAGTAATGATACAGCACGAGTTTAAATGAATGCAATAAATGCGTCAGAAACACGGTACCCTCTTAATGTTCATCTTTTGTACAGAAAACATTATGTCGTCAACATAAATGTGTTTCGTAATCTGACGTTTTGTCTTCAAATGTATGTGAAGTCAAGTGAAGCCTTTTACAAACGATGTAATTACCATTTCCTTAAATATTTCAAATTTAGACCTTAATTATTTATAGCTAAGATCAAATTTAGTTGCGTGAATAATTCTTGAGGATATTGTAATATTGTTATAGCACACAAAAGACTTCCCCCTGTACACGGAGGCGATAAAATTCTTCAACCATTCAGAGTCTATGGTCCGGATCGCAGTGCGAACTCTGACTCTCAACGTGTACAGAGTACAGGATGCGAGTATGCTAAGATTCATTAGAGACAGGTAATATGAAAGCTCTTAATTAACTTTCCTTCTACAGGATGTAACTTCATAACCGCGAATCACTTACGCATAGAAAAGTGTTTGTACGTTGATTTCCATGAAACAATAATCAATCACCTTTTAAAAAAACCACCAAATCACCAAAAAAAAGTAGGGTAATTATTAAAAATTGTGGCGAGACTGTATTACTTACTACCTGCACGCACAATGTCGTTGAATTGCCTACATATAACCGATAACCGATATGTTATTAACCGATGTTGGTTTCCAAGAGGTTGGAGAGGTAGGTTTCATTATGTTATGGTAGGTAGGTAGGTAGGTACAAGAATTACTTACATTGGACTTTATAATATAAAATCTTACATCGTTTTAATTACAATGCTACGCTATAATGTCCTTAAGGAATTTGCAGTTATGAAGTTACACTCTGTATGAGAGCGTAACTATTTGAGTCAAATCCTGCACATATATTTTAACAAACCTCTCTTGGTCTTTATATTGGTTTTGTGGACTTTAGATTTTATTAATCTTGTATGAATTCTCAAACGCTTTTAAATCCCTGGATATTTCTGACCAGTATATTTGAAAGTGTTTTTAATTAGTGACCTGTGCATTGATGAAAAGACAAAAGAAGAAAGAAATAATGTCATAAATTATTAAATTACAACAATATTCTCTTTTAGGACGGCGGCACCATATTTCAGTAACCTAGTTTGGTTTATCGGCAAACACATTCTTGAATTAGATGTGTGCGTGCGAAACGACTCGGAGTAAGTGTTTTTACGACGCTAATCCACGTCAGCCTGGTCATAAATATTATACACGTGAGAACAGCTTCAATCTATAATTTTTTTATCCTCATCGCTCACTAGAGAAGGACGTTTGTTTTCTTCCTTTATTGATCTCCCATGATTAATAATAACTTTGAAAATTACGGTAAAGAGTCGCATTTCTATAATTCCTTAGTGTAATATTTTTGGCCGGGCTCCATTGTTGTTAATTAACGATGAAATAATTATTTCGTAATTTAAATCTATTGTTATCCAAATTCCAGCCACCAGTCACAACAGAAACTTGACGACCTAGTAGCCGAACATCTAGACCACTTGCACTATATAAACGACATTCTTTGTCTGAACATTCCTGATCTCAATGACGTTTTGACAGAGCACCTGTTGCACAAGCTCTTAGTGCCTCTGTATATATATTCTTTGACACCTGCGTCAGTCAATCGATCTTCTCATCCTTCCCCGTACACCAATAGAGATGGCATGAGCATGGAAGCTGTTACGAGGAATCTTGAAGCTATACTCAAAGGGAAAAGCAGAGAAATGTCTCCATCTAGAATGACGTTCTCTAGACAAAGAATAGAATCAGAAGACGAGAGCAAACCTTACGTGTCGTGCGTGGTCTCACTGTTTTTACTCTCACAAGTATTTCTAATAATAACGCATGGGCCTATAGTACATGCACTAGCATGGATTATATTGCAGTCTGACTCCTCAGTATTCGAGGATGGTGCTACTAAAATATTGGAGATGTACATTAGTAACGCTAAATCTAGCGTCAAGCTTGAGTTCTCGAAACCACAATTGAGTTTAGAGAAGGCATTACAATGTACATCGGGTCAAGAAAGGGACTATACTACTCCAGAGTACAGTGGCCCTAAGACATTTGGTTACGACACCGATCAATCCAGTTGTGACCTTGATCCCGAATTAGTCTCTAATTCTTTACCGTCCACGTCCCATATAAGTGAATCTTCGAGCGTAGCGCATGATTCAACTGAAGATTTGGTCACGCAGATTGAAAATTCTAAATCTGGTAGTGTCACTTTGGGGAAACAGAATATGCCCGATTCGCCTTTGCCTGACTCCGGTATCGAATCGAGTTCTTCTAAATCTGGGCAGGAATTTAACAATATCACTGATGAGGAGAAACAAAAAATGCTTGGCGTTGCTCCTAGCTCGCCCGCTCTAACGCCTGCTTCTATAAAAATGCTTTTGGACAAAGAAAACAAGGAAATAGAGAAGCGGCCGTTTTTGAAAACTATTCTGGATTCTCTGGACTGTCGCGAGAATGACTATAAAGCGTTATTCGCGCTTTGCTTGCTGTTTGCGTTGATAAATAACAAAGGTAAGAAAAGTAATCTTTTGTAAGACTAGTATTTTTTTCATTTATTTGTAAGTGTAAGTACTCAATGGTTGATGTTTTTCTCTCATTTGCTCGCCTGGAATTTTAGTTGGTAAGAATAACTTTCAATTGAATAATAGATGATATTATGTAATTAAATAAAATGAAATAAATTGAAATAAATAAAGTAAATTTATTTACCTATTTTAAAACAGCTTTTATAATAGTTTATTTTTTTAGGAGTAAACACAGAACTACTCGATACGCTTCTATGTCCGGAACAGAGTGAGAATTCAAACATAACGGTCAGTTCGACTGAATCAGCGCCATCTTGTGGGGGTTCAGAGCAAGAGGGTGCAACCGCGACTCCTTCAAAGAAGCCAATACAGAGCTACAACGCTCTGCTGATCTCGAAGCTAACAGCTATTGCCACTTTAAGCTGTAAATCTGGCGGTAAGTTTGAAAAATAATATAATTTTAAATTACCTAAAGTGCAGTTTTTTACGTGAATTAACTGAATAGAGGCGAATAATAAACGAGTAGAAATAGTTAAACCTATTTAATAGTATTCTAATATAGATTGTTCTCAGTCGTCAGCCGTCGTGGTGTGCTGTCGTCTTGTTCTATTTTAGCGGTTTTTTAGTTTGAGGACTGTAGTATAAATCTTTTCAACGTTACCAGTCGATTTTCGGCTCTTTCACACGGCAAGGTCCCGTTCTTTGCGGGTTCCGCTTTTTGCAGGATTCCGTTTAGTAGTATAAGTATACGTGCTACTGTCGTAACATTCACATGACCATTCGGTTTGCAGCATCCCGCAAAAATCCGATCCGTTCGAAATGTGCTGTACGGTTTTGCCACTACAAACATGACGGCTGGATCCAGTTTAGTTACATAGTTTAATGAAAGTGTTCACACTGGCATCCTGCATACGGTTCTGCTCGGCTCTGCCAATGCTATCCCGTAAAAAACAGGATGCAAACTTCCGTGTGAACACCAGTATGATTTTGCGGGATCCAGTAAAAAACCGATCCTGCAAAACGGGACGTCCGTGTGAAAGTGCCGTTGCCCGGTCTCATAGTTCCAGAGCCCCGAGTCCGTCTGGTGACCCTGGAGCTGAGCGTGACGCTGGCCGGCATCGCCATGCGAGGCTCCAGCGGCGCCGCCGGGGCCCGTCACGTGACCGCCGTTGACAACCTGCGGACCCGGGCCGCGGCGCTGGCGCGAAACTTCTACAAATGCGACGACATCTTTCTTGACATGTTCGAAGACGAGTAAGTCTACAATTTCACTTTTTGAATTCTACGAATGCAGTTTTTCTTGGAAGTAAAATCGATGATATGGTTCCTTAGAGCAGATTTTTGTATGTCTTATAGTTACAGACTTGCCCATACTGACCGATCTAAATGTACTGTCAGCATCAAAAGTAGCTGGTCAGGTCACTTTTGTCATCATCATCATCATCATCGTCATTTTAACTGGAAGACGTCCACTGCTGAAGGCTCGCAAACAGATCAGCCCTGCGCCATCCGCATCCAATGCGCTCTCGCCACCTTAACCAGGTCGTCGCTCCATCTTGTTGGAGGCCTACCTACACTGCGTCTTCCAATCCGCGGACGCCACTCGAGAACCTTTCGGCCACATCGGCTATCAGTTCTACGAGCGATGTGCCCTGCCCACTGCCACTTAAGTCTAGCGATTCTATATCGATATAGCGAGCTATGTTCATGACTTTAGTTCTTGCGCTGATTTCATCATTTCTAATGCGATCCCGCAGAGAAACTCCAAGCATAGCCCTCTCTATCGCCCTCTGAGTAACTTTTGTACTTTGTCGTAATATTTAACACAATTGTCAATCAAGTATGATGTTATTGATGTTTTGCACCTAACTGTAGAGCGACAGGGTACAAAAGTGACCAGCTACTTTTGATGCTGACTGTACATACCTGTATAGGTACATCCCACTGCGGGGCACAGGCCCTCACATCCTGTATAGGCCGAAAATGAGCTGATCTTTAACAAATCTAAGCTAATATTTTATTTCAGGTACTGTGAAATGAGCAAGCGGCCTCTCAACGTGGAGTGGCTTTGTATGGATGCGGCCATACTCCTGCCGCCCACTCGTACGCCCATGTCTGGTATCGCTTTTGCGAAGAGATTGCCTAGTGGCGAGGTAAAACTATACCTATATACTGGCTGTTGCCCGCGAATCCGCCTGCGAACAATTCGTATGCTATCCCGCAAGAACTCAATTTTCCGGGATAGAAAGTGCTACTTTATGTTAATCCGCGGCAAAATTCATGTCTCAATACCTAGCGGTTGAGTATTCGGGATTTTATCCTTATCCCAAATTAATATGGTCGCAAAGAAAGACTAGCGCCGTTCGCAAGATCGACAGGTTTGGCTGATTTCCTTATTTTATTATTATTTTTATCTAGGTATGTTGTCACAAGTATTTTTTTTTCTTTCTTTCTATCCCATGGGTATATTGGAATAAAAAGTAGCCTATGTGTTATTCCAGACATTCAGATACCTGGTACCAAATTTAATTCAAAGTCCAGCCGCTTTAGCGTGAAGGATTAACAAACACGCACACACATACGCACAATCATTCTCCTTTACCGCCCGGCCACGACTTCGCGCGTTTGGCGGCGCGGCAAGCGTTTTATGTGTTCATTGAGCGGCCGAGACGCTCGCCGTACAGGTGGTTACCTGGTGGCACACGCAATGAACTGATAAAACGTTTGCCGCGCCGCCAAACGCGCGAAGTCATGGCCGGGCGGTCACAGAATTAGTAGCCACTCAAACGAGCCGTCAGGCTAACTTATTGAATCTGACCAGATAAGACGTCTTAAGAGACGTGGAATCCTAGAACTGAATCAACTTGAAGATTCAGTCACAGATATTTACCTAAGGGGATCCAACTGAGGAACTAACTTTACACGTTTGCTGCCAGTAGGCTCTCCGCCTCTACCAACCTCTGCAATTCGATTCCCTAAGTTTAAATCGTATCATTAAAGCTCCAAACGCACGACAGCCGAGGCGTGGGGTGCGGTGGCGATGACGGTTGTCAAATCAAATCAAATCAAATCAAATCAATCATTTATTTGCTTAAACATGGTACAATAAGATGATTTACAGACAAGTTATATAGCTTCACATGTTTTATCACAAGGACATGCAAATATTTCCTAGTTACCTATAGTTAAGTGTATCGCATGCACAAAGTTAGTTACAATCAAAAACATCATTTAAGTATTCTTTGATTGAGTAATACGCCTTAGACACTAAGAATTTATATAACATATTTTTAAATTCATTCATATTTTCCAATTTAACAATTTTTGTTGGTAATGTATTGTTGTGTTGTGTAATATTCTAACTTGTATGAACGAATGTGCGGTACCGTACCGCGAACTCTTTCATACAAGTTAGGCGCGGCTAAAATCGACCGTCTAAATAGCAATTCGGCTAGACAAAAGCCGCAAGCCCTTAAGCTGGGTATCATCCGACTTTGGCCGCGCGACTAGCCGCACGGCGAGAATCGACCCGTATAAGCCCCTCATAATACAGATGTGCCGATTATGACTTTGGGCGACTAGCCGACTAGCCTTTTAGTCGGTTGTAAAGTGGCCGACTCATCTGCTCTAGTCATTCAACTGATCGCATGATGATAACACATAGAACAAAAAGATAGTAGGATTTGATAAGGCATCCTATTCACAGATGGAAAGAGCCCGCCGCGCCATCCGAACATTCTTCCTAATCCGGGACTTGTACCTGAAACTCACCGGGAAACAGGAAACGCAACTGCCATTAGCCAATCCAGCGCCGTTCGTGCAAGTCGGAGACGTATTAGACTTGAGTAAGTTCTAGAATTTTAAAGACATTAAGTTTGAGAAGCAATAGCACTCATCTTATCTTCATCCCAGCCGGTATACGGCCCAATGCAGAGCACAGGCCTTCTCTCAGTATGAAAGGGCTTGTATAGTAGTTCCCACGCATCCAGAGGGTCATGGGGTTTTCGCAACTCGTGTAGGTACGACATTACATTTGAATTTTACCACGAGCTGGTGAAGAAAAATTTGCGAAGAAGTTCAATGGTGTGTGTGAAGTTCCCAGTCCGCGGGTAAATATTCAGCGTTTTTGCGGCGGTTTTTTTGTCATTACCATTTGAGCAGAAATTATTAAAATGGATGATGCTTCGGGTTAACTTTTTTTGAAAACTTTAGACAGTACCGATGCTGAATCTAGTTTGATGAAATTTCGCGCGATTCGTCCTTCGGTTGTGGTAATAATCGTCGAATGGTAATGACGTTTAACCGCGCGGTCAAAACGCTCGAATATTCACCCCCGCGCTACTTTTGGGTGCGAACTATGACCAAAACCCTCTCATTTTGATTGAAGGCTTGTGTACTGCAGTGTGGCATATATAAACTGGGATGTATCTATGTAAAAGTTCATCTGTTGCCTATATAGTACGCATAGTACTAAGCTTTGATTAGTTTGGGTCTGGGACAATTAAGGGCGGCGTAGAACATATGCGTGTGCGTGCATTTCTTTTTTTTTCTTGAAATTTCGGCGATTCTTTACTGAATTGTTTTTAAAACATTGTACAGAGGTACCTACGACCACTCCATGCACTACTCCATGTACGAGTCCTACGCGCACTTGACCGGTTTTTATTTATTTTTAGACGATTCCGACCTCATATCCTGCGATATCATACAGAAGGATGGCACATGGCACCACAGGTTCCTCGCCGTGGACAACATTCAGATTATACTAGTGGAGCCAGACAAGCAGAGGCTGGGCTGGGGAGTGGCTAAACTTGTCGGCAGCCTTCAGGATTTAGAGGTTAGTTGCTTTAGGTGGGCTTGCGCATAAAGTATAAATCTTCCCAGGTGAATTTTTCGCTTCGAGCCATTACATTAAATATGAACCTTAATACTATGACGATACAGTTTGTTTTGAAAGATAAGGGCTCGCACCGAAAAGTTCACCTGGGAAGATTTATACTATACTATACTAGAAAGATTTAGGTACTTAACTAAATGTAAACAAACTTCAGCTATTTCAAACTAAATACAAACTGAAATATAGATGCACAGAAAAAACCCCAGAAAAAAGACCAATGCTGGGAATCGAACCCAGGTCCTCAGTGTTCCGTGCTGCGTGCTTACCCCTACACCATCACTGGTCTAGAAGTTACCGTAAAAGTAATAAAAAATGAAGTTGAAGAAAATAAAAAAATAAATAGAAAAAGATACTTCATACTTAACTTGTAAAACTTCAGCTGTCAACAGCAATCAAGAGTTATGGCGTCGGGTTAACCTCCAAAATGCATTATTTGTAATTGACTTTCACGCGTCGCATTATCGACTTACTCTTTAGTTTAGTTGCATAATAATGTATTATAATAATGATATATATTATTAGTATTACTATAATAATTTATTATTGTAGTGGACATGGTCACATAGTTTCACGCGTCGAAACTTTGTGACCGTGTCCACTAATGCTAAGCTCACTCTCACTTACACCAAGGATGATATAGACTGGATTGGCAGTCGCCATAGTACGGATCGGCCGCGGTTTTTGTAGTTCGATTATTAAATATAGATGGCGCTGAAATATAGCCAGAGGCTTTGACGGCAAAACAATAAGACTACAGATATTTCATATCACTGCAAATGTATTATTATGCAATATTTTTGAAACATAATACATTTGTAGTAATATGAAACATCTGTAGTCTCATTGCTTTGCCTTCAAAGCCTCTGGCTATATTTCAGCGCCATCTAGATTTAATAATCGAACTACAAAAACCGCGGCCGATCCGTACTATGGTGACTGCCAATCCAGTCTATAGCATCCTTGCTTACACTCACAAGCTAAAGTTTTTTTTTTAATTTTTAACGAACATTTTCAATTTTAGATACAAGGCGACAAAGAGGACCCCCGTTGCCTCCACCTAACGATTCACAAGCCCCGCGTAGGAGCCAGCGGCGCCCTCCCACGCACCGTGTTGCTACGGGCCAAGTTCAAATTCGACGACCACATTAGAAGCATGGCGGCTAAACAGAGACTTACTAAGGTAAAGACATATACCTCTACGTAAATAAATAAACCATGGACGATTGACACCAATTTAACTCGTCCCTAACTAAGCAAAGCTTGTACTATGGGTACTAGATAACAGATAAACATATTTTAATAGATAAATACACATTAAACATCCAAGACTCGAGCACTAAAATTCGTATTTTTCATACAAATATTTGCTCCGACCGGGAATCGAACCCGAGACTTCAAGCTTCGCAGTCGGGTTTTTTAACATAAGAGATGCACAGTGAAAAAATACGGATAACTCACGTCTATGATAGAGCATAGTGACATGTTTCGGGCTAATCCGTAGCCCTTCTTCCCGGAGCCACACATCACGGCTGCTAAACGGTAAACGTGAGTTATCCGTGTTTTTTCACGGTAGTTTTATGTTCTAAGAGATGCACGTTTATGAAGTTACTCTCTGTGTACAGTGTATTCCTTGTACTCAACAATACAAATAAACACTGCACAATGTACAGTCAGCAACGAATGTCCATGAACACATCCAAACACCTGCACGCTGTAAAGTTTCATATGTTACTGAACATGATGTAATACAAATATCGATTGGACACTTGCAAATAACAGAAAACGGTGTACACTATTTTTTCAAAAGTTGCTGAACATGTTTATTAGATTACGTACTTCTTAACTTCAGTTGAATTTTGACAATCATCGAGAAGAGTGCCAACCTGTCACGTCATTTCATCTCTTTCTTTCATTGTGGGTATGTATATGACATCGTCGTTGTCTTTTTTTACACCAGCCAGTGTTTCTTGTTTATTTTAGGTAAAATGTGTAGCAACCTCTTTGGTTTGAATTGAATGTGAAAATAATAAATCTGACCAAATACTTTGTGAATTATAATTTCCTTTGACATTTGTAATTATAATGTCCAACTACTTTTGAAAGTATACTGTTCAGCCACTTTTAAAATTATAACGTCTAGTCACTTTTTGATTTATACTGTCCAGTTACTTCTGAAAGTATACTGTTCAGCAACTTTTGAAATTATATTGTTTAGCTACTATTGGTATTTTAAGATGTAAATGTATTTTTGTTTGTACTTCAGTTCAGTAACTTATGTACAATGAATGTGTCTAGTAACTTTTAAAATCTTATTTTGTTCGGCGACTTTCGTTGCTGACTGTACGCCAGTATTTTCCTTTCGTCTGCAGGGTCGAACGAAGTCCCGCCAAAAGAAAATGCAGCAGATAGGCCGGTTGCTAGAAGTTTCGGGAATGACCGGCGGACCTCCTTCGCTCGCCCCGCGGCATCGCCCGCTTTTCACTCGCCCCGGCATAACTACCGTGCGAAGGCATACTGGTCAGTTGTCGAATATACTCACTATGTTTTAAATAATTTATCGAATCAACCTTTACTATACTGAGGTCCATATCAATGAGCTGAAACAATTACTTTGCTCACCCGCGACCTCATGATTAAATAAATAAATAAATAAATAAATATCATGGGACAATGCACACCAATTGACCTAGTCCCAAAGTAAGCTTAGCAAAGCTTGTGTTATGGGTAGTAAGCAACGGATAAACATACTTATATAGATAAATAAATACTTAAATACATAGAAAACATCCATAACTCAGGAACAAATATTCGTGCTCATCACACAAATAAATGCCCTTACCGGGATTTGAACCCAGGACCTCTTGCTTCGTAGGCAGGGTCACTACCAACTAGGCTAAAGCGGTCGTTAAAAAAAACCGCGGTCGTTAAAGCGATTGTTACGTTTATGCAAGAAATTATGTGTATTCATGCAGTTCCTCCGCCTGTACTAATACACACAAACCCAACTATCACCACCACCAAACTACACTGACGCTGACTGTAACATTTGGTAGCATAGTGAACGGTTGCGATACTCCGAGTACCTATGAGCTCTGGTTGAGTTCGATGCGCGTCAGTGTCGTTTGGTGGTGGTGATAGTTGGGTTTGTGTGTTCGTACAGTGTGGAGGTGGAGGAATTGCATGAACAATTGAACACAAATTTCTTGCATAAACGTAACTATCATTACAGACGGTCGTGGGTGAGCAAAGTAATTGTTTCAGTTCGCTACGTTTTAGCAGCCTAATTACATCCAGCCGCTCTTTACCAGTTGAATAAAGTGCTTAGGTGTAAAACATCTAACCTTTTCCTTACATAAGTCACTGACGTCACCTAAAAAATCTGGGAAACCCGGTGGAATCGAGTTGTTACGGCATCACGCCACTACTAAGTAACAAACTAAGTTGCCTACTCCCAATGGTCCGATGGACTCGAAATTTAGTACGTGTATGGAAAAAAGAAAGTACTGTCAACAAATAAGGAGCATTTTATTTACTAAAAAATCTCATTTTTGACTATGTAGATGGCGATGAGATGGACAGGCGCCTGCGCAGGCCGAGCGGCCACATGCTCAAAGATGGCGTCGTCGTTTACCGCGAACGGACTACCAGCAGAGAAAGGTTCGTCCACAGTATTAAAGAAAGAAAGAAAGAAAGAAAGAAAAATTTTATTCGTGATATATAAAAAACAAAATGACAGAAATAAAACATACAATAAAAAAAAACATATCACGAAATGGTCCCAAATCAGCAAAGTGCCGATCTTGCGAAAGGCGCTGATCTTCCTTTGGGACCATCACGTCATCCATCCATTGAAAAAACAACAAACAATAAACATAAAGTGAAACCGAACACATAAATTTTACAAGTTAAGTATGAAGTATCTTTTTCTATTTATTTAAAAAAAAAAAAGTTGAAGAAAATAAAAAAATAAATAGAAAAAGATACTTCATACTTAACTTGTAAAAGTTGGCCTAGTAGCGCCATCTCTTGGTCCAGGTGAGCGGGTAGCTCCGAAGGAGTGTTGAAGTCTCTCGGTAGAGGGCATTAACATAGATGCGCTTTATCACTGCCTAATGTGATTATAACAGACTGAAGTGTACGATGTATGGGAAAGATTCGTCGCTAACTTCTAGACCAGTGATGGTGTAGTAGTAAGCACGCAGCACGGAACGCTGAGGACCTGGGTTCGATTCCCAGCATTGGTCTTTTTTCTGGGGTTTTTTCTGTGCATCTATATTTCAGTTTGTATTTAGTTTGAAACATAAATTTTAAGTTAAAAATAAAATAAAAATAAAATTTGTATAACAAACAAGAAACATATCCAACACAATTTATATTTATTTATTATTACTAAAGAGGAATAGAAATGAACCACAATATTATTACCTTCCTTCTCCGTTACCAATCGTAGCTAACATGATGTCACAAAGGCCTAATAATGACAATCACAAATACCACACAAAATGTGAAATAAAATAATTTGATTGACCAACGGGTGTAGCTTTGAAAATGAATTCGAGTATGCGGAGCTTTCTTGGTGATATTTTTCCTTTACCGGTAAGCTCATGGTGTCAAATGTAACTCCGAAAGACTCAGAGGGGCAACAGGCATTTTCAATAAAACTTTGTCCTCATTTAAAAAACCGGCCAAGAGCGTGTCGGCCACGCCCAAGATAGGGTTCCGTAGCAGGTACGAAAAAATCTTTGCATACTTTATTAATGTGGTTGTTTTGGTCCCAACTTCCCAGAATTTCAGCGTCGGCGGTACAGCGCCATCTGTCGGCGAATTGGGTAACTAGTCTACTAGAACTAGTATGTATGTTGATGGTTTTTCAGATGTAATTCTTTATTATATGAACCGATTTCAATTTTATTTTTTTTATTTGTAAGAAGATACTGTTAGCATGATCTTATAGGTACTTAAAGAAAAAAAAAATGCTTGCAATGGCGGTTAAATTACAATCTTAATTTAGAAATATTTTTTTACAAAAACTTAAAAACTGCTCAACTGATTAAGTTGAGAATAATTTTCCTAGAAAGTTTTTAATAAGTTACACTTACGTGATTTTTTCATATTTTTTAGACTTGCTGTTCAAAAGTTAGAGGGGGGGACACATTATTTTGAACTTTCGGAGTGAATATCTCCGAAAATATTCACTTTATCAAAAAATGGTTTTAGCAAACCCTTGTTTATTTTCAAATACCTATCCAATGATACCCCACACTATAGGGTTAGTCGAAAAAAAAATCACCCTCACTTTACGTCTATGGGAGAGTTTACCTTAAATTTTTTTTTTTAGTTTTGTTTATATAATCACTTTGTCGGCGTGACTGATATATATTCATGCCAAATTACAGCTTTCTAGTACTAACAGTCTCTGAGCATAGCCGCGGACGGACAGACAGACAGACGGACAGACATGGCGAAACTATAAGGGTTCCTAGTTAACTACGGAACCCTAAAAAAGTAAAGGTAGTGAGTAAAGGGATACTTTTTATTGAAAATGCACCAACTTCAGGTTCGAACGCACGATCCTTTCCTGGGGAAGCCTTAGATCAATCCACGGGTCACTCATGCCTTTTCTTATTACTCCAATTACAGTAGCATATCGCGTGGCAGCAGCGGGCATCCGTCGCGTGACGGCTCGCCGCGCGCCCGCTCGGAAGAGATACCTCTTGAAGACATCCGGAGGAACGCGGTAGCGGCCGCCGCCGCCGCCGCTACCGTTGCCCTGCAGGTAATGACGTCATTGCCATCATCACCAGTCCTCGAAATAGACAGTGTCAATTTACCTAAAGAGATACCTCTTGAGGACATCCGGAGCAACGCGATAGTGGCCGCCGCCGCCGTTGCTACCGTCACGTTGCAGGTAATGACGTAATTACCATCATCACCAGTCCTCTGAATAAGATAGTGTCAATTTACCTAAAGAGATACCTCTTGAAGACATTCGGTGCAATGCGGTCGCGGCCGCCGTCGCCGTCGTCACCGTCATCACCAGTCGTCAGAATAGGAAGTGTCAATTTACCTACACAGATACCTCTCGAAGACATCCGGAGCAACGCGGTAGCGGCCGCCGCCGCCGTTATCGTCATTTTTCAGGTAATGACGTCATTACCATCATCATCAGTCATCGCATTAGGTAGTGTCAATTTACCTGAAGTTCGAAAGGACATAATTAAGAGTGGTTTGAATCACAAAATAGAAAAAAACAAGAGGAAATATCACAAGTCCCGGTATGTAGGTACCGATTTAAAATTGATGTAACCCTTATTAAATTAAATTGTAAATTTTATTTTTTATTATAATAATTTTGTTACAATGTGTACGACTGTACGTATACACCTGAAAAGTTAGGTTTTGGTGAAACTGTATTTGTTACCAGAATTTCCCACACAACAAATTACTATTATTATGATTAAACCAGTGTGCAAACTGGACTTAAGACTAATAGGGTATCATCGCCATGTTATTTTACAGACGCAACCAAGCACATCGAGTCAGGCGCAGAAAGCGCCGACGGTTTCCTCCGAAGAGACATCCTTCATATCGGGAGAGCCGCGAGCGAAACGCAAAGGCATCGTCGAGACCATTTGATATTAAGCCCAAGCCTTGATGGTAATGAATGAATTTACAATAAAATTTGTTGAGAAACTAAAGTGGAAAAGTTTAAAGCGGAGACAGGAAGTGACTCTTGAAATGGTGCGAGTATCATTCAAAACAAGTGGTCTACAGTTAAAGAAAAATGCTAAACTTTGTTAGGGTTGTCAGTTTTACACATTGTGTCACTATTTAACCCTGAGAGTTACATAAATATATTTAAATCTATACCACGCAAGTGGGCCTATAAATTCCGCTTCTTTCAACACCTGATTTAGAAATGATGCTCAAGTTAAGTACCTATTTAGATGTTTTAAAATAAGTCCGAACTGGAAATGACCTTTCAAAAGTCACTCCTCACTTGTTTTTTAATATGGATTGACCTCTTAAAACAGCGCGTCATTTCGTGGCGAAAACAAAATGAGTATAAAATCACTCCAACATTCAAGAACCACAAGTGAGTTGCAATTTAGTCTCGTAACAGTCTTGTTGTAGGTCTGTCGCACTGTCGGAAATATCTGTGCACCTCGCTCGCTCAAACGGAGTCCCCCAGCGCTAGTTAGTTTGCCTCCTGTTCGCATACGTAGTACCAGTGCTTTGTCACTCTGTACAAAAGAGTACTTCGCCACCGCTCTCGGGTTTCATTTCGCGAACCAGCGGGCATGGGTATAGGTTCCGCTTGGGGTAAGGCCCCTTTCTATAGCGTCAGTCGCTGGTCAATGCGATGGCCAGGTCAATATTCGCAGGGATGCCTGGCCTTCTTGGAGTGGTTGTTCTGCCTACGGAGCGGCGAGATCGGGCCCACCAGGCGGGTCCCCGTTCGAGGAGGCCCGGACAACTTCCCCGCCGCTCTCGTTACCTACACATAATAAGTACTCGTTACCTATACCATGCGCTGTATTGAACCTTTTTGCGTACAAGAAAGATATTTAATTTTCTAACAGTTATTTAACGCCACTAAAGTCGCTTCGTCGCGAGGGTTGGCACTTGGCAGCTGCATAATTTGACACAGGTGATATTATTATTTAGTGAGACATTTTTACTGCTACATTTACGTGAACTTTGTGTGTGACCAATGTTGTGTTTATGAAAATTGAACATAGCCATTTCAGACATACCTACAGTAGATAAAAATGTATGCAGGTGCTGTGAAAATATGTTATTTACCATCGTTTACGTATACTTTATGAGATCTTTCAAACTGACTTCTAATACATTCAAGTTCGCAAATCTTCAGTGTGATATGGCTCTAACTAAAGGAGCTGACTAGGACTGATGTAGTGATTATACTTTCTTTGGCAGTTACTTAATACTCGAGTAGTACTAACACTGCCGGCGGTGTAGCAGCTGGGGGGTGAATATAACGGTCGCGAAACGAGTGTTGAATATCTTACGTAGTAACTGTTATGTAATCTGTGGTGGTACTAGTAACGGTGAAACTCCACTGGTCCGTTGCGTCGCGTCGCGTCATCGTCATCGCAACGTATCAACGCATTGTACATCTGCGCTGCGTCGACGCACGTCAAGAATGTACTGTTAAATACAGCGTAGCAGCATGGCAGCGAGGGGGACGCTTCGTCTCTTGTCCGTTGATCCGTTAAAATGTCGCGTGCGACGATGCAACTTATCAATGTGGCATGTCATAAAAATATATGTAAAAGGTCGCAACGTCATGCGACGACGCAACGCATCAGTGGAGCTTCAATCTAACAGCACAAGACAGAACGCAAATGTGGATGGGCTTTTTTAGGGGTAAATAGGTGCACAAATATTTCCGACACTTCGTATTGGTAATTTGATTCAGGCCAAAATGTTGTTTAAATTTTTGAATTAACTCGTTGTTTTAACCTGGATACGGTATTATTGATGTATGGGCAGCCTTTCAACGTGAGAACGAAGGCTATGGCTATATGAAGTTGTTTGGTGATATACTTATATGGTATTGATGAATCTGTTTATTTTATTTAACATTGAGAGCGATGTGACTAGAATGAGATGTCAGATGACACCTGTGGAGCTTAATTCACAATGACAGGAATGTGCTATGAATTGGTGTAGTAATTAATGATAAATCGGTGTCTGAATGTAAAAAAAAAATGCTCTACTTCGTACAACAATTTGTTTTATAGCAGTGTTATGTATAGACGAAAATTATTCCCCAAGAACGTCTTTCAAAATTATTGTAGCTCACTTCTCCGTCATTAAATCTGGTATAATTTTTATTTTATCATGTTTGCGAAAATAAATATTAAAAAATAAGAGAGCATGTCAAAATACATTTTGATATTTATAAACTCAATTATCGAAATTTATTTACGGGCGGCAAAGATATGTATGGATATACATACAGAAAAACTCATTCAGTCGAATTGAGAACTCCTTTTTTGAACTCTGTTAAAAGTAGCGACTGAATTCTGTACTATATCTGATGGTAGATATCTCTCTTTGTTACCAATGTTTTCGTAGGGCGTTGATATAATATTAGATAGAATTAGGTATGTTGTAACACAAATGTTAGTAATTATTTGACCCGGTATTTTTCGTATGAACTTGTTGCTTGTCATTTAACTATAGTTACTATACTAAAAAATGGCGGATGCAGTCTCATTATTTAAATTTGTCCATTAATATTTCAGATATTAATTATTTTGAGTTTATTTTTATAGATAGTTCCAAATTTGTTAAGTTCGTTTGAGGCTGTATGAAATTATTTGGTCAAGTTTTAGATAGTCATGGATTATATGTATGATAACGAATGTATTTTTGTAATTATAAATTAACGGATCTCTTGTTACGTCCATATGTAATAGAATATAAAGCCGTAGAAGAAAATGTTAAATATTTACCGATGGTCATCCAAGACTGTATTTCTTCCATTTGAAACGATGCAGTCTGTCTTAACAAGTTGGAATGACAGAAAAATTATATGAAGCTTAGTACAGTCTCCTAGTAAATTTTGAGAAATTCTCGAATCTCTTCGCTAAACTGGACTGGTTGAAAGTAGATAGAAAAACCGGCCAAGTGCGAGTCGGACTCGCGCACGAAGGGTTCCGTACCATTATCTATAAAAACGGCAAAAAAATCATGTAAGTATGTTGTATGGGAGTAAATTGAATATATAACTAAATATTCTATGAATATTTCAAGCGTCTACCTGTTGCCGTTATCAATATCCAGCAAAAACGAGCAAAAAATCAAGTTTGTTGTATGGGAGCCCCCTTAAATATTTATTTTGTTTTCCTTTTTAGTATTTGTTGTTATAGCGGCAACCGAAATACATCATCTGTGAAAATTTCAACTGTCTACATACACACAGATACAGCCTGGTGATAGACGGACAGACGGACAGCGGAGCCTCAGTAATAGGGCCCCGTTTTTACCCTTTGGGTGCGCAACCCTAAAAAAACCGGCCAAGAAAATTCGTTACCGGAAAACACTTTATTTATAACCGCTATAGTAAACACACTACAAAAAATTCAAGTGTATCTAAGCCAGTTTAAAAAAATATTGCCCTGTGACAGATGAACGCACGGATTGTACCCATAGTGGAGTAATAGCGTCAGTGATACTGCAATAACGCGTAACTAGCTTTTTCCATTCCATAAGGCTCAACTTGAAATGAATTAACAGAGAAAATTAGATAAAATAGACCTTATGGGTAAAGCTAGTTACGCAGTATTGAAGTATCCCCGACGATAGGGTGCCGTTGGCACCGTTTTGATGTAGAATCTTAAACAGAATAAAATAAATAAATAAATAAATAAATATCATGGGACAATTCACACCAATTGACCTAGTCCCAAAGTAAGCTTAGCAAAGCTTGTGTTATGGGTACTAAGCAACGGATAAACATACTTATATAGATAAATAAATACTTAAATACATAGAAAACATCCATAACTCAGGAACAAATATTCGTGTTCATCACACAAATAAATGCCCTTACCGGGATTTGAACCCAGGACCTCTTGCTTCGTAGGCAGGGTCACTACCAACTAGGCTAAAGCGGTCGTTAACATCGACATACAAACAGAACAACACGGACACAGAGGACAACAGAGGTCGTTAAACAGAAGTATGTTCCGATGAATGAAAACGCTAAAATAAATTCTCTACTATTATATCATTATGAAATTTATATTGAAAAGTTTCATGTTGGCCTCATGTTCAACTTATGTGACTGTACCGTAAACCGGTTTGCTTTTGATCAAATTGGGGCAACTTTGATAATATTAAAATCGCTATAATGTCGACATTGACCATAATGAGGTAAATGGTTGACATGTAGACTGAAAGAAAATCGATGAAGACATAGACAAGGTATAGCAAATGCTAACAAAAATGCGTGAGTTGGTCAGAAAACTACTTTTTAAAGTTGCCCCGCAGTTCTAAGTTTCCCCGGTTTACGATACTTTAAAATGGTAGTTCTTTTCTTAGTAGCTAAACGTGAATGAAAGCTTCTGTACTATTTCTATCTTGTCATAAACTTTTTAAACCTGTTCATGTACTTTTTTAATGTAATCAGTATGATATCCGTCATATTAATAAGTACTACTGGGAAATCCAAGTTAACTAGATCAGCAAAAGAGATAGAGAAATAAACATCAACACTTTAAATCTGTGTGTGTAGCTTATCGATTGTTTGTAAAAGCAGTGGTGTTGAGTGTTTTCTGACAAACAAAATATCGCTAGATGGCTACGTTGGCGATAGATCCGATTGATATTACAGTCGTGCTTGAGATTGGCTAATTTAGTTATGACACAAAGGTCAAACGGACCGCACGAAACTAGCGATAGTTCACCTGTCAGAAATCCTTTTTAAATTTTTTTTGTATATTAATTCCGAACTTATTTTTGCGAAATAAATATTCAAACTTTCTAAAACTATTTTTTTGGTGTCAAATATAGTTTTTTTGTTTGTGAAATAGTATCTTGGATGGTGTTATAGAATATACTCACAAATACTTTCCTATTTAATTCATAAAATGATGTACTATCGGTATATATATTTATGTACAGTCAAGTGTAAAAATATGGGTGCACACAACTTGCTCATAAATATGTCCCATAGCTCTTATGTCGTCGAATTAAGGTATAGGTATGTAACGATGGGAGGATTAAATCGATACTTTATTTTTGCACTTGACCGTACCCATCCATAATATGTAACAATAATCATAGAAAATATACGTGATAAGATCGTGTCAAAACCACTACCTATGTTTATTTTTTTGCACTCGATTTAAATGTAATTCTGAATTTTCGTACTAGATCAAGATCGTCAGATTTATGTTGTGATTTTATTTAAGACTTGCAATAAATATTGTTGTAAATAGTATTTTTATGTTCATATAAAGAATTATAGTAGTTGGATGAATTATATTGAATGTTACATTTTTATTGGGTGTTTTATTTGCTTGTTGTTTTGTTTAAGGCCGGCCATATACGATCAATTATATTTCACAATATCAGGAATTGCGTAATATACTTAGACCGTTTAGGGTTAGCATTATCTATTTTACTACGAATGAATTGATTTACTCTGCACGCGTCGAACTAACCGTCTGATATCCAGTTCAATTGGGATAAATGGTTAGTATCTTATCTTAATATTAGGGGTCCTGGCGGATACACTTTGACCCGTAAGGATCTTTTGTGTAACGGGATTAATGATTGATTGGGATTTGAGGTGTTTTATCCGACTTGAATGTTGATTATGCATTAATGATGAAATGATATTGCTGTGTGAATATTTACATTCGCTCTTCGCAATTCAGTCGTTCGACTGTGGCGGTCAAGATGATAAACAAATCTGTTGATTTTTTGCGGAATTGGCATACTTACTCGCTGACGAAATACAAGGGTAAGAATAGGTAGTAATGGTTTAAAAATACTTTTTCACATTAGTGTGAATGACAAAGTTTTGTTTATTACTTGTGTGTGTGGCTTTTATCCAAAAGTTTGTATTAAATTTATCTTACTGCGATTGACCTTATTGATGATTGATTTATGTGTGAATTTGCAGAGGTCCATATCAACGCATCACAACTTTATTACCTTTCTCTTGCGCTACTAGAATCACCAGCGAGTCGTGGGCAAATACAGTGGCGGCATTTAAAAAAATAGGACTGGCAACACATTTCACAAATAAAAAATATGTGTCACATAATCCGCAACAGTGGCTACACTACACACACATGAGCGCGAAAACGTTGTTCGTACATTTTACAAAAGAAATGAAAATGAATGAAAAGAAACAACGTGGATTTAATTATTAAAAATATTTATTTTTATAATTCATTCACTCTGAACCATATCAAAATCTCAGACAAGAAATTCAAATGATTCATCACTGTCCCTTTAAAGATCACGATGATCATCTTTTAAGATGGTCCAAGTTAGTATTCTGTTATGAATTGGCTTTTACACATTTATCACAATCAATTTTGATTTAAGTTGCTGCTTGCCGGACTGGTTTTTAGGGTTCCCAAAACGAGGTTTCATCGCATCACCATTTCAGCCGAAAGACGTCCACTGCTGGACATAGGCCTCCTCCAAGGTTCGCCAATCAGATCGGTCCCGTGCCATCCGCATCCAACGCGATCCCGTAACCTTAACCAGGGTCCAATTGCATAACAAAGTACAACTAATATTACAAGCGGAACTCTCGCTTCAGTTATATTAACTAGAAAGGGAGTTCCGCTTGTAATATAAGTTGTACTTTGTTATGCAATTGGGCCCAGGTCGTCGGCCAGGTATCTTGTTGTTGTTGTTTATTAATTGGGCTAGGACTGGGACTCGCTGGTCAAACTCGGTCTCCGCAGAGGAGCAAGATAATACAGTTGTAACTCATTGACTTTAATGAAATAAAACATGATCGTCAACTATATTTTTCGTTCTAATTTATTTGATTAATCATCTGCTCTATACACATGATATGCACCAATGCCTATAAATAATACAAACAATCAATGAACAATACGGGGAATGATTTCAAACAATTATTTACATAAATGCAATAAATAACATCAAATACCATTGCTCTTTATCATTTAAAAAGTCTAATATCTTGAGCGTTATATGTACGACATAAAAATTTGTAATTGCAATTAAGAAAAACAAATAATATTTTGTAATTCACACTTGAATTAGTTTTCACAATAAATTACAATGTAAAATATTCGATGTAGTTCCAATTTTTTTTACTTAAAATTTCATTTATATCTGCTTAATAATTATTGCAGATAGGTAACTTAATTATAAATAGTGTGCTATAAATAAATAACTTAAGTACTATAGTAAAATTGTCTGCTTAAATAAATACAATTAGTGTTCAGTGTATGAATTTAAAAATTACAGGTGTCCATTCATGTTTTCATATTATCCAAAGAATGATCACGTAAAAAACATTCTTAACTATTTGTTTTAAAATACTGAAAATAATTTCTTACATGTTTATTTAACGCAGCCGCTCAAATTAATTTACATTTAAAATTAATGACTAGTCTTATATGGCTTATACGAATATAATGCAAAACTTATTTTGTATTTTGGTCGGCGCAACTTATTTATTAGACGTTGCTTACGTGAAGACTGCTTAAACGGGATCATAGTAATACGCTATGTTATTTCGCGATGGTTTGCACCCTGGATTTTAATTGAACATATTATTTCACATAGCTACATTAAATGAGACGTCATTTTTTTATGCGTATGTCCTATTTCGACCTAAAATGCTTGAACGTGGCAATAATTTTGTTAACCAATGTTTAGAATACGACAATAAAGAGTATCCACTCGAATCTTTTCTTGTCACCATATTCTTCATAATTGTCACATTTTTGAAGTAAAGTGCTTGAAAATGACAACGATTTCGTATGTAGGTAAAAGATATTTTAGATTCTCTGCCATGCATTTTCTAATCTAGTTCTATCGTTCTTTATCGTTGGTCTCTAAACGTGCTGGTTTAGTGATAGGTTATTATTTTTAACTATTGGCCTCAGTAGTTACAAAAACAGTCTTCACTTAAGATTTGTCAATACAGTTAGCCTAATAATCTATTGTACAGGCACAAACCTCAATTTAAATATATCTAAACTAAATAGGAAACCATCTCCGAGTGTATTTAGCTACGTTCAAAAACACAGCTTACTTTACTGATTTTTTTATTGGTATAGGACAGACAAGATCGCTAAATGATGAGTGTGCGTACCTACTTAAGTACCAGTTAACAATTTTCAACTTTTTGAACTCAACCCCAACAAGTACATCCCACAAAGTCTTAAACATAGATTCTGAATCTTATTACTCGTTACTGAATAACTTTGTGTGAAATTTTATTTTTAACCATGACTATATAAAATTACTGTTGGCCATTCATTATTCGCTTCGGTTTGCCTTAATAACTGGGCCGTATTCTGTAGGTATAGGAAGGTTATAAGCAACTGAATCGTCACCCACTGGAACCTTTTCACACTTAATGTCATAGTAGAATGCGCTACGAAAGCCGCTGTGAGAGCATTTCACGGTGAGTTAGGAATCAAATTATTCAATAGTACAGAAAGTAATAATTACCTATGCTCTTTTTTCATTTGATGGGTTGATAAGATATAATCAAAACCGTAGCTGTTTAGGCCATAGAACATTCTTTTAACAAATAAAACTACATCAAGCACTTAGTAGGAAACGTGAAATAAGCTGCCCATGCAAGCTTTTTGGAAGCATGACATATATAGTTACTTACTTAAATAAATACGAGAAAAATATATTTTATATATTTACGAAATTGATGCCAGTATTTTTATGGGTGTGAACATAAATTAAGTATGTGTATTAATTAGAGACTTGTACCTACTCATAGCATACCACTGATTATAGGGTACTTACAGCTTTGATTTAAGAGACTATAATTTTCGTCTTATTTGAATCAAGCTGCATTTCATTAGGTATATAAGAACTTTTTAAAGAGTTAGGTTCATCATAGACTTCCCTTTCTATTGGAAGTCATTGCAAACTTTAATCTGAAATCTTTCTTCTAAAAATACATATTAAATACTAACGCTTTTAAAATATTGAAATAAAATTGTATATAACCGTATAATATCCAGGAACTTAAGTTTCGGTGCAAGCAAATTCCATTTTCAATTAAGGTCTATATTATTTAATCCAAATTTTAGTTTTTTACCTCTTCTACTTATTGTGATTCCAAAAACGAATAGGGGTCAATTACGTATGAATTCTATACCTACGTTTCAATAACTAGTTATTCATGCGTAGTGTACTGTAGGTGGTAAAAAACTTAAGTAAATGACCTGTTGTATAGTAGTGCACAAAATTGACACGGAGCTTAAGTCATTTTCCTAATTTGGAACGTCAATTTGTTTATACGGACACGTTAATACTATACTACATACAACAGGTCATTTTCTTAGGCCGTTATTCGCACATGGAGCTACTCAAAGAGAACTAGTTACGAACTTAAATTACTAACGAGTTGCTTGAGCGTCACCGCCCATCCATTGTGTGGTGACGCTCAAGCTCCATGTGCGAACGGCCTTAAGTTTTCCACCTATACGGCATTGTCTGGTAGTTTTGGTATCTATTTTATAAACTTGATGACGATGTAATTTGATTTGAATCTCGTAGCCAATCTGAAGACTCGTTTAACACGGATCAATATATTTCGAATGGTCAGTCACTTATCCGCCTGTCAATTTTATAAAATAGGCGCCCATTTTGTGTTTTTTTTTTAATATATTTGCCAAAAAGAGACCTAAGCTAAATCGATCATAATCCCACGATTAGTTATGTTTTGCATTGTAGAGCAAAGTGTACCCAAGTTTAAATTCCTCTATGTATAAAACGACGAGATAAGTAGGTAGGTATACTTTTAGTAAATATGCAGACAAACATTGTTTACAAAAATACGCCCAGTAGGTAACTTCTACATCCTCAAAATATTAAGGAGTAGGTACTTCCAAGCATGAAGAGAATTGAATATGCTAATCTAAAATAGAATCGTGTGTATTAAGTATTATTTTTTGCGAAGACGTTTTGAGTTTTAAAGTTTGAGCAGAATTTTTTCCTGCCATAGACAAAATAAATTAACCCTGTCACCAGTTTGTGTGCGTTTCCTTTTAAAAATACTGTTCAACAAATATGTAATAAATAAAAAACAAAGTGTCCAAAAAGCACAATACAAATCGTGTTCAAAATGCGGATTGACGTGAATTTTGAAAAGAAAATAATGAGTATGATTTTTTTCGCAAGGTCGATTCTATGATCTAATCTAATTTGGAATACTAGCAATTATATACGTAATTAGTGTCCTCGTGACAATACAGCAGATGCAAATAATAGAGGGGCTACTACGAAATTTCGAGTTCGTATCATAGGTACCGTCCCTTTCCCTCTTCTGTTTAAGACTATACGCGTGCACGGAACAGCAGGGGGGTTACTACGAAATACGAAGTTCGAAGTTCGGATTGTGCGGTCCCTCTCACTCTCGTAATAAATACCATTAGCGTGAGCGGAACGGCATGAAACGAAGTTCGAATTTCGCGCTTCGTAGTATAGGGCCAGAGGCCCTACCACGAAGTGCATAATTCGAACTTCGTTTCGTGCCGTCCCGCTCACGCTAATATGATTTGACACAAGAGTGAGAGGGCTAATACGATACGAACTTCGATTTTCGAATTTCGTAGTAGCGCCTCAGGATACGAAGTTCGAAAATCGGATCGGATCGGAAAATCGTAGTTTTTAAAAAAAAAATAGGCTTACGTTTAATACTATAAGGCCTGTCCGTCTATAACAAACAACCCTAAACGTTTTCAATTCCTTGTAAATATACTGTTGTAGTGCCTATTCATATCACTTGTGCAGTGCGTACAAAAAAATGCAAATTTTTCCCTCTTGCGCTGTCAATGAGCATAAATTTTTCCCTCTTGCGCTGTCAATGAGCATAAATTTTGTTCGTGTTTTCATGGATTTTCGTAATATCTAATCTTATCTGTGCAATAATTTAACTGAATTTTTAAGCAATTAACTTGGTTGGAGAGCTGAGAAAATAAACATAAGAATATTCGAGCGGTTGGCCCGCATTACTTTCGTGGACCAATTTCTTTTTTTTTTTTTAATCTTTATTTTAAGGAACTTTGATCAAGTGGATTGAACATGTCAGTTCCAATAGGCCTTAACTAGATAACAAAAACTACCAACCTTACAATTAAAACACATGGCTCAAGCCAAGAGGGGATACGACACGACCCCCAAATCACAACGCCGAAGCCCCTGACACAGACCACCAAACCCGTACACGGATTCTCTGTTAAATAAACGCAACACAGTCCATTTACTTACTTTCTAAAAATCCGTATACAAATCTAGCAGCCTGCGACAAATTTCTTTTTAAATGGCAGAAGATTCTAATACCTACTGTTTTCAGTTATCTGGTTGAAATACAGAATCTCTAATAAATAATCGAAAACACCATTTAAATCAGAAGCCAAATCGTTAAAAATGTGACCACAAAAGTGAAGCGCTTAAAACGCTCGAATAATGCGTTGGTGAAAACCTACCGTAATGTACTATTAAAACCTATGAAAACACAAAAATGTTGCGCATTAACATGACAATGTGATATTGGTTCTGGAACGAAATACACACGACAACATGTCTATTCCACTTGTTATTACATCTTTTAAATTGTGTTTTTTTATTCATCCCGCTGAGGGAGGAGGCAATGGAAAATGTTACCTATACAGCCAGATAATTATTAAGACCGTTAAATAACCATTATATTTTTCCGATCATAGATTTCACAGAATCGGCCTCGCGATGCGATTGGACATCTACTTTGTTACACAACACTCGTTACACAAGCCAGTAAGTCTAAAAGAAGCTCATTTTTTTCTTAACATCTATTTACGAACGACTCTGATCATTTGGTATTAAATTTTAAATGTTAAATTAATGTTTATTTTTGTATGAAGCGTAGTAGACCAAAAAATTGCATTGTCAGTTTTGATCTCGATAAAAATTCTTTTTATTTGGTAAATACCTATATTATTGGCTTTTGCCTTTGCTGTCTTAGCAAGGCTTATTTTGGGAAGAAACATAGAGAAACCCTAAAACAAATAACATAGGCTGACTGTTACACTGGGTTGTAAATGGAAATAGTATAAAGCCCTGCAAATGACGATTGATAAAGAAATTTTTTGGTCAACTTACCTATTCTGGTTTAACGTGTAGACATCGAAAAACATTTTTCTGGGACCTAACTTTCTACGACCTGCCTTTTACACTGTCGTCATGTTTAAACATTCGTGCGCGACCCTCTGCGGAACTCTGTCGCAGTCAGCGTTTGCCGCACTTATTAAAATTACTACTTATTATTAGCAGAGGCTCCCTGCGACAGGGTTCCGCCGAGCGCCGCGCACGAGCTTGTCGGACTATAAGGTCACTTTTACATTACTCGCTTTGGATGTCCTCAGCGGAATTTGAAAAGTTATCATAGATAAGGTACTCTGTAGTTTTTGGCATTTAGAAAAGGTAAAGAATTCCAATCATGTGTCTGTGGTTATGGGTTAGAGTCGGGTTTCCTGAAAATGTCAATCAATTGGTTATTGCCATGTTATTGCCTACTTAGTTTTTAGGATTTTTTAGTTTTCCGTTTTTTTTTTTGTATAGTTATTATTTTTATGCAATATCAAAATAACTTATAATTATAAAAATATTTAACATTTGTAAATACTAATTGCTGTTGTGTTTATTATTGTTTACTTAAATGGAATAAGATGTTGAACCTAGGTAGCTTGTAGCATCTGCAGTAAGTTGGTGTGTCTATGAAATTATGTTTCTTGTACAAAATTCACATCTTTAATAGCTTTTCACACGTACCGATTGCCGAGTAGGTACTCACGAGCTTTAATTTGGGACCCACTTAAGGTTGACAGTCTTGTCATATTATATAGGAGTTCAAAGGATATTTTTTCGAAATGAGTCCCAAATTAAAGCACGCCACCGTACCTAGTCGGTGTCCAGTAGGTGCCCCGTGGTGTTCTTCCTGTGTCGTCATTTCTATAAGGACACACGAGCCCGTACCTGTGTAATGATATTGTGCGTAATTCGCTTTAACACTTTCCAACGGGGCCCCATGTTCTTTGGTGTCTAAAGGCCCCGGCATGTTCTAACCCCGGCGCCACACATAGCACAAATGTATTAACATATATTTGAACACATATTTGATCTATGGTTGATTGTATGGTTGTTCTATTGAACAAATAAGCAAATACCGGTGCTACACATGTGATCAAATAAATGTGTTCAAACATTTGCGCTATGTGTGGCGCCGGGGTAAGATAGCTCTATGGACAAGTATGGTTGTCTTCACACTAGTAACGGTACCGGTATAAATTACCGTATACCTGTGGCCAACTACCCGGCAACAGGAGCGAGAGAAGAGGCACTTAGGTTTCTGTGACGAACTACAAAACAGAACTAACACATGAAAAAAACAGAATAATATAATAACGACATTTTACAACAGCAATTTGTATTTGACGACCTATCAAATTATTACAGACCACGCTTCTAGAAAAACAAAGAAGCAAACTGACAAATCTTACCCCAGAAATGATAGTTAAGTAATTGACCGTTCTTACACTTAAATAATTCAAAATAACTACGCCTTGAGGTTTTGCCAAACTGCTGGCTTGGGGCGGCGCTCGCTTGACATTGTGTTATGTTCTGTACAAAATAAAGCAAGCAAATCAACATTTTAACTTGACTTGTATGTTCGTGCCATTCGAACGCCAAGCCGCGCCCTTAGTCTCACAAAGCCTTCCTGATTACAAAGGTATAATTGACAGAAACGAATGAAAACCTTCATAATAAGTACAATATTTTTGTTGTTTCGTCTCATAGAAACTTAACTCGAAACTTTGTCAACGACACTCATTAATAGTATCATCATAAATATATTCTAGCTAAAATCTGCAGATATACATTGTAATAATTCACTACTAAAGGTGCAAATATTTCTAAAATATATAGTATATTTAATATTATAAACATTATTTACTATATTGTGCAATATACAATGCACGCGTAACACTCATGTATGTATTATTAAAATTACCTCACGTACTTATCTACACATAAAAACATTACTGTCTTACAGTATGTATCACTCACTATTTTTACACCAACTTTTATTCAGTTTGCTAAGTATATTTTTTGGTGTCTCACGTAGTTCGTACGCCTTGTATCTGAACATTATATTATATTCAACATGCATGCTTAAAAAAAACAAAGTTCAAACTAAAAAATAAGGGGTTTTATATCTCTAAAAAGTATCAACGCCATAATATATAAATTATTTTCTCAAATTAATATTAGTGGTTAGGTACTGTTCTGTAGCTAATTTCGGCGCTTGAACTACCTTTAACATGTTGAGAACAATAAAAATAAATTAACGCACTCCATAACACTTTACACATCAGTTAACAATCATTATTGTCAGTTATAAATCTATTTTTATGACTTTTATATTTAAATATAAATTCGCGTCTAGTTGTAGGCAGTTTTAACATAATTTTTAGTTCACACAATAACTATTTAGCATCGAGATTACGACGATTATGAGAGTAAAAGATCCTTTAATTTGATGGTGTAATAAAAATAGCATAATAATATTTGAAACAATTATTAATCTTTATTATATTTTTAAAATCCGTCCAAAAACGAATCTGACAGCCCATCCTTGGGGTTCATACATTGAACTCGTACAGCTAATTAAGACAAATTATTTTCTTTGTTATTCGCATGCGCTTTCTCACCATTTCATGAAAACGTATAGATATTATCCATCGACAACACAGCTCTAGACACAATGTTCAACGGTTTGCAATACATCTGGTTAATACTTATAGCAGATATTTGTTGACGCCGACAATTTCTGGCCACATCCGTCCACTTTCAAATCTGAAACATTAGTGCCCTATTTCAGGTGGTTGCCAGAATGATTTCGTTTTAACATTAGGCGTCCAAAGTTCGTCTTGTCGTTGCACAAAACAATTTAATTGTGACCCACTAAAACTTCTTAACAGATATAATAGCAAGTTAGCTATGAAGTATCTTTTTTTGTACTTATTTTTTTCAACTTCATTTTTTTTTTATTACTTTACGGTCATCCCGTGAAATCATACATTTCGTACTAAATACAAACTGAAATATAGATGCACAGAAAAAACCCCAGAAAAAAGACCAATGCTGGGAATCGAACCCAGGTCCTCAGCATTCCGTGCCGCGTGCCATACCCCTACACCACCACTGGTCTAGAGATTAGACACGAATCTTTCCTATACATCATACATTTCAATCTGCTAAATCATCACCTTATGCAGTGACAAACGCACATCTATGTTACACCCTCATCGAGAGATTTTAACACTCCTTCGGAACTAACCGCTCACCTGGACAAGAGATGGCGCTACTGTGCAACTTTAAACAAGTTAGCTATGAAATATCTTTTTTTGTACTTATTTTTTTTTTTTTTTTTTTCAACTTCATTTTTTTATTACTTTTACGGTCATCCCGTGAAATCATACATTTCGTACTAAATGATAGATGTGCGTTTGTCACTGCATAAGGTGATGATTTAGCAGATTGAAATGTATGATGTATAGGAAAGATTCGTGTCTAATCTCTAGACCAGTGGTGGTGTAGGGGTATGGCACGCGGCACGGAATGCTGAGGACCTGGGTTCGATTCCCAGCATTGGTCTTTTTTCTGGGGTTTTTTCTGTGCATCTATATTTCAGTTTGTATTTAGTACGAAATGTAAGATATAATAGCGTCTCAATATTACAGTCGCAATACACATACAGTTGACTAGGTACACGACCTTAAATAATAATTTATATTGCTCAAAGTATTTCGTTTTTTAGTAAAATTTAGCCCAATATTTAACTTGTTTCATCATTATTGAATCCTTTACTCTTACAATACAGATTTCCAAATAGGTTTATGTATGGACCGATTAGAATGAATGTTGTCTAAAGCTCATTATATGCTTAAACTGAAACCAGAGTTGCGCCAACATTGATGTAAGGTAAACGTACCAATTCTGGACACCTCAATCAAATCGATGACACCCATCTGACACCTTTCTTACTGTGACATAAGATTAAAGGTGCCATGTAGGTAAATATTGGGTCAGTGTCGAGCTCAGGGACGTTTACCTTCTGCATTTTATGTAGATTCAATGGCTTTAGGCGCAGATCTGTCCCAGTCATTAGAATAGACACATCAAAGAGAAAAATGTAAAAATATCAAATGCGCTTACTGACAGAGGTACAGTAATCGATAAAATTAGATTTAAATATCGATTTTTCATTTATTATATAAATTAGAACAGAAACCTGTAGTATGAAAATATAATAACAAAAATGGTATTGGTTCAGTTCAGCGTTCTATTAACAAATCAGTAATTCCCAACGTGCCGTAGGAAGAATAGCATCTGTATCCTTTAACTTAATCTTCGAAATTTATAAAAGAAGATTCATATAAAAAAAAAAATAACGACCGAGCTCGCGCTTGTTTTACAATAAATAACCCAATGTCTGGAGTGAAAAATAGTAATTTATTAACAATTATTATTTGTAAAACTAGCTTTTGCCCGCGACTCCGTCTGCGAAAATTAAATAACCTACGACCTATTCTCAGACCTACCGAACGTGGAGATAAATGTTTCATGAGAATCGGTCGAGCCGTTTCGGAGGAGTTCGATAACAAACACCGTGACACGAGATTTATATTTATATATTAGGTAATTCAATTCTCAACTGTCGAAGTTAAGACGATTTTTATTTTTAGTAACACTTTCATTTTACTCGTATTAAAATCATAATGACAGCTGCAACCGCCTAATTAAGGCCACCGCGGTAGGTGGACAGACGAATCGCTCCTTTAGAAGAACACTGACACAATTACAAATTGTTGCCCTTTCAAAACTAGACTTTTTTTTCTTTTTACATAATGTTTAGTTTTGAAATGACAATAATTTGTGATCGTGTCAGTGTTTTTCTAAAGGAGCGCAATGTGAAGTGAAGACCACGCGTTCCTTCGCAGAAGTAGTTTGAAACATAACTGTTGGACTAACGACTAACGCATTAGGTGAACGAAGTAGTGTAATTGCCGCATAAGGGACCGTGATATCTTATTTAGGGCAACGGAGGGAAAACGTATATATTTTTTAATTACTGTACCTTAGTTTCGGCTGACTAGTTAGACAGTACACGTTTACAATATTGGTCTAGCAATTCCTCAAACACTGCATTGAACTGCAGTCCTGCTGCGAAAATAATTAAACAGTTTAGTGATATACCATGAAACACGAAATAATACTCATAGACGACGATTTTCTATCGGGTTCTATATTCAGATTCATAAATATTAATTCTATAGTCAAAATTAAATTCTTCCAGTAAAAAAAAAGCCCTAATGTAATTTTGCCATAATTATCATTTGCCATAAAAAAATCTCTGACTTTATCATTTGTTCTGGATTGTTATAAAATAAACCTAAACTAACGTATAGAGTTCTACAAGATGACCGCTTCAAAGTTCCTGAAAATTTTACGGTTTCAGAGAAAAAAAAAGAGTTATGGCAAATGATCATTATAGCAAACATTACATTATGATTTCCAATGTTATGGGTCGCGATGGGATTTTGTTCATAGCCATCACGGTTAGAAACACTATTACAGCGAGACTACGAAGATTGTCAAGTACGTGCGACTCGGAATGACGCAACGCACAGTTTGGGAACCCTTGACATATAGTATAATGAGCCATTTCTTTTGTTTCCCTGTTCTCTAAGGCACTATGTGCTTCCCTTTCTAATTGGATCATTATTAAAGGAAAGTACTTTAGTGACAATGAAAAAGAACGAAAAATGCGAGTCATCTTTTGTTGAGAAGTAAAAGAAACCTTTAACAGCAGCATTTCATGATACATCGCTAAATTGAAACCAAACCCTTCCCTATTCATAGCAAGACAAAATTAAAAGTAGAAAAACAGACTTACAATTAGGAATATCGATAGGAGCTTGCAATAATATATTCAAACGTGCAAATAATCTTAGCTTAATGGAGATTCACTTCAAGAGTCCACGTTAGAGTCAGAGAGAACCCAGTTAGGGTTTATTGCTTGGTTAGGAGCGTAGCTGAGCGGGGCTGAGAACAAGCTCGCCTTCAGCTGTGGCTCCTGCGAAGGAGACGTTTCGCGGCGGTGGTCTTTTGGTAGGAGGCGCGGTGGTGGGTTTCGTGGGTAACGCCACGTGGGGGACTGCAGGGGGGGCGGCGGCGGTTCGGTACCGCCGCAGTCGTTCGTCTTCTTCCCCGCTGGATAGACTGGACACGTCGCAGGACGATGCGTCCAGGCGTCGCGCTGGCGAACATTGCGCGGGCCCGGCCCGCGCGCCTCCCGCCAGAGGCATCTCCTCGCCTTCTCCGCATCCAGACAGTCTGCAACGATAAACGGTTTGTTAGTGTCTCTTTTTTTATTGGGTGGTTAACAGGTTCCCTGTCCTATGAGGCACATGCGCCTCATGTGTGACTTTACTGGTAGGTACATGTGCCTCATGACTCTATATATGAGCGTTTAATGTAGTTTTTACTATGGTGAAGAGTCGAAAGAACGCTGCACATTGCTTCGGGACAGGGAATCTGTTCAATTACCATCTATAGTCACCTGCAACATCAGAGGATCATTGATATGCTGCTAGCCTTGCAGGCTAAAGTAGAATAATTATCTCACGTGCAAGTTATTTGACTGGCTCTCTTACTTTCCACACCAGGACACAGCAGCGCAAGCAGTGCTGCTTGGCGATATAATTAGAGTTCCATACGGTTTCAGTTAGGAATAAACTATGCCCACGTGAGAAACGATTGTGTGTGTCGTAAATAAATAATGTCAGCAAGTTTAGATTTGTAGTTTTAGTTTAATACCTCCGTGCTTGTTTTCTATTCGACGATGTTCGTTTCTATAATACCATGAATGTTAAAAAGGGAAAATCGCGCGATAAATACAAGAATTTATGGTTTTTAGCCATTCAGGCGCCGAGCAATTTTAAAACACGTGATATTTCGCTTCTTTATATTATTCGTTCTGTGGATCATACCTTCTGCTCTCCTTGTAGTTGGTCCGCCGTCGGCAGCATGGCTTGGCGAATATACAGAAGGCAATTCGCAGCAAACAACACGCCAGCCCGGCGATGATGAGCGAAGGGCCCACCAGACGCAGGGCTGGCGTTTTGAACCCCTGGAATCACATAAATACCCTAATCAGAGCCCAACCTAAGAATGAGACCTAATATACATTAGACGATTCGAAGCGCACGTTTTGACGTTTTGAAACGTAATGTACACCATGACGACGTGCGCTTCTAGTGTGAGCTGTATAGCTCACACTAGAAGCGAAGAAGCTCAGCGCAGGGGGAATTAAGATTTCCCGTATGGGAAATCTTAATTCGTGAAACGTGACTGTCCAAAAGGCGAGCTTTGGAACGCCTAATTTGTACCTATCAGGTTTAAGCGTTGATTGAAACAGAAAACACTAATTAACAAAGATGAATATAATAATACGTATTCAATACCTACTTTGCTATAAGCGTAGAAATTGTCCCTGGCGAAATTCCTAGAGATTTTACTTTCAGGCGTTACTTTGCGGAGATCCGTGTCAGGTGGAACTCAGTAGCGTTTCAACCGCCATATATCATATTTATCCAGTGTTTTACGAAAATCTAAGGATAATGTTCGTGAAGTAGAAACAATTGCAATTCCGCGACTGCACACCGCACCAGGCGTGGTGGTTGTCATTGGGGTGGATTTTTAGTTGATGGACATAACTATTAGTCGATTTTCTCAATATACGAGATGCGGTTGACACGGTTATAAGACCCATCCATTAATAAACTAAGTTTAAGTATAACCTGTGTAATTCCGCAAACAAGAAGAGAGAGAGAGAGAAGAGCAAGAAATATGTAACAAAGGCAGTTCATTGATTTAAACTAAAAGCTACGAAATTAACGGCGAAAGTGTTGAGACTATTAAATACTTGAAGCTCATGTGCAATTAACCACGGCTACTCGTTCGCCCTCGTCTCTCCACAACAATGTAGTGTAGTGTCTGGTACCTTGTCGCCAGTGCCTACGAATAAGATGACGAGGCCGACGGCGAGCGTGCCGAGTCCGGCGTACAACAGTGTAGACTCTCTATCTTTTCGCCAGTGGCGACGAAGTAGACGATGAGGCCGACGGCGAGCGCGCCAAAACCGGCATATAATAGGTGCGCCATCCCCACGGCTCCCTACAACAGTGTAGTGTCTCTACCTTGTCTCCAGTGCCGACGAAGTAGACGATGAGGCCGACGGAGAGCGTGCCGAGACCGGCGTAAGTATAACTGACGCGCCATCTTTACAGCTCCCTGCAACAGTGTAGTGTCTCTACCTTGTCTCCAGTGCCGACGAAGTAGACGACGAGGCCGACGGCGAGCGTGCCGAGACCGGCGTAAGTATAACTGACGCGCCATCTTTACAGCTCCCTGCAACAGTGTAGTGTCTCTACCTTGTCTCCAGTGCCGACGAAGTAGACGACGAGGCCGACGGAGAGCGTGCCGAGACCGGCGTAAGTATAACTGACGCGCCATCCTTACAGCTCCCTGCAACAGTTTAGTGTCTCTACCTTGTCTCCAGTGCCGACGAAGTAGACGACGAGGCCGACGGCGAGCGTGCCGAGACCGGCGTAAGTATAACTGACGCGCCATCTTTACAGCTCCCTGCAACAGTGTAGTGTCTCTACCTTGTCTCCAGTGCCGACGAAGTAGACGACGAGGCCGACGGCGAGCGTGCCGAGACCGGCGTAAGTATAACTGACGCGGCATCCTTACAGCTCCCTGCAACAGTGTAGTGTCTCTACCTTGTCTCCAGTGCCGACGAAGTAGACGACGAGGCCGACGGTGAGCGTGCCGAGACCGGCGTAAGTATAACTGACGCGCCATCCTCACAGCTCCCTGCAACAGTGTAGTGTCTCTACCTTGTCTCCAGTGCCGACGAAGTAGACGACGAGGCCGACGGCGAGCGTGCCGAGACCGGCGTAAGTATAACTGACGCGCCATCCTCACAGCTCCTTGCAACAGTGTAGTGTCTCTACCTTGTCTCCAGTGCCGACGAAGTCGACGACGAGGCCGACGGTGAGCGTGCCGAGACCGGCGTAAGTATAACTGACGCGCCATCCTCACAGCTCCCTGCAACAGTGTAGTGTCTCTACCTTGTCTCCAGTGCCGACGAAGCAGACGACGAGGCCGACGGCGAGCGTGCCGAGACCGGCGTAAGTATAACTGACGTGCCATCCTCACAGCTCCTTGCAACAGTGTAGTGTCTCTACCTTGTCTCCAGTGCCGACGAAGTAGACGACGAGGCCGACGGAGAGCGTGCCGAGACCGGCGTAAGTATAACTGACGCGCCATCCTTACAGCTCCCTTTTTTTTTTTTTTTTTTTTTTTTTTTATGATATAGGAGGCAAACGAGCAGACGGATCGCCTGATGGTAAACGATTACCGTCGCCCATGGACACCTGCGACACCAAAAGAGTCACAAGTGCGTTGCCGGCCTTTTAGGTAGGAGTACGCTCTTTTTTTGAAAGCTTGAAGGTCATATCGGTCCGGGAATACCGCAGCAGGAACCTCATTCCAGAGCTTTGCTGTGCGAGGCAGGAAATTTCTGGAAAAACGCACAGTAGAAGACAACCAACCATCCAGATGGTGAGGATGGAAGTGTTGTCGCGTAGGGCGGTGGCGGAAGGATGCGGCAGGGATCAACCCGAATAACTCCTCGGAGCACTCTCCGTTGTACATGCGATAGAAGATGCACAGTGAAGCTACATCTCTACGCAGCGCCAAGGAATCAAGCCCATCAGAAGTTCGTTGGCAGCCGACTATTCGAGTCGCTCTCCGTTGTATGCGATCCAGAGGGAGAAGCTGGTACCGGGGAGCCCCCGCCCACAGATGAGAGCAGTATTCCATATGTGGGCGAACCTGCGCCTTATAAAGCTGAAGGCGGTGGGCTGGAGTGAAATACCGTCTCGATCTGTTGAGCACGCCGAGCTTCTTCGAGGCTAATTTAGCCTTACTCTCCAAGTGGTCGCGGAACTGGACTTCACTCGAGATGTCAATACCAAGGATTCCGATACTGGCTGTGGTAGCAAGGGGAGTGCCTTCGAAAAGAGGTGACGCGACAAACGCAGACTTTTTTGCGGTAAACGCGCAAACCTGTGTCTTAGTGGGGTTAAAACGGACTAAATTAAGTCGACCCCATTCTGAAACTTCTTTTAGGGAAGTCTCAATTTCAGACACAAGTTTATTTCGGCACTCTATAACGTTTTCCCGAGAAATACCGGCGCGGCCGGTGTAAGAGGCATCAAGCGTACTATCATCCGCATAACAGTGAACCCCTGCAACAGTTTAGTGTCTCTACCTTGTCTCCAGTGCCGACGAAGTAGACGACGAGGCCGACGGCGAGCGTGCCGAGACCGGCGTAAGTATAACTGACGCGCCATCTTTACAGCTCCCTGCAACAGTGTAGTGTCTCTACCTTGTCTCCAGTGCCGACGAAGTAGACGACGAGGCCGACGGCGAGCGTGCCGAGACCGGCGTAAGTATAACTGACGCGGCATCCTTACAGCTCCCTGCAACAGTGTAGTGTCTCTACCTTGTCTCCAGTGCCGACGAAGTAGACGACGAGGCCGACGGTGAGCGTGCCGAGACCGGCGTAAGTATAACTGACGCGCCATCCTCACAGCTCCCTGCAACAGTGTAGTGTCTCTACCTTGTCTCCAGTGCCGACGAAGCAGACGACGAGGCCGACGGCGAGCGTGCCGAGACCGGCGTAAGTATAACTGACGTGCCATCCTCACAGCTCCTTGCAACAGTGTAGTGTCTCTACCTTGTCTCCAGTGCCGACGAAGTAGACGACGAGGCCGACGGAGAGCGTGCCGAGACCGGCGTAAGTATAACTGACGCGCCATCCTTACAGCTCCCTGCAACAGTTTAGTGTCTCTACCTTGTCTCCAGTGCCGACGAAGTAGACGACGAGGCCGACGGCGAGCGTGCCGAGACCGGCGTAAGTATAACTGACGCGCCATCTTTACAGCTCCCTGCAACAGTGTAGTGTCTCTACCTTGTCTCCAGTGCCGACGAAGTAGACGACGAGGCCGACGGTGAGCGTGCCGAGACCGGCGTAAGTATAACTGACGCGGCATCCTTACAGCTCCCTGCAACAGTGTAGTGTCTCTACCTTGTCTCCAGTGCCGACGAAGTAGACGACGAGGCCGACGGCGAGCGTGCCGAGACCGGCGTAAGTATAACTGACGCGCCATCCTCACAGCTCCTTGCAACAGTGTAGTGTCTCTACCTTGTCTCCAGTGCCGACGAAGTAGACGACGAGGCCGACGGCGAGCGTGCCGAGACCGGCGTACAACAGCCGCGCCACCCCCCACGGCTCCCCGCTCGCACCCTCCGCCTCCCCATCCGAGTCCGATGATGAGCCGTACGACGCGTCCCGTACCTGAAATGCACACATTTTGTAATGAAAACATTGAATTGTTTTAAGGAGACGTATACAGTATTCTATCCTTTTAAACGAGCGATTCTTAGATTTATTATTTATTTCGGGGACCTGGGAAACGTCTAACGATAACGGTTTTTAACAACAAACAATCAAACAAAACACACAAACAAAACACACAACAAACTAACAATCACAACAATCAAACAAACACACAAACAACACAAACAATCAATCTAGCTTTATTTTGTCTCTGGGAAAATGCATCAGCGGGCATTTCAATTTGTTAATTTGTTTTTAATTAGTAAATGGGGGTTTCTTACTTAGATCAACAGCGATTAAGAGAGATTTTGGTGACTAAAAATTTTTGTCTCTTTTGCGACGAGCTTATAAAATAAACAATACTTATAGGTATCGAAGAAGTCACAAAACTGACTAAAAAAATAAGGACTCTGTATTTCTTTGTGAAGATGAATAGCACTCGTGATTTTGAATAAGAAAACCCCACAATTTCTTAATTTGAGATAGTTAACCACATTTTAAATTGGAAATGCCCTCAGCGTAATCTCAAAAATCGAATCAATAACCTTTTAACGGTTACTTTACTTCTGACATGCGTCCAGTCAGATATTTCGAGAGCCACTCAGTTCCACTCAGGCCATTCACAAACGAAGATTGATGACTGAGCAGAATAACCTGAACCAAAACAAGTGGCTCTCCATGGATGACTTGACTTTTTATACGATGAATCCCCTCTGTTATTGAGTCAATGATTGGAGGTTGGATGTGAAGATTTATAATATAACAGTTTTGTTTTTTTTTTTAAAGTCAGTATTATGTGAATTATAAACTCTCAGGTTATAATCTCCTCTTTTTTTTGAAGTTGGTTAAAAACTTCTACTGTCTATAGAATATTAGTATCCTGATTTTAGCATTCCATAGACAAAATGGCAATAACAGAGCCCTTATAATTTAGTTCTGTCCAATCTGTCTCTCAGCCTGTCAGGATCTTTCGTTTGGATTATTTTTTGATACGCTTTTTTCATTATCAATTTATCATCGTTCATCCACCATTACCCACCTTTCTCATAATTTCGTTTTACGTATATTTTTTTTACCGAAAAACGGCATAGTATAACTGAAATTGGCCCAAGCCTTCAGGCCGCCATTAAGGGGAATAATAATAATAGATATCCGTTTGCAACATTTTTGTACAACAAATTTGGAAGACAAAGCTTGTCATTGACAGTGAAATATTAAATTTGCCGAGAAGTAAGCCTCCCATGTTCCCAACACAAGTTAAGGAAACAATACGAAAATCACTGCAAAAAACTGTTCTGACTCCATCTTATTGGAGGCCTACCTACGAGTAGGGACATACTATTTTTTTTCGTCTCTCCTATGGGCATGGCAAAAATTAAGGGTCTATAGCCAATATTTTTTAGTAATGACATATTTTTTATTGTGTTGTGTTTCGTACCCGGTTGTTCCTGTGCCACTTCCCGCGCTGGTCGCGCCTGGCGCCGGGATGGTCTCCCAGCACGGAGCAGCGCCGCGCCGCGCCGCCCGCGCCGGCGCCGCCGCCGCCAACCGACATCGCCGCCGCCTCCTGCCATGCTGCGCGCCCGGCTGCGCACTGGAAACAATAAATAAATAAATAAAAATAAATAAATCGTGGGACGATTGACACCAATTGACCAAGTCCCAAACTAAGCAAAGCTTGTAGTATGGGTACTAGACAACGGATAAACGTACTTATATAGATGAATACATACTTAAATACATATTAAACATCCAAGACCCGAGTTAAAAAGTATTTGTTTATTTTTTCTGAAACTGTAAACTATTCAGGATATATTTCAGGACTATTTTGTAGGTAAATAAATAAATAAATAAATAAATATCACGGGACAATTCACACCAATTGACCTGGTCCCAAAGTAAGCTAAGCATAGCTTGTGTTATGGGGTACTAGGCAACGGATAAACATACTTATATAGATAGATACATACTTAAATACATATTAAACACCCAAGACCCGAGAACAAAGATTCGTATTTTTCATACAAATATCTGCCCCGACACGGGAATCGAACCCGGGACCTCAAGCTTCATAGTCAGGTTCTCTAACCACTAGGCCATCTGGTCGTCTCAAAGGTTAGGTTAGGTTAGGGTTGTTTTATAACAATCCTGAAAATTTAACAGTTTCAGAAAAAAAAAACATTTGGGAAATGAAACATTTGCCAAGTGAATCAGTTTGGGAAACGTAATTTGCGAAACATTAGTAAACCGTCGAAATATACGTTTTTTGCGGCATAAACGGCTGTATCTTTTTTTACGTTAGCTAAGACATTTGATTTTTTCACACCCTCAAGAGACTGTAGACTGTTCCCGAGATAAAAGGGTCTTGACAGACAGATGGACGGACATACTACAAAGTGATCCTATAAAGGTTCCGTTTTTTTCGTTCCGTCTTGTTAAATAGCTCTTTACGGCCTTTTTACGGAATAAACGTTTTGATATTACCTATATTACCTAAGTTGATTATTTTATTTCTTCTGCAGATCTTCATCGAAAAAAACTGTGTAAAGCATGAGCCTTCTTCGCAATCGGGTAAAAGTAATGTTAACGGTCAACATAAAGGCGATTTACCGGTCTGATTGGTAGTTGCGGGTGATGGATCAGGGGTCCCATTGCTTGAACTGTCACGCTTATTACTTATTACCTTGTAGTTTCACTGACATGTGAGTTAGACAGTTTAATAAGTAATTAGTCTTGGACTGAAACAGTCTTTATAGAATACATTGTACTATAGATCTAAAATCACATTATACGTGGTTAAATCCAGTCTTTGCCTTTTCTAGATGTAGAAAGTCTCGGCCAACAGAGTTAATGCCTTATGTCGTCTAGCATTAGACGAGTTAGGAACACTAATTTTATACCTATCGACAAAAAATTTCGTCGTGTTTATAGGTAAGTAGAGTTATCTTATTATTATTAAAGGGCTCGTAGGGCCGCTTGGATTGTGCCATCATCATCGTCATTTCAGCCGAAAGACGTCCACTGCTGAACGTAGGCCTCCTCCAAGGCTCTCCAAACAGATCGGTCCCGTGCCATCCGCATCCTACGCGATCCCGCAACCTTAACCAGGTCGTCGCTCCATCTTGTTGGAGGCCAACCATGGATGGTGTATGGTTAAAAAGTAAAATCGTTAACCTTGGGTTATTTATTAATCACATTTCCATACATTTTGGCACTACTGTATTTAAACCTTAGCACTGAACTCGGAGTCTTTTCCACCAGATATCATATGTGCTAGGCAACTATACTTCGAGAGTGTATAAGTTACGCTACGAAACTATGTAACCGTTTCCACTAATGGCTGTTAGGGCCCAAGAATATAGGGCTTGTAGGGTCACTTGGATGGTGTATGTAGTCGTTCGAGAAAGATTCAAGACACGCACCCACAGCACGCATTCAAAGCACGCATCTTTCTATTTAAATAGCACTAGCTGTTGCCCGCGACTCCGTCTGCGAAGATTAGAAGTATAAAAAATAGCCTACGACCTTTTCTCAGACCTACCCCAAGTAAGGATTAAAAAAAATCATAAAAATCGGTTAAACCGTTTTGTTCGATAACAAACACTGTGACACGAGATTTTTATATATTAGAAAGAAAGAAAGAAAGAAAGAAGCTCAGTTGTTAGTTGAACCCTTTTCCACCAGTGCTATGCTATGTTGACCAATAAATAAATATTTAAAAATAAATATTACGCAACAATTCACACCAAATGACCTAGTCCCAAAGTAAGCAAAGCTTGTGTTATGGGTACTAGGCAACGGATAAACATACTTATGTAAATAGATAGCTCCATGCTTCAATACATATTAAACACCCACGACCCGAGAGCAAACATTCGTATTTTTCTTACAAATATCTGTCCCGACGCGGGAATCGAACCCGGGACCTCGAGCTTCGAATGAAGCTACCACCAATCAATATGATTGGTTTATATCAAACGCATCCGACGACCTGATTAAGGTTGCGGAAACGCGTTGGATGCGGATGGCGCAGGACCGATCTGTTTGGTGAGCCTTAGGGGAGGCCTATATTCAGCAGTAGACGTCGTCTTTCGGCTGAAATGATGATGATGATGAAACGCATCCGTAGAACGTAGCGTAGTAGCACATCTCTGTTGGAAAAGGAGTTTAAACTCTGGTTCAAGCAAGTCTGCCTAAACAACAAGTTTGTTTTTACTCTATCTATCATTCACATTTTCCTTTCGAAAACACTGACAAAACAAAATTTTACGAAATGAGTTACTACATTTTATGAATAAGGGGGTTAACTTCACATTATCACATCTCAATGTCCACGACGTTTTAAAATCCCGGTAATTCGCGAGTTATAATATAACTTAACGTCCAACGTGTGAACCAAGCTTACAACGACTGCAGCTACACGAACGAATACCTAGACACTTGTTTAGTGTTTGCCTTACCGTATAAATTATTAAGTTGATTCACTTTTGTTTTTTAACCGAGTTCAAAAAAGGAACTTGTAGGTTTGTAAACTTGTAACAGCTTTTAATTAACTTGCCCTGTTCATCATCGTAGCTAATATACGTTCCACTGCAGGGCATAGGCCTCCCTCAGAATGGGAGGACTTGGCCCGTTGATTGGGAACTTCACGCATACCATGTTATTTTTGGAGGAGTGTCCAGGTTTCATCACGTGATTGTCTTCACCGTAAAGTTCATGTTATTTTCAAATGTAATTTCGCACATAAATTTCAAAAAGTCAAAAGTCAAAAGTGCGCTCCCACTCCAATAAACTCCACATTAAACACAAAAATGTGATGGTAAATGGCTTGTATACATCTACCGTGTTGTGGAGGTACTCGTAATACCTATAACGGCGTATTATATAGAGTGTTGATGCACTGGATAAACTACCAAAGTCAATAAGAGAGAACATATCAGTACAAAACCCGTAAAGCCCAATAAAACGGTAACCATCTTGTTAACGGGCCATTTTGAAAATTTGTTCAAACAAGTCACGATTTCAATATACAGAAAATGAAGACTTACTGCCGATAGGAACAGCCAGTTCTACGTGGTGTTGGGACGTTCCAATACAAATACGCATCGAGTTAGTTAGATGCTTTTGTTTCGGTTTGAAATAGTAGAAAAAAATCCAATTAAATCGATCTCGCGCTCGCGGTAACTTTGTATCAAAACAAACCATTTACTGAATCAAACGTCAGGAAATTCATTACTAGATATTTTATGTATAGGTTTTATGGGAATGTATAATATATCGACGCCCCCGAGCAATAAGTCGGTAATCTCATGTTATGGACTTTTTATTGTTATGCTAAATTCTGAATCTACAGGTTGGAATACATCATATATATATATTTTTTTTTTAATGCAACTAACGAAGATATTGAGAATGACGGGTTTATTGTACGGAAATCTGCAAAGTCAAATACCACGACAAAAGTGTCGCTACACACCAATACACATGCTTTTATTATTTTGATATTTGGTATTATGCAGTTACCGGTTTATTGTCGTAAATAATTTTTGGCAAATTTTTGGCAAGCGATAATACTGTAATTCATTTTAATAAACTTTATACGGCAATAGTGACTAACAAAGTTTTATAGGCGAATGATTAGTAAGTAACAATAAATAATATTTTCTTACCTATTAATTTCAAATCAGATCATCTCATGACACGTTATTCACTATTGAACGGTTACTGAAAATATGTTATAATTATTTCTCCGAGAACAACAATGCCATGGCACAATGCAGTTATTTTGCTAACTTTAAATTACTATAAAAACCTTTGTTATAACATATTACGTATACGTACTTCAAACGAAAAAAAAACGTTATAAAATTCAGCAGTATACTGTTACCAATCTACAATTTTAGCATTTTCACCACAATAATCCGGTAAGTTACTATTACTGGAAATTAAATGCAACTTATTATCTGTAAAATTAATTTTCTTTAACTTCCTAATGCTAAATGTACATTTTTAAGTATTGATGTTTATATAACATTACATAAAAAATAAGCTTTTATTTCATATATCAATACCTTCAGTATTCCAATTGGTTGCTAAGATATTCAACAAAAACAGTAAATCATTTTTCCTGTAAAGTTTACATTTTGCGATTACCGACTTATTGCTTGGGGGCGTCGATATGTGGTACAGACATGCACTTGTGCATAGATGGCGCTTGGGGGCAAATGATTTGCTGAATGATGAAAAATAACTGTCAAAACACGTTGATAAACGTCGTATGACAATTGCTTGGGTTGGTGTATAATTCTTTGGCAACTTTCTTAAAGCAACGTTAAGTATCTACCTACTTTACTAGCATAAATTATTTCCACGAAAAAATATAAGTATATTCAATTATTTGATAAGTCCAGGTTGAACACTTTTTTACATAAAACTGATCCGTGACTGTCTGACGGACCCTTATGTCATGATGAAAAGTGCAGACTTTTAGTAGCGTGAAAGTTTTTGGTAACAGGGAAATAAATCTACGAGACAGAGTGTGCTTAGTGTAGTGACCAGTGAATTCTTGATTGGAAATTCGTTGCTCTTATTAATTACATCTAAAAAAGATATGACAGTTGAATTGCTTCGCAGCCTTACGTAGTTATCGATACCAATGTTCCAATGAACGTCCCTACGCGGCATTGGGCCGTTCGCGATATATCACAACTAACACTACTCCAATAAAACCCCTCTAAAGGCTCTCATAAACAACAGGGCTCCGTTTTAGGGTTAGCGTTTTGAAATGCTTCCATACTAGGGGCGTTCAATAAAAAGTGAGAATGAGTATGTTATAAACAACTTTTACTAAATGTCATTTTATTTTTCGACATAGTCACCTTTTAGCATAATACACTTAGTATATCTTTTTTCTAAACTTAAAATTCCATTTTTAAAAAAGGTCTCATCTTGAGTACCTAAAAAATCTTGTACTGCAGCGACTACCGCGTCGTCGTCTTCAGATTTCTGGCCTCTCAGGTATTGTTTGAATCTCGGAAATAGGTAGAAATCACTGGGAGCGAGATCTGGTGAATACGGAGGATGCTTAAGGATATCGAACCCAGCATCACGAATTGCAGCCATTGCAACGGCCGACTTGTGTGCCGGGGCATTGTCCTGGTGGAACAGCACAATTTTCGAGAGTTTACCTCGCCGTTTTTCGCGGATCTCATTGCGCAATGTTGCTATTTGTTTGGCGTATAATGTGCCCGTAATAGTGGCTCCATGCTCGAGATACTCAATCATTAATACCCCTTTACCATCCCAAAAAACAGAGCCCATGACCTTACCGGCAGATGGGCTCACCTTGAATTTCTTCGGAGTTGGAGATGATGGCCTTTTCCATGTCATAGACTGCAGTTTCGTTTCAGGGTCGTAATGATGGAGCCATGTTTCGTCCATTGTTATAAATCGCGCCAAAAAAAGTTCGCGGTCTTGCTGCATCAGGTTCAAAGCTTCTTGACAAATCTCTAGTCTAGTTTGTTTTTGCGTGTTAGTAAGCATTCTTGGTACCCAACGCGCAGATACCTTTTTCATACCCAAGCGTTCATGTAAAATATTATGCACACTCCCCGTTGAAATCTTTACATCTTTACATTTTCAGCAAACAAACTGTGACACGACGATCCGCCAAAACTGAGTTTTCGACTTTTTTCACAATTTCTTCAGTTACTGCTGTAGTAGGGCGTCCGGAGCGGGGGTCGTCCATTGTCGATGTTCTTCCACGTCTAAATTCGGCGCACCAACGTGCGACTGTCGAATACGGAGGAGCATTAGACCCTAAAGTGTCCCGCAAATTCAAACTGACTTGGTCCGTAGAAAAATTTTTCAAATACAAGTATTTGATAACGGCGCGCAGTTAAATTTTCTCCATTTTCGCTAATGTACTCAATAGCATTGCAAAGAAATTACCGTATATTTTTTTAAACAAAAGACAGTTAGTTTTTTTTTTCATAGCAGTCAGCTAGATAGATTAGCTTTACCGGCCAGTATTTAATTTCGTAATATTAAAAGAGTTTGCATCTCATTCTCACTTTATATTGAACGCCCCTCGTAGTTCACGTAGATTTAAAAGGCTTTTTGGTTTGCTCAGTACTGAATCGTGTATTTAGCAAAATGTCCAGTGACGCAAATCGACCAAGAAGCAAAATGTCAGACGTCCTATTAGCCTTTTGCCTCATTAGCGTAGCATCCATAACGCAGATCATCAAAATAATCAATTAGACCGCGTAGCGTAGCATAATGTCCAACCAAACTACATATGTATTGTCAAAAACGCTGTCAACCAAAAAAGCAAATCGTCAAGTTAAAATCTTATTGAAAGCAGTTAGCCGGAGTACCAGAATAACCAAAAAATGTGTTCGCGTTTCAAATGGCGAGTTATATGTTCAATTTAGAACTACCTATTCAACTGAAACCCTTTACATCTTCAAATACGCGACATTATATTTTTTGGACGTTCTGCGATTTTGGCGTTAAGCTTTAAGGGCGTGTTGCTATCTGGCCGTGCCCCTTCAATAGACGTTATGCTAAATGTGTATTTTACGATTAAGACATCTTCACACAATGGACAATTTACTTAATTGGACATGTGCTTTTTAGACCATCTGAATAGTAGTCATTTTGCTTCATAGACGATTCAGTACTGAGTGTTTTGGTTGTGGTGAAATTTTCAGTTGTATGTAACCTTTTTGCTGATGGGACCTTAAATGTTAGTAACTTTTAATCGCGGCTATTATAGCCATGGTAGCCTATTGATTTGGTCTATGGCCTCTCAAGCAGAGGATCGTGGGTTTGAGCCAGGGCTCGCATCAATGAGTTTTTTGTAATTTATGTACGGAATTATCTACATTTGAAATTTACCTTGAGCTTTATTGGTCAAGGAAAACATCGTGAGGAAATCAATCAATCAACGGTGTGTGTGAAGTTCCCTATGCTCACTGGGACCGCGTGGGAACCATCGACCAAGCCCTCTCTGAATAAAGTACGACTTGGACCATCTACATCATAGTTTTCAAAAGCAAATGAAGGTCATTGCTTATTAATTTGTTATGTAATTAATTTTACAATTAAATTCAAATTTAATAAGTCCAAGAAACGATTTAAATAGCATTTATTCCGAAATGGTTTTCGTTTTACTATAGGTACAGTCGCGGAATGAAAAGGTTCGTCACATTTCGACTCTATGTCAACGAGTTAAGGTCGAAAAATGACGAACATTTTCATTCCGCTACTTTACATTACGTACAAAAAAATAGACAACCCAATTACTTATTTTCTACTGATCAGAACCTGGGCATAGTTGTAGCAAATATTCGGTCATCATCATCATCATCATCAGTTAGAAGATTTAAATTTTTTAACCAACCTCCCCCTTAGAACGTCTTAAAGAACGACAACTTGCTACCTCCATGTATCTTCATATTAGCTTATATACCTCCCACTGTAGGGCATAGGTCTCTCAGGACGAGAGGGCTTGGACCGTAGATCTCACGCGGGACCAGTGTGGATTGGGAACTTCACACACACCATTGAATTTCTTCTCAGGTGTTTGCAGGATTTTTTTTAATGCAATATTGGCTTGCGTTTGACCACAATCACGCCTGATGGAAAGCGAAGATGCCTACGATGGAGCACGCTTGCCTAGTAAATGCTCATTCACCCTAGACTTGAAAGCGGCCAAATTGTAGTGTCCAGGGAACACAGTCGCAGGCAGGGAATTCTACTCCTTATTTAGCTGTGCGGTTGATGAAGGAAGAGCGATGTTTTCCTTCACCGTAAACTCACCCACGTATATCGATAGCTACCGTACCCTCGCGAAGTCTCAGAGGAATGAGATTTCCCCGCTGAAAGCCCACTTGGCGTGACGAGTGACGTTTGAGATTCGCTGTCGTTACTCCAGTAGTATCTTGTTGAACTTTTAATTCTGTTATACGGTTTCGTGGATAGGTACTCGAGAAGTAAGTACATTATGTTATGTTATTCATATTCGTTGGCCGGAATGTGCGAAAGGCGTGGCACTTTTGAGGTTATCATAGCATAGAAACTTCTCATTTATCGACTTCCGATATACATATTATATCGATCGATACATTATAAAAAGAAGATTAAAAGTATAAAGGCTGTTTTATCGCTTAAGGACGATCTCTTTCAGATAACTTTTGAGTAGTACAAAATGTGAAATAAAAATATGAAATGAATAATTGATTAAATAAGGCGTTACTTTGCGGAGGTCCATATCTAACATTTGGTAGCATAGTGAACGGTTGTGGTACCTACTCTGAAGATGAGCTCTGATTGAATTGAAACGCGTCAGTGTAGTTTGGTGGTAGTGATAGTTGGGTTTGTGTGTTTTGTGTGTGTTGGGACAGTGTGGAGTGGAGGTGGAGGAACTGCATGTACACGCATTTCTTACATAAACGTAACTATATATCGTAAGGTCGCGGGTGGGCAAAGTAATTGTTTCAGTTTTTGAATATGAAATGAAAACAATGAAAAGTGTAGACATTGGTTGAACCTAAAATATTCTGCTTTAAAAGCTATTGGTCCATTTTTTGCGGTTTTATATAAACGTTCAATCACTCCTGGATAGTAGGTATACTTCTCGTTTCTTTAGAGATGGTTACCCAATACCTACAAAGGTAATCTGATATTGTTAAAGAACTTTCATAGTTGAAGTTAAGTCGCTTCCAAAGCTTATAAAGTCTTTTAATAAAACTTCTTGTCGGGCTTCCTCGTTGTGTTCTCGTTTAAAGTAAAATTGTAGTTCGTTTGTGTTTTCTTTTCGTTACGGCATCTAAGTCATTTGTTATGAAAAATGGTACCTATCATGAAATATTTCGTTTTCACTGTTCAGACAACCTTTTTAGGGTTCCGTAGTCAACTAGGAACCCTTATAGTTTCGCCATGTCTGTCCGTCTGTCTGTCTGTCTGTCTGTCTGTCTGTCTGTCCGCGGCTAAGCTCAGAGACTGTTAGTACTAGAAAGCTGTAATTTGGCATGAATATATATATCAGTCACGCCGACAAAGTGATTGAATAAAAAAAAGTAAAAAAAATTTTTTTAGGGTACCTCCCATAGACGTAAAGTGGGGGTGATTTTTTTTTCTCGGCTAACCCTATAGTGTGGGGTATCGTTGGATAGGTCTTTTAAAATCATTGCGGGGTTGCTAACATGATTTTTCTATTCAGTGATCTGTTTGCGAAATATTCAACTTTAAAGTGAAAAATTTCATTAAAATCGAGCGTCCCCCCCCTCTAAAATCTAAACTATTAGGTGGAAAAATTTGAAAAAATTCAGAATGGTAGTAAATATATCAAATTTACTAGGAAAACTAAAGCGGCTAAGATTGCTTCTGAACCTAACCTATCCGAGTCGCTTTTGCCTTAAAAAGTCTTGCTATACCGTATGCTATGCTACCAACTGTTAAACTAACAAACCAAAACAAATGTTTTAACTTGTCACTGTAACTTCTCAAGTACCCACTTTATTTTTCTTATTCTCAAACTACCCCGCAAAAATTAACTTGACTTTTTGAGTACTATTTATCAGATAGCGATCTCAAATGGTTATACAAAATCAATGGTAGATAGTTTAGTTCAAAAGAAGCAGGCACGGTTAGTAAATAGCATGCTTTGCGCTGCGTTACCTTCTCAGTCTACTAACAAATATAGATCTAGCATCTCTTACGTCGGGGGTTTGTCTGATAAGATTTATGGCATTTTAAAATCAAACAATATTAATGTTGCCTTTAAGACTAACAACTCTTTGTACTCTAGGCTATGTAACCACAAAGAACAGGTAGATAAGGGAACTAGATCGGGGGTATACAAGCTTACTTGTAATGACTGCAATGGGATATACGTAGGACAGACAGGCCGAAGTTTTAATACTAGATTTAAAGAGCATGTTTCGGCATATAGGAATGAGCATCCAGATAGATCGAATTTTGCAAAACATTTGTTGGAATCAAATCATTCATTGTTAGATTCAGATTCTTATGAAGTGTTACATTATTGCGGCAAGGGGTTGCGTCTGGATGCTCTGGAATGCATGGAAATAATTAGGTACAACACTATGGGGTCTATTATTAATGAACAGGTAAATTTAGTATCTTCTCCTTTACTGCGGCTTGGGTCGAATTTGAACAGTTAGTATTAATTAAATATGCCTTATAAATAAATAAACAAAAAATTCAAGGTAGTTTTATAATATGTCAATAAAAGTTAATTTTTGTGGGGTAGTTTGAGAATAAGAAAAATAAAGTGGGTACTTGAGAAGTTACAGTGACAAGTTAAGACATTTGTTTTGGTTTGTTAGTTTAACAGTTGGTAGCATAGCATACGGTTGTGGTAACTCTGAAGATGAGCTCTGGTTGAGTTCGAAACGCGTCAGTGTAGCTTGGTGGTGGTGATGGTTGGGTTTATGTGATTTGTGTGTGTTCGTACAGTGTGGAGGTGGAGGAACTGCATGAACGCACATTTCTTGCATAAACGTAACTATTGTAAGGTCGCGGGTGAGCAAAGTAATTGTTTTAGTTCATTATTACCTTAATCTAACAGGTCCGATTTGACCCTACTTCGACAAGTGTTGCTTTGGGATTGAGTGAACGCATGTAGATCGGATTACAATTTAATATATATATCACGAGCATTAAAAATAGCGTAAGGAAACAGAGCTTGTATAATATTAAAAGCGGCCAAGTGCGAGTTGGACTCGCGCACCATTATCACCGTACCATTATCTATAAAAACGGAATATCTGTTGTATAAGAGCCCCCTTAAATATTTGTTTTATTTTTATTTAATTATTTATTTTTAAACTGAATATATAACTACATATTCTGTGAATATTTCAAGCGTCTACTTACCTGTTGCCGTTATCAACATCGAGCAAAAACGAGCAAAAAAATCATGTTTTTTGTATGGGGTGCCCCTTAAATATTTATTTTATTACTAGCTTTTGCCCGCGACTCCGTCCAAGTGGAATTAGTAATTTGGGCAGCTTATTTTTTTATCCAATTTGCTTTTTCATCAATTATGGCTCTCCTTAGTTCCTCGATATAAAAAAAATTACCCGCCCCCGCACCCCCCCCCCGCACACCCGCACCCCCCACCCCCCGCACCACCACCCCCCAACCCACGCACACCCGCGTTCACATTCACCACTGTACTCCCAAATCAAGCGTGCCTATAGAAGTTTTACTTCAAAACCCCCGATTTTGAAACATTCTTCCGCTCCGCTCCGCTCCTATTGGTGTTAGCGTGATGATCCTATGCCCTTTCTCAGGCTCTAGACTATCTGTGTACCAAATTTTATTTAAATCGGTTCAGTAGTTTTAGCGTGAAAGCGAGACAGACAGACAGACAGACAGAGTTACTTTCGCATTTATAATATTAGTTAGGAAGTTAGGATGTTTTTTTAGTATTAGTTGTTTTAGCGGCAACCGAAATACATCATATTCTGTGAAAATTTCAACTGTCTTACTATCACGGTTCATAAAATATAGCTTGGTGACAGACTGACAGACGAACGGACCCCAGAGTCCCAGTAATAGGGTCCCGTTTTTACCCTTTGGGTACGGAACTGTAACAATTAAAATGTTAACAACTTTTTATAAGTCCATTTAAGCAAAGAATCATTTCATAAATGCAGCTCACGTGCATAAAATATTAAATGCCGTGTTCCACCTACACCGAAAGTCAGTGGGTTATGTTAATTTGATCCTTTGCGTAATTATTCTAGTGATTTATGTTGGAAAAAAGCATATTACACGGTAGGCGCGCCGCACGCTAGCTACCGAAGCCAAAGAGGCTCAACCACAGATCTAGCAAAAACAGGAATAGAAATGTCATAGTTTGTAGTTCATTCGAGGCCAGGTCGTGATTTGTTTGTTTTCTTATATTTAAAGCGCACACATTTATTTTTTAAAGGACTTCAGAACAGTAGGGTTACTCAATTCCGGGAAATCCGTAACTGACTTTTCTTTTTTGATTCTCGAATCAACGCTTCCATATGTAAGTATCTTACTAATACCTATTTATTATAAACATGAAAGTTTGGATGGATGGGTGTATGGATGTCCATCCGGATGTGTTGATGTTTGTTACTCTTTCACGATAAAATGGTTTGACGGATTCTTATGAAATTTGGCACACAGCTTGTAAAACCGAAAACTCGTGCAAGCATTTCCCGAATTAATCTGAAAGTTCCAATTAAAATCCTACCTAAATTCTGAAAGGGTAAGAATTAAGCTAACCAGATAAGAAGACATTTTATCTGACAGTTATGTGCCTTAAATTAATTTCGAATTTTAATTTATTTATATGTAACGATAGAATAGTTAATAGACTCACTCTTACCGAATTATAATTAAAGGGTTGTAACCCTTGCAGGTATGGAGATCTTACTAATTGGACTCGTACCCACGTCCCGTAACCGTCGTTATGTACTTTAAACTTGTTGTAACTAGTTATGTCTCAAATAGCGGATCAAGCAAAGTTTGTCTGATATACTGATGTATGTACGAGGAATATGACGTACCTAGTACCGTAGGTATTATCGTGCAAGTTGCATTACATTACGAAGTCGTAAAGTGAACGAGTTTGAAGTGGTCAATTGTACACCGCAATGCATGAAAAGGCAATATTAGGGTCCCGGAGCCAAAATGGCAAAACGGAACCCTTATAGTTTCGTCATGTCTGTCGGTCCGTAGGTCTGTCTGTCAGTGTGTCTGTCTGTCCGCGGCTTAGCGCAGTGGCTATTTTAGTGCTAGAAAGCAGTAATTTTGCATGGATATAAACCTAACAATTACCCTGACAAAGTGATAAAATAAAATGTAAAAAAAAATTTTTTTAGGGTACCTCCCATAGACGTGTGGTGGGGGTGACTTTTTTTTTCTCGTCTAACTTTATAGTGTGGGGTATCGTTGGATAGGTCTTTTAAAATGAGTTGTTAAGACAATTTTTCGATACAGTGATTCGTTTGTGAAATATTCAAATTTTTTTTTGTTAAAATCGAGCGTCCCCCCCCTTCCCCCCTCTAAAAGCTAAACTGTTGCTATAAAAATTTTGAAAACAAAAGGATAGGAGGAAATCATGATGGAAAAAATACTTCAAAATCTTGACATTGACATTTCATTATTTTCTCTGGATTTCAGTTCTAATTATTTGCTTCTAAGGATTGCATAAATAAAAAGGTATTAGCTACTTGTTTTAAAGTCTAATAAAATAAACACATTGTATTTTTTTGCCTTTTCTAACAAAATAAAGCCCGGATTCCCGGGGCATATCCATACTAACATAATGATTGAGGTCGTTCACCCCATGTTGAATCCAAAAAACCTATCACTGCTAATTAACAAGGAAAACTATGATGGCTAAGTTTGCTTGAGAATTATTAGTAGGTAGTTTAAGTAAGAGTAAATAGCAGCCTTACCTACTAAAATATTGCTTGTTTAATACGGATAGTATAATTTTATTTATAGTAATAAATAGTAAAATTAATAAGATTTGCAAGGATTTTTTCGTAACAGCTGCGAAACCCTATCCTGGGCCCAATTGCATAACAAAGTACAACTTATATTACAAGCGGAACTCCCTTTCTAGTTAATAGAACTGAAGCGAGAGTTCCGCTTGTAATATTAGTTGTACTTTGTTATGCAATTGGGCCCTGGGCGTGCCCAACACGCTCTTGGCCGATTTTTGTGTAATGCACGGCCGCTCGCTAATCGAATCTCTTTCTTTCACCATCTTACAGTAAAATTACATAAAGTTTACCACTAACTGATGGTTTGCCTTCATTTTATATTCAACTTTAACGACCTGCAAACAAAGCCAATTTTAGAATACTGTTACCCACGTTTGCAGATTTTGTAATAACTACTTTATTTGTATGGTGTTAAAGTTGGAAATTAAATGAAGGCAAGCAATCTGTCAGTGGTAAACTAAAAGCAAACGGATTGTATACCGTTTGACACAAACAAATAGTGAATGGAATTTAAATTGGGCTTAAGATTGAAATTACTATAATCATCGAAGCCATTGGTAGCCTATAGTCCGACAAGCTCGTGCGCGACCCTCCGCGGAACCCTGTCGCAGTCAGTATTTGTCGCACTTATTAAAAACAATCTTGTTAAGGCACTGACCTATAATAACAACTAGACTCCCAATCACGCTCAAAAACTGTCGGAAGCAAAAGCCTACACACGCGTCTATTGTGCAGGCTTTTGGTTCAGTTGTGTTTCGACCGCGCGTTGATTACAACGTCACTTCTCGCCCCGTATTCGTATATGTCTCTTTCGCACCGTAATCAAACTCACGAGAAAAAAAGAGACAGACAGTCTAGCTTCCGCTTCGCATGACCACTCCACTGCATTCTTTACTCTTTAGGCGGTTTCCAGCGCGTGACGTCATGTCACTACTTCGAACGATCGTATTCAATTGACATTAAACATTACTGCTACGAAACAAGGTGTTAATTTGAATGAATGCTGTTAATGTTATCTGTATAAATTGATGTATACGTACACACAACGCCGCTCGGACGTTTTTTGAGGAACTTTTGTTAAGCGATTGGGTGTCTTGTTGTTATTATAGGTCAATGTGTTAAGGACAGCAGAGGCTCCCTGCGACAGGGTTCCGCCGAGCGCCGCGCACGAGCTGGTCAAGGTATAGTGATTCGATGTAATGTCATATTAAGCAGAGTACGAGTATCATAGGTTCAATTTCAGGCACGCATTTCTGAGTATTTTCCAAATTTACTGTGTTTCGGTGAAGGAAATCATGGGGAGGAAACACTCCAGCGAAGCAATTCAATGGCGTGCGTGAATTTCCCAATCTGTACTAGGCTCGCGTGGGACCTACAACCCAAGCCTTCTCATTCTGAGACGAGCGACCAGCTTGTTTCTAGTTTAATAATTGGAAATAAAGAAAACAGAATATGTCCGGCTACTCCCGCTAGCTAGCCTGTTGGCCTAAGTAACCAAGTAAGCTTAGTTCATGTCTCGCAAAACTGACATTTTTATCAACTTGTCTACGGCCTTTTACCTACTTTTCATCATGCTATTTTTAGGTCTTTTAATGCCTTGTTGAAATTGCTACGCAATTCAAATGGCAGTCGCTGACCTTTGTCTCAATTTTGTCGTCAACTAATACCTTCGAACGCAAATTATGCGGTTGGAAGTAGGTAAAGTTGGCCAAGAAATTACGCTTCACTACGGTAGGGTTCCGGGGGGCTACTCCGAAATTCGAAAATCGAAGTTCGTACCGCATCGTCTTGCTCGCTCTTGTATTAAATACTATTAGCGTGAGAGGAATGGCACGATACGAAGCTCGAATTTTGCACTTCGTAGTATAAGGCCAGGTCATTCGTTTGACTTCACGTCACTTACAAGATGATAGCAACAAATCTTAGTCTACCGTGAGTCTACCTATAATATAAATGCGAATATTTGTGAGTATATGCACGTGTTTATCAAATTTCAAGCCAATCCGTCCACTGGTAGTTGGTTAAATTTGACTTAAAAGATTTGACCTACACAAACTAATATAAAAACCTATTTATTTATTTATTTATTTATTTATTGATACACCAACAGTGTTTACACGGAAATTACAGTGAATAGTTACAACGGTTCTTATCCTATAATGAAATGAAGTCCAGTCAAGGTCATAAACATATATACGTTCCCGAGGCGTCAAAAATATCTGTACAACTCTATGCCGTTAGCCATAAGGTTGATGTTCACATTATATTTAATGCGATGGCTTTATAGATGTTTATGCCTTCGACTGTACAACGTTGGGGAGGGATGGCATGAAAGGCACACGTATCGAAAGGGACAGTTTTAATTCAAATAACCGGTAAAATAAAAACAATTTCGAGACAACACCATTTTGAAATGACAGGAGTATGGGATGTATGTTCGCCGCGAATCAACTTGCGTCAAGGTTGCCATACGACAAAAGTAGTGTTGTCTCGAAATTGTTTTTAGTTTATCGGTTATTTAAATTTTCCCTTTCAATACGTGTCTATGCCACCTCCTGCTCTTTTTCCCTTGCTTCTCTGCTACCATAGTCAAGGAAAACTAAATAAAAGCTTGTAACTATTACAAGAATATTGCGTCACATGATTTATAGCCTCCTTTTGTCCTTTTGTGTACTTGCTGTCAAAAAAAAAATGATTTTATTACAACTGCTACCGATAGCAAAATTGCATAGAACCTTATTCCAGTTTCAATTGACGTGACTAGGGTAGGAAAGATGTCACGTTTCACGGTTCACGTGTATAATATGAAACAAGTGAGCCCAGCGTTTTATGGTTCGATATGCTTCACTGCAAAGTCACACGCAAATTTCTATATTAGTCCAACTTGACAGTTCACGATTCACCTATAAAGGGGGAACAGTTTTGACATTGAAAAGTTTAGGGTAGTTTCTTTTAGGAAAATAACTTGGAAAAGATAAAGTTTTTAAGTTAAATCAGGACGTAGTGCCCAAAATCGATTGCAAAGTCACACACATTTCATTACCTAGATTATTATTTATCGTATGGGATACGTGTCACTGCAAAACTGCTTAAGAAATATAAATGAAAACTAACAATTAAAACTTAAATCTAGACCTCTTAAAATATTCCACGGCTTTCTCTGACAGCTTCTACCTAGATTTTGCAGGCAGCTTTGAATCTAGTAGTAATCCCTATCGTAAATTCCGCACAAAAGCCAGTAGGTAGGTACAGTGAAAAACTTTTTCACTCATAACATAACTACTACCACTCATGGGATACACACAAATAAAGTTAAATATTTACCTCGACGTTTCGGCCACACTGACGTGGCCGTGGTCACGAGTTAACCACATTGGAGTGGCCGAAACATCGAGGTAATACTAGGGGCGTTCAATAAAAAGTGAGAATGAGTATGTTATAAACAACTTTTACTAAATGTCATTTTATTTTTCGACATAGTCACCTTTTAGCATAATACACTTAGTATATCTTTTTTCTAAACTTATAATTCCATTTTTAAAAAAGGTCTCATCTTGAGTACTTCAAAAATCTTGTACTGCAGCGACTACCGCGTCGTCGTCTTCAAATTTCTGGCCTCTCAGATATTGTTTGAATCTCGGAAATAGGTAGAAATCACTGGAAGCGAGATCTGGTGAATACGGAGGATGCTTAAGGATATCGAACCCAGCATCACGAATTGCAGCCATTGCAACGGCGGACTTGTGTGCCGGGGCATTGTCCTGGTGGAACAGCACAACTTTCGAGAGTTTAACTCGCCGTTTTTCGCGGATCTCATTGCGCAATGTTGCTATTTGTTTGGCGTATAATGTGCCCGTAATAGTGGCTCCATGCTCGAGATACTCAATCATTAATACCCCTTTACCATCCCAAAAAACAGAGCCCATGACCTTACCGGCAGATGGGCTCACCTTGAATTTCTTCGGAGTTGGAGATGATGGCCTTTTCCATGTCATAGACTGCAGTTTCGTTTCTGGGTCGTAATGATGGAGCCATGTTTCGTCCATTGTTATAAATCGCGCCAAAAAAAGTTCCCGGTCTTGCTGCATCAGGTTCAAAACTTCTTGACAAATCTCTAGTCTAGTTTGTTTTTGCGTGTCAGTAAGCATTCTTGGTACCCAACGCGCAGATACCTTTTTCATACCCAAGTGTTCATGTAAAATATTATGCACGCTCCCCGTTGAAATCTTTACATTTTCAGCAATAAAACGAACCGTGACACGACGATCCGCCAAAACTGAGTTTTCGACTTTTTTCACAATTTCTTCAGTTACTGCTGTAGTAGGGCGTCCGGAGCGGGGATCGTCCATTGTCGATGTTCTTCCACGTCTAAATTCGGCGCACCAACGTGCAACTGTCGAATACGGAGGAGCATTAGACCCTGAAGTGTCCCGCAAATCCAAATTGACTTGGTCCGTAGAAAAATTTTTCAAACACAAGTATTTGATAACGGCGCGCAGTTCAATTTTCTCCATTTTCGCTAACGTACTCAATAGCATTGCAAAGAAATTACTGTATATTTTTTTAAACAAAAGACAGTTAGTTTTTTTTTTCATAGCAATCAGCTAGATAGATTAGTTTTACCGGCCAGTATTTAATTTCGTAATATTAAAAGAGTTTGCATCTCATTCTCACTTTATATTGAACGCCCCTCGTATTTTTGATCACACTTGCTCGTCAATGGTGTTATTCCAGTCTGTATCCTAAAGGACAATGACCTAAATTGTTCTTACGAGAGTTATGGATTTAATTGACGAATAGTTTTTCTTCCCTAGGGAGTTATAACTTTAGTTTTAAAATTTACAAACTAGTTAGTAGGTACGTCATCTCAGACAAAGGTGGTTTCAAGTCAGCCAACGTTTTATTTACATCTTTAATACTTAGGCTACCCAATTTTACAACACAAAACTTATCTACGCTATAATGAAACTTTGTTTTTTTTTTTTAATATTTTAATTTTATATCAAATTGTTTTGCAATCATTTTATTAACATGTAGGCAGAATCTAGTTCTTTTTCTTATCTATGCTATGATAGATGACTCGAACAAAGGGACAAACTGCATTGGCGTGTAGCCATTATTTTATTAAATTTAAGTGTGTAGCCACAAAATTATTATTGCATTTTATTTATTGCATTTTTTTCCTCGCAATGTGATGAAAATGATTGTGTGTAAGTATCACGGGCAGCAAGAGGATTGCAAACTCGAGTCATTAAAAGTGCTCCACCTTCGGCAGTGGGCTTCTAATAGACACTTGTTAGTAAGCCCCTTCTTACGGCCCTTAATGCACAGTGTACTACATATAATGTTATTTGCCTGATAAGTCCTGTGAGTGGTAATAGGTTATGTATATTATTGCAATAACCTCAACATTAGTACTATGTTTCTAAAATTTTTAATTTATAGTTATACTTAACTATGTATAAATTAAAAACTTTTAAAAAACCACGAACGCTATTATGTTATACGTTTGAACATATGCTCATTATGCGTCTAAGAAAAGAAACGGCTGAACCGATTTTAATGAAACATATCTAAGAACCATCACCATGCTTTCTAAAAAAAAACTGCATCCAAATCGGTTCACCTGTTTAAGAGCTATGATGCCACAGACAGACACACACACAATCATAGTGGTCAAACTTATAACACCCCTCTTTTTGTGTCGGGGTTAAAAATTCCGAGCATAAACATTTAACAAGGAAGCGTTTTCATGTAAATTTGATAGCGGCTAACCGCTTGTAATTGGTGGTTTTGCTATACTCAGCTGTAATAGCCAACGGCACAGGTTCGACTTGTAATTTGGGGTAAAATAATTCTTTGTTCCTTAGCAATTCGGTCACGACAATCATTAATGTAACTGTTGTGAGCAATATAGCATAATATATAGCTGAAATGACAACTTGACATGTTTTTGGTAATACTTAGTTAAGTTTTGTAAGAAATTGTGAGTAAGAAAGCATCGCCCATCGATATGCCTTGATCACACGTACCGAGTAAACGGGCGAGTCAGTGCTCTCGGCCGAGTACTCGGTGGAATCATGCAATTTGTGACTGTCATGAACCAATAGAAACACTTCATTCACTTAGGACCTTTTAAATGAAGTGTTTCTATTGGTTCATGACAGACACATCCCTCGCAACGCATCCTCGCACAGCTCCGGTGGATACGCAGCCTAATCCAGGTTATAAACTATCAGTGTGAAATATCATCAGAATCCGTCAAACCGTTTCAGTGTGAAAGAGCAACAAACATCTACACATCCATCCATACATACACCCATTCATCTATACAAATTTCAAGTTTATAAATATTTGCCCACGGCTTCATCCGCGCAGAATTCAAATGTGTGGTTATGCTTCTTCATCTATTTCATTGAAAAAAAGCAAAAAAGGACAAAAAACAAAACATTCAATAATCTATCATTGTCATCAACGGTATCACTTAGTGAATTTATTATATCGCGTTATTTCCTAATCCCGTAGGAATATCTATATAAAACCATGAAAGCAATCATACTGTTATGACTTATGACCACCTACATAAATGCCAAACTTAAGGTTGTAAAATTGTTTCCCATTAAAGGATTTCTGACGCAAGCGAAGATGCAGGTAAAACCTATAAAATCGAACATATTATTTAGCATATACTATATATTTTAAAAGGGATATTTTTAATTTACTATACCCAGTACTTTTACTATATTTACTTTTTTTTTGTAGTTGTTTTGTAAACTTACTGATTGCGAAAAATGGTAGAATAGTTGTTGCGCTGTTGTCAGTGTACTAAAAATCTAGTCATTGGAACTTTTGTATCGTTTATTTCATTATTACGTTTTTTTTTCTAAAATCTCAGTGTCGAATTACATTAATATAATTTCTCAGTGAGAGCTGTCGAGGAGGTAGATGCATGTTATCTATAAGAACTAGCGACCCGCCCCGGCTTCGCACGGGTGCAATGCTGATACTAAATACTATATTATGCATGTATTATAGATATAATCCTTCCTCTTGAATCACTCTATCTATTAAAAAAACCGCATCAAAATCCGTTGCGTAGTTTTAAAGATCTAAGTAGGGGAGACCGGGTACAAAAGTAACAGCGGGTCGAAAGTAGCAAAGGCTCTGTAGTTTTATCCAATAGTCGAAACACCTCTTCGCTACAGTCATATGACGGTCGATTCCACCCCTCTTACTTGCATCCAGCCGCTGTCGGTGCTCCGCGCTGCTACTTTGAGCTAGAGGACAAAACGTGATTTCACGAACTAAAAATAACTTTCTTGACTTTCATTCATGTCACGTTTTCATATTATTAAAAGAATGATTTTTATATGAATATTTGTATAGTAATTTTTGATTAAATGGATTACACGGTGTTTGAGTTCGTTTGTGTCAATCACGTTCCACTTCAAGGCTAGCTTTAATTTTTTGACAAAAATGTGGCAGGGTACAAATGTAACATAGACAGACATGATGATGAAAACTGTGTGTGTCCGAAACAAACACTTTTACCAAATACTTAGTTTGAATAGAAAAAATAATTCTCACGCCAAAAACACATGTCATTTCCTAGACTGACAATAAATGCTAACAAAATGTTATTTTTTTGATTATTTTCATAAAAAAATACTTTTTCAATATTTTCATATACTTATAAAGTGCCAATATTTTTTTTTTGCTCATTCAATGTTTTCTGATATATAACTTATTAATTTAATACTTCATCTCATATTTAAAAATACTTCTTTATCCTGTTACTTTCGGCAACGTATCGGGGTCGAAAGTAACAACAGGCGAATTTTTTTGAAGTCCCTATTTTTCACACAAAATAAGTAATAATTAGGTAAATAAAGACATCAATTTGAAGAGCATGAACGAAATTTATGGATAGCTATATTAATTTCATCAAAAATATTACGCTTAACCAGATAATGAGGTAAAAGTGCAAAATGTTAGTTTTGTCCCCGGTCTCCCCTATACATAGGGACAGACAGACAGCGGGAAGCGACTTTGTTTTATACTAAGTATGTAGTGCTTTAGAACACAAGAACTATTATTGTGTTATTTGTTTGTTCTCCAAATAAAACTATTAACTATAAGTAGGTATAAAAACAGTAACTCTAAAAAAAGAGTTGTCAATGCCTCAAAACTTATTTTAGTCGGTGACTGCACGTGGCATGTTGCAACATTAGAAATTTTTTGACTTGCGAATTTGTTTGCGAAATGGAATGGATTATAACTTTATTGCATGACCGCGTGTTTAGAAGCTAAAGCATAAACCTTGTTAATCGCGGTATTATATAATAAAGTTTCCTTTTTTGTACGTCAAAACTTCAACATTTTAAAAGGTAGAGAAATATAATGGCGGGTGGCATTGGTATACCTAATACAACGAATCCCTAAATCAAAAAATAATTTTCACAGACCTACAAATATTTTAGAAGCACTTATCCAACAAAACGAACGCGTTGGATGCGGATGGCACGGGCGGGACCGATCTGTTTGGCGAGCTTTGGGGGAGGCCTATGTTCAGCAGTGGACGTCTTTCGGGCTGAAATGATGATGATCCAACAAAATCCACTATGAGATCATTAATGAGAGTTCTTGGACCGTAGTTCCCACGCGGGGCCAATGTTGTTTGGGAACTTTACACACACCATTGAATTTCTTCGTGACTGTGTGCAGGTTTACTCGCGATAGTTTCCTTCACCATGAAGCTCATTCCAAATTTGAAATGCGATTTCGCAAGTAAATTCCGAAAAACTCGGAGGTGCAAGTCCGGGCTCGAACCCACGACTCTCTGCTTGAGAGGCCATAGGTCAAACCACTAGGCCACCACACAGGCTTTTTAATGAAATAAAACGAGAATAAAAAGCATCCTCACTTTATTTATAGAGGAAGTAACTACCTAATTAACCAGTATTTTTTTCGGTTCCATATTGGGTCGGATAAGAGTCATACTCCTAAGAAACAAAAGTTATCTTTCCTGTGGTCATAAAATTAGAGACTCCGAGTCAGCAAACTTAAGATTTATTTAAATGGGCCGACAATTGGCCAGGCGTCCCACACGCCGCAGACTTGACTAAAAATATTGGCTATAGACCCTTTAATTTTGCCATGTCCACAGGAGAGATGTGAACAGTAAAAAACACAAACATTTTAAGTCATAATTCATCATTTGGCATTATTTATCATTCACATAACTTGAATTAACTTGAATTAACTGAATTATTCAGAATTGACAACATTTCATATTTCTAAGACTATAATTTGATTCGTTCTCTGTATTCTGTTTGGAAAGAGAAAGACGCTGATAGTTTTAAATTTTCACTAGGATTATTAATTAATTTGTTACAATTTTTTAAAGATGTGCTTATTCTAAAAGAGCGTAACGATAGAATAGATTCATTACTTTTGTCTAGTCTCTATTAAAAAAAAGTGATGACGTAAATTTGACGTTAAGGTTGTTATCAAATGTTATCAAATTTAAAATTATGACAGCTCTTTTTTCTAGTGAAAAGGGTAAAGGAAACATATCTATTCTGTGGATGTATTTGTAAGTACATAAATGTTTTTAATTTTGCTGTATTTTTTTAAATTGACGTTTGCCTTCGCATTTACTATTTCTTTCTGTCAAACGGTATAAGATGATGACAGAAAGAGATGGTGAAAGCGAAGGCAAGCGTCAGGAGCGTTAGACAATACGGCCTCTGCTAAAATAATAGATGATTTCTGAAAAAAAAGATTTATACAAAATTATGGATTATGCCAATTGATTTCATTATTTTACAGTTATCACTATTTTAATTGTATAGTGAGTGTTGACAAACTGTAACTTTCTAATAATAACCAAGTCATGTTAAAACTCATACAAATAGACAGACGGACGGACATTGTGAAACTATAAGGGTTTCGTCTTAGCCTTTTTGGCTACAGAACCCTAATACTTTAAATTATTTCCTGGATCTCACTTTAGATGCCACATAAGTGCCGTAGTTTAAATTAAATTCAGCTTCCAGACTGCAGTTATTTAATTAATTAACCCCGAAACGTCAATAAAAAGTACATTCCGCAGTGAAACAGCCAGTTTTTTAGTCTCGCTAGGTTGGCAGCTCTTTTTGTTGCCGCAGTGTTTTGTAAGGCCGAGGCGGAAGGAACCAGAGGAAAGGGGTAAAGCGAGCGAAAACATAGTCCAAGAGCTGGTAGATAAAGCTGTTTTAGAACAGTGTAAAAACGTGTACAACATTTCATTTATTACGTAAATACAAAAATTCAGATCCTAGGGTAGTGGGGGTTAAGGGATTAGTGCGTTTTTAATGCATAGATACTTATGCGTTTGTTCTTGTGGCAACTATCTTATAAATTTTAAGCATGAGGATAACTCAACCATAATGTCTTTATACAAGATTCAAAAAATATTTATTTGTTTTGTTAAGTTAGTGACTCGTAATTTATACTTGGCAGTTTCTCCATTTTTAGAAGAAAACCATAAGTGACAGAAAAACGGCCAGTAATAAATTGTTTAAAGAATATTATTATGCAGCCTCGCTAAGATCTTAGGATTGTAAATGTTTTTTGTGAGGATAAATAAATATCATAGGACACTTGATACCAATGAGGGTTTTCTGACAGGTGGAATATCGCTAGATGGCGTTAGTATCGTAAGGTCTATTTGACGTTACACCCATACAACAAATGTCAAAGTTGTCAAACGGACCTGACGATACTAGCGCCAAATAGCCTCTCATAGAAAACCCTCATTGACCTAGTCCTAAAGTAAGCAAAGCTTATGTTATGGGTACTAGGCAACGGATAAACAAACTTAAAAAGACAGATACATATGTACTTAAATACACATATATTAAATACCCAGGAATCCAAAGCAAACATTCGTATTTATTCGCATTTCTCTTCTTCGGCTATTTTCAGTGGATCTGAAAAAGACAAAACACTAACTTATCTTTCAACATTACCAACTTCTGATACTACTCCTTTTTATTTCAATCAATTTACCGACAGTGATGTTAAGAAGAGCATATTATCCATCGCTTCAAACGCTGTTGGTGTTGATAGTGTAAGTCGTGCTATGATCCTTCCTCTCCTTGATATAGTTGTTCCCGTCATCACTTCTATACTTAATAATTCTATTACATCGAATATATTTCCTGTAGTATGGAAGGATGCTGAAATTATTCCCCTACCTAAAAAGTCCAGTCCGTCATCCTTTTCTGACTACAGACCAATTTCTATTCTCCCTTTCCTATCCAAAGTTTTGGAGCGTCTAGTGCATCAACAGTTATCATCATATCTAAACAGAAACGACCTCCTCAATCCTTTTCAGTCTGGTTTCCGTCCTGGTCATAGTACGGCAACCGCACTTGCGAAGATCACCGATGACATCCGAATGGGTATGGATAATAGAAAACTCACTGTTTTAACTCTATTAGATTTCAGCAATGCTTTCAACACTGTTGATTTCGACATTATGCTTGGAATTTTACGCTCTCTTAACATATCTCCTGCGGTTATTGAATGGTTTCGTAGTTACTTAGTGGGTCGTCGGCAAAGAATAAAGGCGGAAGATTCTCGATCTTCCTGGTGCAACACTCTTGCTGGTGTACCACAAGGTGGAGTGCTGTCTCCATTATTATTCTCTATTTTTATAGATTCTATTTCTCGTAATCTTCTTTCTTCGTATCACCTTTATGCTGATGACCTACAAATCTACTCTCAGGGTGTGATTGGCGATCTTCCGTTGGTTATCGAGTCTGTTAACTTGGATCTAAAGAAGATTTTGAAATGGAGCCAACGATTTGGCCTGATTGTTAACCCGACAAAGACCCAGGTCATTGTTATTGGTAGCTCGAAACTTGTGCCAAGAGTCGACTTTGCATCTCTGCCACCGGTGCTTTTCGACGGAGTACTAATACCGTTTGCGCATCAGGTCAAGAGCCTGGGTGTTATTTTAGACCGCACTCTCTCATGGTCTCCTCATGTGTGCGAGGTGAGCAGGAAGGTGTTTGCTGCGGTGGGATCTTTAAGACGGCTTCAGAATTTCCTACCTTTTGCTACCAAGGTTGCGCTTGCTCAAACTTTGCTGCACCCTATATTCGACTATGCTGACATTTGCTATCCCGATCTCCTAGAAGAGCAGCTTAATAAACTTGAGCGAATTCAAAATCTATGCATTCGGTTTATCTTTGGTCTGCGTAAGTTCGATCATGTCTCTAATTTTCGATCACAGCTCAAGTGGCTCCCAATCCGCCTTCGCCGTAACTCTCACGTTCTCCACCTTCTTTACGGCATTCTCTTTAACCCTGCAACTCCTCGCTACCTCAAAGAGCGGTTTAGCTACGTAACTTCTATTCGATGCTCTCAGAACTTTCTCCTTACCGTGCCTCTCTCTAACTCCAAATTCTATGTCTATTCTTATACTGTCCAGGCTATTCGGTTGTGGAATGCCTTGCCGATTGACTTACGACGGGCAAAATCTCTGTCAATCTTTAAATCAATGCTTAAGGTGTACTATCTGTCTTCTTGTAATTATTAGCTTTGTTATAGTTTATTTATTTATATGTGGCTGTTTATCCCAATGCTTATATTTGTTTTAGACGTGTACTTATTATATGTACGATATATGTATGAGTAGATGTACTATTTTTTGTTGCGTTTTAATTTTCTGATCCACTGTTGATGCACCACCTGCTGTAAACTAGTCCTTCCTTCTTTCTGGTAAAGGGTTGCCTGGAAGAGATCGCTCTTAAGCGATAAGGCCGCCTATTGCTTACCTTGTAACTTACTCTCTGTGTACCTGTTTTCTGTATTGCTTACTATTCCTGGTGTACAATAAAGAGTCATTGTATTGTATTGTATTGTATTGTATTTTTCATACTAAATGTATGTATATAATGTATGTATGTATGTAAACTCTTTATTGTACAAAAATAAGGAAAAAAAAAGAAAAACATTATTGACAACCGTTGAAATGCATATACAAAGGCGAACTTATCCCTTTAAGGGATCTCTACCAGTCAACCTTTGAGTGGATGAATGGAGCATTTAGTAAGGGACCGACAAAGAGTAAGTAAAAATAAAACAGTCGGACAAAGCAAAGGCTGCAATACAACTTTTAGTAAAAATAAAACCTTTTAGTAACTTATAGTAAATGTCTGTCCCGATCGGAAATGGAAAACCACTAACATGCTTGGGCAACTATGGTTGCTAATTTATTTATTTATGCCACTTAAATTGATTCCTTAAAACAATAATGACATTGTTTGAAATCACTTGAAATAAATGACAGCAAATGCAAAAAAACAGCTGAATGGCTTAGGTAATTCTAACAAGGCTGAAACCACAGGACAAGGCAGAATAAGGAAAACCTCAGGATAAGGCAGGATTATAATCATCATCATCATCGTCCCAGCCTATATACGTACCACTGCAGGGCACAGGCCTCCTCTCAGAGTGAGAGGGCTTGGGCCATAGTTCCTACGCGGGCCCAGTGCGGATTGGGAACTTCACACACACCATTGAATTCCTTCGCAGGTGTGTTCAGGTTTCGTCACGATGTTTTCCTTCGCCGTAAAGCTCATGGTAAATTAAATTTCAAATGTAGTTTCAATGATAAATGATTTTTATTTTAAATATATTTCAAACTAAATACAAACTGAAATATAGATGCACAGAAAAAACCCCAGAAAAAAGACCAATGCTGGGAATTTATTTTAAATCCAAATGCGAGTTTGTTTGTTTGTTACGCTTTCACGCTTGAAGTACTCAATTCATGATGATTCTTTGAAAACATTTGCATTATCTCTACACACATTTATTTTCAGCCGATAAAATTAAAAAAAAATAGGTTAACAAAAAACGATTAGCGTGAGTATTATGAATTATAAAACCTTTTCACATTGCACTTTGTAATGGCATAGCAAGCATGGCCAGTAGGTACATCCTGCGGGTTTTAGTGGGTAGAGTCCCACACAAGCCCATCGCCTCACCGTGATCATGGTCACAGATTTCATCCGGAAAGAATGTCCTTTTGCAAAATAGTACCACGATAATGCAGTTGTGACATTAATGTTTGATATGACTCGACCAATTGCTGAGTCAGAATCGTATAAAAACACTCGAGAAAAGCGCGAAATCAAAAGTAAATTACATTAAAATAAAACAACGTGATAAAAATAAACAATTCCACGTCTCGTTCAGGCCAGACACGAATCACCTGCAAAAACAAGGGCGGGGTGAATGACCCTTGAGCATAGACGAAACGGTTTTAATTCGTTTTACTAAGCACGCCATTCCTCTGTATCTAATTATCATACAACCTTACCTTGGTTTTACATAACTTGGTATAACCCCAGGCTTTGCCCGTATTAGATATTGAAGAAAAAAGTTTATACTCGTAAGCACAATCAATGGCCACACGGACAACGCCAACTATTACATTTCAAACGAAATTCTCCGAAGAATATAAGACTGTACGATAGTTCGAAGAACCAGTCAGTACCAACGTACGTACGTTGTACGTTGCCAAGTCGCAGTACCATTTTCTGGCACTTAAAAACTCGAGGAACCGGTATTTTAGGCAAAATAATGTCGGTCAAATTTGCATTTGCATTTTGCATCCATTGTGCAATGTAAATTAGAGATGTATTGTATAGATTTCACGAGGCTGAGCCGCCGTTCCGAATAGGAAATCAATCCTCGTACATGAATACATAATACTGTGTACTAAAGCTAGGTAAACGGCGGTCCTGGTTCGGGTAGTGATGAAAAGCTCACAAGCGAACCGGTAAAGTGAAGTCGAGAACGAAAATTGAGGTTCTATTTTGAAAAACAGATTGTAGAGATCATTGAGGAAGACTCATGTATATACATCAGTGAACGTATCAGGCTAACGTGATGATGATGATGGTGTTATAACTTTAACCCTATCACTATATAGTATAAAACAATGTCGCTTCCCGCTGTCTGTCTGTCTGTCCCTATGTATGTTTAGATTTTTAAAACTACGCAACGGATTTTGATGCGGTTTTTTTAATAGATAAAGTGATTCATAAGGAAGGTTTATAACATGCTTTACTACCCGTGCGAAGCCGGGGCGGGTCGCTAGTAATATTATAAGTGTGAAAATTTGTGAAGATGTATGGATGTTTGTTACTCAATCACGCAGTAACCGCTAAACTGATTTTAATGAAATTTGGTATTGAGTTTGAGACTTTCGGAATAGCATAAGATTGTTTTTATCCCGGAAAATTGCATAGTTCCTGCGGGATAGCGATAAACGAATTCTTCGTGGACGGAGTCGCGGGCAACTGCTAGTATAAATATAAATCGAAAAATAAAAGGGACTCAAGTTCGAAAAAAGGGATTTCAGAGTAACATTATGCATCTGACTTTTGTAACTTTGATAATTTGATCAGGAGGGTTTCACTCCGCAGTTTAGGTGTATGTTCGGCCGGCGCGCCTCCCGGGCAGGCGTATGGCAGTAGGTTGTCGCTCGACTATCGGTTCTTTTTTTCTGTGATTTTTGCAACAAACAATGATTTCTATACGATCTTATAATTAACTTACTTATCTACTAAAGGTAGTTTACTGAATTAATACACACTGTTATTTTTCTTGATTTATATACCTACCTAAATATCGGCGAGTGGGAACCCTATGCTCTTGGTTTCGGATCAGCGGTGCCCAACGGAATATGAACGCTCGTATCACACGATAAGTTTTAATTTCACATGAAAACAGTTAACGGTCGCAAGAGTAGGCACATTTTTATACCTAATGCACTGGTCCCACCGCCGGCGACGACCGATAAACGAGTAGAACTAGAAACGAATGGGCGAGCGCCGAGAAGCGAGAGTGTAGATTCGATAGTTTTGTCGCTCGCCTATAAGCGAGTGTTCGAGTGCGACGGGCGATTGTACGGTAGATAGGGATGTTCCGATACCATCACAGTACTTAAAACAAATAGTCCTAAAGTATCGATACTTATGCTCATATCGATACTTTTAGCACTTTTTTATTTGTTTTATTTTGAAGGACAATAATTGGGAACCTATCGATGTTAAGAAAATTATATTTCCGAAGGTTTAGAATCCCGAAAACTTCATTTGTTCGAAAGCATTTTTTTCTGAAACTGTAAATATTTCAGGATTTATTTCAGGACCATCGTGTAGAACCCTTTAGGTTTTTTTTTGAATGAGTCGCCAGAGGGGCCAAAGACGCGAAGTCTTTGCTATTTTTTACTTTAAGGATTGGAAGGGTGACTTGTGCTCGGGAAAAATCCCTTCGGACGAACTGGGAATGGAGGGCCCAGACAGTGTCCGACTTGCACGGACTAAAAAACCCGGTCACAAGTCCCCTTCTCTATTGGTTATCAAAACAAAAACGTGTGCTTTAAATTTTGAGAACCCTTTAGGTTTTTTTTTTTGAATGATTCGCCAGAGGGGCCAAAGACGCGAAGTCTTTGCTGTTTTTTACTTTAAGGATTGGAAGGGTGACTTGTGCTCGGGAAAAATCCCTTCGGACGAACTGGGAATGGAGGGCCCAGACAGTGTCCGACTTGCACGGACTAAAAAACCCGGTCACAAGTCCCCTTCTCTATTGGTTATCAAAACAAAAACGTGTGCTTTGAACCCTTTAGGTTAGGTTAGGGTTGTTTTATAAAAATCCTGAAATATTTACAGTTTCAGAAAAAAAATGCATTCGGATAAATGAAGCATTCGGGATTTTAAATATTCGGAAAAAAATATTTCTAAATTTTGATAGGTAACCACAATAATTAAAACAAAATTGAGAAGGAAAAAATCTTTTATTATAAACGTTTTGCGTCACGTTAAGTACCTACTTTAAACAAATAAACTCTTTGACATCAAGATTGCCTAAAAACAGTAACTGTTCGAGGTATTTTGGAGACAATCTGTTCCTTGTTTGAGACATTGTTCGGAAATTTTAATTTTTTTAAATGGTGATGATGGCTGTTACCGAGCTCCTGTGGCCATTTTCCAGCTCCATCATAAGATCCTGGTTAATATCTAGAATGAAAGTACTCGTCAAGCCCAACCCAGCCCAATCTCAATAGGGTTATGTTGTTTTGCTACGGAGTTCCTGTGGCCCCATTTCAGCTCCATCATCAGACCCTTGTTACCATCTAGGACCAAAGTACTCGTCAAGACGAATCAAACGAGCCCAAACTCGATGGGGTTGTGTCGTTTTGTTGTGGAGTGCCTTTGGCTACCTACAAGCTCCATCATTAGACCCTTGTTACCATCTAGGACCAAAGTACTCGTCAAGACAAATGAAACGAGCCCAAATTCGATGGAGTTGTGTCGTTTTATTGTGGAGTGCCTTTGGCCATACCTTCCAGCTCCATCATCAGATCCTGGTTACCATCTGGGATGAAAGTGCTCGTCAAGACGAATCAAACGAGCCCAAACTCGATGGGGTTGTGTCGTTTTATTGTGGAGTGCCTTTGATTACGGTTCCGTTTTCTCTATTTTCAACCGACGAAAACAAAAGGAGGAGGTTCTCAATTCGACGTGTATATTTGTTTTTTTTTTTTATGTATGGTCACGCATAACTTTTTACAGAGCAGTCCGATTTTGATGATTCTTTTTTTATTGGAAAGCGTATACCTCAAGGGTGGTCCCATGTAAATTTGGAAATAATATTCCTACCCTAAGGGTAGGAAAACAGGGGATGATTGACTAACTTTTTACAGAGTAGTCTGATTTTCATAATTCTTTTTTATTGGATAGGGTATACCTTGAAGTTGTTATTATATAAATTTGGAAAAAAAATTACCCCAAGGATGGGAAAAAAGTATAAAATAAAAACTTTTTAACAAAAAATTAAACCGCAGAAAAAACTGAAAAGCAAAAAATAATACCTTTTTTGTTTGACCTTAATCTAGGTACCAGTTTGAAGTCGGTGCCTCAGCACGAGCCAGGAGGAGTGATAGAAGCCAGTCAGGTAGAAGATTATAGGTCCACTCCTCCTGGCTAGTGCTGAGGCACCGACTTCAAACTGGTACCTAGATTAAGGTCAAACAAAAAAGGTATTATTTTTTGCTTTTCAGTTTTTTCGGCGGTTTAATTTTTTGTTAATAGTACATTACTGCAGCGGCCGCGAAATATGGGATTGCCGGCCGAGTAGTTATAGATGGCCGAGTGTGAACGAGGCCATCTAGAGATACGAGGCCGGCAATCCCTGTTCGTGGCCAAGGCTTGTATAGAGTTTTTCTCAAACATGCATCATCATCATCACCACCATCATCACCGCCATCATCATCACCATCATCGTCACCAACAACATCATCAACATCCACCAACATCCATCAACATCCATCAACATCCATCCATCAACATCCATCAACATCCATCCATCAACATCCATCAACATCCATCAACATCCATCAACATCCATCCATCAACATCCATCAACATCCATCATCATCCATCAATATCTATCCGTCCGTCCGTCCGTCCATCCATCCATCCATCAGTCCATCCATCCATCCATCCATCCATCCATCCATCCATCCATCCATCCATCCATCCATCCATCCATCCATCCATCCATCCATCCATCCATCCATCCATCCATCCACGTCGACCACGTCGACCTATTAAACGTCATGGTGCTGTGTCACATCAAAACAATAGACAATCACTTTGCTGGCCTTGGCCAGCAATGTTGTATGAAATTCCATTATTGACCTCTCGTCTAGCCGCACCTGCAACGTGACAGTTCGTGGCGTATTATAAGGAACATAACGTCAATATTTCATAGCATGTTTGAGAAAAAAGTTTTTTTACTACGCAACTCTAATAAAGGGGAAACAAAGCATGGTACCTTCATTTTCCCATATTTCTCCCAACAACAGCAGGCAAGTATTGGAACTCGTAATATTATACGATCATTAATCAACAATTACTACTAAGGGCTCCTACACACGCGACGCTTCCATTGCATCATACCTTTTCTGCCACAAATAAAGTTTGACACGGAATATTAATTTTCTGCAGAATTACTTAATACTTAGCTCTGATAGTCGAATTAGTTGAATTATGACTCACTGAAAAATAAACGCTAAAAACAATAAGGCCTTTGGCCATTCTTCGTTGAATCTTGCGACACGAGGCGTGATAAAATATTTACTGTGAGACCATTTTACAATGGTTCTACACTGGTTCGACTGTATTTATCGTCTATATTTTGTACAAAGCAACCCAATTACAAATCACAATAAAATGGTGAAAATAAAACAATTTCACCGGCCGACCGATATTTGGATAATTGTGTTTAATAGATCTTTAAACTGTTTGCTTTATTATTTACAAAACTTGTCACATCTTACTTATAAACACGAAAATTTTCTAGCTATGTCCATTGTAGACTTTGAAAGATCCACGAAAGTTTTGTTTCAGTGAACTTTAAACTTTTTGTCACTTATGACCTTATGAGTGACTTCGATGTCACATTAGAATTAGTCTTTTATATAGGACTTACTTCTAATGTGACATCGAATTCACTCATAAGTGACATAAAGTTTAAAGTTCATTGAAACAAAATTTTCGTTGGCCTCAGGAGTACGAAGTCTCAGACCACTAAAACAATGCATTAGGTACATTCTTTTTTAGCATGTTTTTTTTTTGAATGAGTCGCCAGAGGGGCCAAAGACGCGAAGTCTTTGCTGTTTTTTACTTTAAGGATTGGAAGGGTGACTTGTGCTCGGGAAAAATCCCTTCGGACAAACTGGGAATGGAGGGCCCAGACAGTGTCCGACTTGCACGGACTAAAAAACCCGGTCACAAGTCCCCTTCTCTATTGATTATTAATACAAAAAACGTGTGCTTTATATTTTGAGGAGGCGAGGGGTAGGGAGGGGACTTAATCTACCCACAGTGTCCTGCCTCAGCCATTTGCTGGAAGGCCGGGAGAGGAGCATGCATCCTCCCGCTGGGCACTGGGGGGTGCTTAGGTCGGTCTTTTATGTTTTTACCCGTTGGTTTATTCCTTGACCGCATAGCATGTTAGTAGCACATCTCTCCGCTTCGCTTCTATGGAAGCGTACATATCATCCCAGCCTATAATACGTCCCACTACAGGGTACAGGCCTCTTCTCAGAATGAAAGGGTTTGGGCCATAGTTCCCACGCGGGCCCAGTGCGAATCGGGAACTTCACACACGCCATTGAATGCCTTCTCAGGTGTGTGCAGGCTTCCTCACGATGTTTTCCTTCACCGTAAAGCTGATGGTAAATTTCAAATATAATTTCGCACATAAATTCCGAAAAACTTAGAAGTGCGAGCCTGGATTCGAATCCACATACATTATTATTATAAAAACTACATAAGATAACGGCGCCTATTACCGTGGTACTTAAGGGAGTTTTGAAATTAGTTCAAAAAAATAAGGGTATCAAAGCTTCTAATCGACCGAGAATTTTTTTTTTACTTAAGATTGTTTATTGAACTTTCGCCGTCGTAACTTTCTGGACTCATTTTACTATTAATTATTTGATAAAATAATAATTGAAACCAAAATACCCAAGTCTTCTATTACCGTGGCAATGGACAGATTTTGATTATATTACCGCGAATTGAGCTTCCATTACCGAGTGTATAAAAAGCAACAACTTTTTACTATCGGTAATAGAAACCCGACTCATAATTTGGAACCTAACACCGAGGTAAATAAAAATTAATGACTTTTGGTTCTGTATCCTGTTTTTGTACATAGTTTTTGAAGGAAAACTAGAAATAAAACGTCAAAATATGTCTTACATGATTATATAATTTCTTTTATAATTTGTCACAATATTGCAAATAATTAAATTACTTATGAGTATTTCTGACTGATGAGTAAAAGTCTCACCTTTATCCAAAAAAAATCTGCAATTACGGTGCACTAAAATGTGACCTATTTTAATACAAGACTAAAATGTCACTCGGTAATAGATACTTCCTTAAGAAACTATCACCGCCCCGAACAACCATTGAATGGGTCGGTAATAGATTCCCATACATTCTATTACCGAGGGTTATGTGGTCGTACCATCGGTAATAGGCTTAATTTGGAGTGTTATAAAATCTAATTCCGACCCATAAAAATAATAAGATACAGTTGTATTTTCATTACAAACCAAAAATATTAGTTATCGCCTTGGTATAAAACCAAAATTATATAACTGATAAGTATAAATATGATTTTATCTCAATATTTAAACAACTTGACAAAATAACGGTTTCTATAGAAACTACAAATTCAATACTGAAGTTTTTGGTAAAAATTAAGGGTTTGTTGAATACTTTCCATACCACGGAAATAGTTCTTTAATAGTGTGAATAGATCAAGATTGAAATAACTGTAAGAAAGATCACATATACCAAAAGTAAAGCATAAAGAACCAAAATCACCATTTTATCTATTACCGTGGTATATCACGATATTAGAATCCACATAAAAAAAACGACGCCTTGTTAGCCGCTGTATTTTATTTTCAATTTTTAACTTATTTCCAGGATAAAAAATATAAAAAGAGTAATCAAAAGTCGTGCAGAAAGCTGTAAACAATCGTTTAAAAACCATAACATTAATTCAATTGCCGTAACTATTACGTAAAATACTAAATAAGATTCGAATTAACTTACATGTGGCGTCACACGTTTGTATGGCAATACCTATTCCTGCGGTGCCGTCGCGGAAATCGATGAATTGCGAGCTCTTTGTTTCATTCACACATACTAGCGCTAATAAATTTGTTAGTCAATTAAATGAGCTTCATTCACAGAAAATTTGTTTTTTAGTAAATCGATCAGTTTAATTATAAAATGCATATTTCAAAATACCGCGGTGATGGTCGCCGATTTTGATACCCGCGTTAACAGGCGCCGTTACCTTACTCGTAATACAACTTGTTGAGTCTTCAAACAATTCGTCCAAATAATGTATTAAAAATCTTCAGCTAGAATAAAATATCGCTTCGAAGGCATCAATCTTGTGAATTCAAATGCTTTCGATCAAGTTCCAGGACGCGATTGATACGTTTGCTTTTAAAGACAAATTGAATCACGATTTGATCTCTAAGGTAAAACGGAAAATCAATTGCAGTAGTCGAGTGTTTTTACTGAAGAAAACTTGGTAGTACAGACAACCAAGATTAGAGTCAAGTTTTGTTTTTTATTTTTACACAATATCCCACTGTTGGTGCAAGGCCTCCTTTTCTTTCGACTTATCTCTATCGCTCGCAAAATCTTGTTACATTGGGTCAAAACGCTCTTAATCACCCCTTTCCTTTTTGGCTTGCCCCTGCTCCAGTGCCCGTAGCATGGAATCCAATCGGTGGCGATTTTTGCCTAGCGACTCGGATGTATTCGGCAGACATAATCCGCGTAATCCCACTCCCTTGACCCTGAAGCGCAGACACGCCGATGTGTGTATTATGCTTATGTCCATCCTAACCTACGGCGCCCAGACTTGGTCTTTAACCGAAGCCAAAAAAAAAGGCTCAAAATTTGCTAGCGAGCCAAGCAGGGCCGGGTTTCGAGGTCTGGAGGCCTCGGGGCATAAAAGGAGTGGAGGCCCCTTGGCCACATATTATATTCTGAATAAAATTAACAATTATTTCTTCAGTCGAGAAGGTCCATATTGGGTTCGCTAAAGTTCATCACCCGAAATTGATTTTCCTAACGATTTGTACTCCTAATGATCACTGTTCCTAAAGTTTTGTTTCCTAAAGTTTTCGTTCCTACAATTTATTTTACTATTAACGTAGTCTATAACACTCAGTTTTCCGAAACATAATTTTCCTATCGATTTGTACTCCTAATGATCACTGTTCCTAAAGTTTTCGTTCCTACAATTTATTTTACTATTAACGTAGTCTATAACACTCAGTTTTCCGAAAATTGACTTTCATAATGATCACTGTTCCTAAAATTTTGTTTCCTAAAGTTTTCGTTCCTACAATTTATTTTACTATTAACGTTGTCCATAACACTCAGTTTCCGAAAATTTTAAGTAATAACTTCACTGTTGAAACTTTATGTATTATTCCTACAATTTTTTTTTCATAACATTCTTAATCAAAAAGTATTTTTTTATAATATTATTACTCCTGTTATTAATAGGTAGGTAGTGCCGTTTTAAAAATCATTCAATGTTATTCAATCTGTAATATTTATGATTTTTATTTGAGGGTATGCACTATTTACGGTACCGGTACGGTAGGTACTTTATATATTTTGATGCATTATATTTTATGATTTTCGGCATTTCAACTGTATGGATTACCTAATGGAAATAATCATTTTCTGTGCTGTTACAAAAAAATACCTACGATACGATTCGATCCCGCCTTAGCCTTCTGAACCTAACCTATCCGAGTCGCTTCTGCCCTAAAAGGTCTTGCTCGCTCGCTTCGCTCGCTCGCTGCCAGCGAGGTACCGATTAGGGTATACGAAAGGGTGTTAAAAAGTGATATGATGATGAATAATAGTGTAAAAGATGGTTATGTTGAGAAAATATATGAAAACAAATAGTAGTATGATATGTTTATTGCAACGGACATTATGAAGTTAAATGTATAATAATGTTCAATTTTAAGAATAAAAACAAATCTACATAAAAAAGATATGGTGATGAATAATAGTGTAAAAGATGGTTATATTGAGAAAATATAGGAAAACAAATAGTAGTATGATAGATGTTTATTGCAACGGACATTATGAAGTTGAATGATTAGGGATTCAGAACGTTAGGAACAGAGTAGTTTTGAGTAGTGATTATTAGGATGTAAGTTTTTAGGAACAACATTTTCGGATTTCCGATAATCGACGTTAAAAAATTAGTTCAAACTTTGGCGCACCCAAAAAAGGTATGCATCTTCCCAGAAACGACTTTTTAGTTTTAGCCAGTCTGTAAGATGGAACTTTAAGCTTCCCTGTGTTTCTAGTAAGTAGCCTTTGGCTTATCGACGTTAGGGGGAAAATCATATATGTTTTTTCTTACATACATGATTATTTCAAATATATACAATGACGGCAGGGTTAGGATACCTATTTCTTTAAAAAAAGATCTTAAAGAATCGCGTGTCCTAAAGTTATATATCGCTCTGATAGCCCTCTTTTGCAAAATAAAAAATCTTTTGTGGTGAAGGCATCGGGGCCGTGGAGCTATGGAGCGCAACATTTTAAATGTTCGAAGGGCTGATGAAATCAAAAACACCGACGGTCTCCAGAACTCAAACAAATTCACAATGTGGCGATACAAACCGCTAAGCTAGACTCAAGATAATCTGGCGTTTTGTATAAACATAGGTTTTTCTTCCCATTAGTAAATTCTATTTAGATACTTGATCACCTTCTACATACAGGGTGTAATCAAAATGGTGATCCAAAAGTAGTATTCCTTACTCAGTTAATGCTGGACAACATAAATGCATTAACTCAATTGCTAAAATGAGTCTGATAAAATTTGGGATGTTCATACTTTGTTGCCATGAAATCACCAACTCAATGTATGGGTTTGGACACCTAAAAATTCAATAAAACTAATTAAAACAAATGAATTAGTCCATTATGTTGCCCAGCATTAACTGAGTAAGGAACACTACTTTTGGATAACCATTTTGATTACACCCTGTAGATACTTTATCTAAAAGTTCTACTGAACGCAAAGTTGTAACGATTACGTAAGTTAAAGTAACAACAGGAATTACATAAGTTGAACTAATGACCATTTCAAAGGTTATTATAACTCATTCTGTTTCTTAATAAGTTCATATTAGGTACTAACTTTTTTATTGCGTCTTATACAGTTAAGTTAATGAAATCGTATAACATTTATGATAACAATCGGTTTCGGACCGTGTACTGGAAGGCGAAGCAAAGTGTTGCTAATTGGTAGGCCTCCCGCGAGGTGGACGGTCAATATTAATCTGGGATGCTATTGTCTAAAGAAACCTTGAATGCGGGTACAATGATAGGTTCGACACACAACTATGTATAACTCGATTACACATTCTTAACTATCCTTACCTATATTCTAAATGCGAAAGTAACTCGGTGTGTCTGTTACCTCTTCACATTTAAACCGCTGAACGCATTTAGCTGAAATTTGGTATGGAGGTAGTTCGTGACCCTAAGAAGGCCATAGCATACTTTTTATCTCGGAAAATTGCGCTTCGGAGCAAAATGCACAAAACGCAAAATGTACACTACACGCAAAATGTAACCAATAGCAAAATCTGCAATACGCAAAATGTACATAACGCATATTGTGAAACACGAGGAACGTACAAAAAGCAAAAAGTACATTTGCAAAATTATTACATACTTATTACTTGTTCATTTTCCGATTTGTAAATTTTGCGAATGTAAAATTTACAAATCGGAAAATGAACAAGTAATATGTGATAATTTTGCAAATATACTTTTTGCTTTTTGTACATTCCGCGTGTTTCACAATATGCGTTGTGTACATTTTGCATATTGCAGATTTTGCTATTGGTTACATTTTGCGTGTAGTGCACATTTTGCGTTTTGTGCATTTTGCTCTGAAGCGGAAAATTGCATAGTTCTTGCAGGATAACAACTAACGAATTCTTCGCAGATGGGTCAACAGCGATAGCACCAAATGTTCTCTCTTTTGTGGCCATAAAAATTAGCGACTCCGAACAGCAAACATAAGGTATATTTAAATAAATTGAAAGTTGGCCAGGCGTCCCACACGCTGATGTACACTTGTCTAAACAATATTGGCAACAAACCCTTAACGCGACCAATAAAAATGTGTTTGGACCAGATGCAAGTCGCATACAACAGCTAGTATGCAATATTACTGAGTCAGGGTCTCGACCTTGGTCATGAGTCATGACTGTATTGACGACAATGACTTTATAATAGGGATGTTGACGCCATTAAAAATAATTCGAAGACACGACTCCAGTAAAAAAACGCTTTATTTTAGCCCTGAGAACCAGATTTAATTTTCAATTAACTGCAAAATTAGATTTTTTGTTGCTTTAAAACAAATAAATATTTGATTGAGTTGGCGAACAAGTGACGTCATAAGTTGCTATTGCCATTCAAACTCTATGGGAGAATTTGTGTTTTGACAGCTTATAAAAAGTAGGTACGTCAGTTGATTGGTTGTGTCAACATCCCTACCTCTATTATTATATAACGCCTACCAGTGAACGGTCCAAGTTGTGATTTCTTGTTGAGCATAGCGCTGAAACCGCTGACAAAGTTTGATTAAAGAATAACACATCGGAGCTGGTAATAACTGTGAGAAGCCATAATATGCAGTGCGCTGTAGGTCGGACAAATCCGATCATCCCACGATCATAGTGGAGATCTTTGGAGTAGGTTTATGTTCGACAGTGAACGTTTTTCGGCTTATATTATGATGATGAAACGGTTTTTTATGCGTGTAACTTTATGCATTAGATCGATCGCTAAGTTTTTTTGGGTCATAGGTACACATCACATTTTATTGTTCGCGTTCTCCTGTGGGTTGGGCAAGTTAAGGGTCTTTAGCCAACATTTCTTTGTCAAGTCTACATCGGCGTGTCTGGCAAACTTTCAGCCCATTTAAATAAAATCTTGTTTGCTGACTTGGAGTCGCTAATTTTATGTCAACTTTTGTTTCTTCGCTGTATATGACCGATTTACATCTTAGGAAAAACTATAGCTAAACCGTTTAAATGTGTCCTCGCCTGCGCGGTACAGGGGCTGGGGGGGTATGACGATAAAGAGGGCCGAGAGAGGTACAGGCGGCGAGCGCGCCTCGTGTGCCTGCCGCCCGCACCTCTCCCGGGCCCCTTTGTCGTCATACCCCCAGCCCCTGTACCACGCGGGCGAGCACTCGTATAAATATGTTTATTTTTTTTCGAGAACTATTATTAACTACTATAAAGCTAGTAGTAGAGTAGAACCAGTGCTACGCTACTTCATACAAAAGAGTTCTTCCACAGCGCTATCGCACGTAGTGATAGTGATTCTATTATCTTCTCTGATACGCGTAAATGTACCTACAGTCAACAATTTTGATTCCTAGGGCACTATAGAACTTGTCGCATTAACAACTAGATAATTACAAGGTCGGTGCGGGTCAAAGTATTATCAACTTTCCGATCACAACATGCAATAAACGTAAAGAGTTTATAAACGTTTTTGCTCCACGACATGAGAAGAAAAAGAAGTTTTGACAGACGGACAGTGACAATTCAAGTTATTAATTAGACAAGCAAACTCCTTTCCTGTTCATTATTATTTATTATTAATAATTTAAAAGTATGGCTTCTGTCCTATTTTAGGACAATTTCGCCAGTGTCAAAGTAAGCTCTCTTTGGGAGCGACGTTGTACGGTGATTGCAGTTTTTGCAACTTGATAGTAAAATTCCAGAAACCACGTGGAGACAACTTGCGCATTAAAAAATGTCAGACACGAGAGCAATATAGAATTTTGTGATCACTGTTAATTAAGGTTAATTGCCGCATAAAACACTACCAAAGTTATACTTCAACTAGCCAAAGAAACAGAAATACCAAAATTATATACTGTATCCGCCATGTTCGAATGCTACAAATCGAATCCCTTTTCCTGTTCATTATCGTTGATACACAATACTTGCAAAGATCGAGATGTCATCATGACATACATCACGCAATAATCACTGTCGTAGAAGATAAACAAATTGGGTCATTATGACACGGTTCTATAATGGCCTATGAATCATATTGGTTGGCTGTACTCTGTGACTACTACTTACACTGCCGACTTATAGGTGGATATAGCGGTTGTTGAAAACAAGTGTCGTATCTGTTAAGTAGTAACTATTAGATGATTTGTGCTAGAACTATGACTAATGAAGGAGGGTCAAAAATGTACCAACGGAAACTGTTCTCACGTAATGAAGGAATGGCTCTACATCTCATATCATAAATACATTGTGCCTAGGTTACTATTAAAAACATAATTTCGTTCCTTTATTATTTTGCTTATGATTCCTCGGCAAGTTTGGTTAATGTCTGATTCAATTACGATACGACTCTACTTTAATTGGACGATGTTATTAGTTTTGAGACTGAAATAACTTCGCTGTCAAACATTATAAGGCCATTGGTGTTTTATGATATACTGAAATTAAGGCAAGTTTGAGGAAGCAATTTCGTAATCGAACTTGATTATGTTCACAAAATAACGTTGCTGTTTTTTTCATGTTATCTTAAAATAACTTAAAGTTTTTTTTTTTACTTTAAAAAGTCAACTTAACTTGATTCTTTTGAGAAGAATTTCTTTTGTAATATTTCGTTTGTAGCGAATGGTACTGTATTATTAGATTGTTACTGGGTTTATGGAAAAAACTTAAGCTCAGCCCCTCTTGCCTTGCATCTAGTAGTAAGTAATATATGAAGCGTATCTGTAGAAACAAGTTCGATGTTCTATATTCAAAAAGTTAGGTACTCGAGTTCCAACTCAGTTCTACATACACTACTACGAACAAAAGGGGCGTTATTTATGTTTTTCTGTCTGTAGAATTTCAGGTTGACTAGACCACAGGAAGTAGGATATAATTGACTGAATTATATTGATGGTTTGAAGTGATTAAATCATGTTGAAAATATACCTAAATATTAGTTAAATTTAGGCAGAACTGTACCATAGACAAAAATAATTCTTTACATATTCTCATTTAAATAAATAAATAAATAAATAAATATTACGGGACAATCTTACACAAATCGACCTAGTCCCAAACTAAGCAAAGCTTGTACTATGGGTACTAGACGACGATAAACATACTTATATAGATAAATAAATACTTAAATACATAGAAAACATCCATAACTCAGGAACAAATATCCGTGCTCACCACACAAATAAATGCCCTTACCGGGATTTGAACCCAGGACCTCTTGCTTCGTAGGCAGGGTCACTACCAACTAGGCTAAAGCGGTCGTTTATATGAACACTTTAGTAAAATTTGAATGTATATCGACGAAATTTAAAGGTCGCCCTGTATCTATCGACACGAAGTCGGCTTAATGAAGCCGATCAAAAAAGCTTTAGGTATATTCCCGCAATAAGGCGAAAAACACATTGATAGGGCTCATCTCGACCCTATTCGACCGACGACGTGTTTTTCGCTCTTATTGCGTAGATATAAAGATTTCGCTCTTGGCCGGTTTTTTTTTTATAATTACCAACTGCTACAAAAAATTCTCGACTTTCATCGAAAGTAAAGCAAAGCCGCAAGCCACACAGAAGAGACGTGGGACGGGGGCGCGTCGCAGTCTGCGTCGTTTGTTCGCAGGCCGCGTCTCCGCCCCGTCTCTTCTGTCTGTCTGCTTTCTATACATTTAGAGCCCCCGAGCACTAGGCGACCAGCGGCCAGCGACCACGTATTGGCCGCGCGGCCAGCGGAAACATCGCGACTCGACACGCGGCCAGTTGGCCGCCGCGACCAACGAGATCCACCAATTTCGTTCAATTTGATCGGTGTGCGCGCACTGGTCGCAGCGGCCACACGTGTTTTGTGCATACAGGATGATGGCGTTCGATACGGAGCGATTCATTATCGAAATTCAAAACAGAGAAGCTCTATAGAATCAGTCGTCGGATGATTATTCGAATAAAAATTGAAAAAGGCGATTCTGGTTGGAGCTGACTGATATATTTGATAACTTGATGCACTCCCGAAATGGGCTGAATCCAGTAATATGTGGTTTTAGTATATTCAAGATCTCGTAAAAAGTTTTTTAGACATTCTCATAATTATATAGGTAGTTAAAAAAATTATCTTCATATAGAGCTTCTCTGTTTTGAATTTCGATAATGAATCGCTTCGTATCGAACGCCATCATCCTGTATGCACAAAACACGTGTGGCCGCTGCGACCAGTGCGCGCACACCGATCAAATTGAACGAAATTGGTGGATCTCGTTGGTCGCGGCGGCCAACTGGTCGCGTGTCGAGTCGCGATGTTTCCGCTGGCCGCGCGGCCAATACGTGGTCGCTGGCCGCTGGTCGCCTAGTGCGCGCGCTTGCATATGTCACGGAAGAATTAGTTGGCCGCAGCGACCGGGCCGCGCGACCTGGCCGCCTAATGCGCGGGGACTCTTAGTATGAAAACTGATTCAAGGGGACTACGACACGCCCCGTCCCACGTCTCTGCTGTGTGTTTTGCGCCAAAGCTCCTTAACTTGGCTTAAAACAAATACTAACCCAAGATTTTTTTTATTAACTTATAAAATACTTTTTAACTGTGTTCTAAATCTAATTGTAAATTAAGTAGTCATAAAATCTAGAACACGGGCTTTGTGCCTATGTACATGTTACTTAGGATTGCTACTGCCTATGGTGCCTACCCCATAATTTTAACGTTAGTAACGTGGTGACGATGGGAGTAGTTAAATTACCTATACGTAATTTGCTAGCGTTTACGGTATTTTTATAATCAAATATTTTATACTTCACGCACGATATATTGCGTTGAGACACGATTTAAACGTAAAAGTGGTTACATAATAGACTATATTATGTAGGTAACAGATTGGACACTTGGGGTTGGTAACCAAAGTAGGCATCCACCAACACACTAATAGCCCTAGTTCCAAAGTAAGCAAAGCGTTATGGATACTAGGCAACGGATAAACCATACTTAAATACATATAGGTATTAAACACCCAAGACTCGAGACCAAATATTCGTATTTTTCATACAAATATCTACCCCGACGCGGGAATTGAACCCGAGACCTCAAGTTTTGTAGTGAGAGTAGGCCATTTAATTTTGTTCGTCGAAATAAAAAGTATGTATGTAAACCCTTTATTGTACAAGAAGTATATATGTAATGTAAAAGACAACATTATTGACAACATGGACCAATTCGAACTTACCCCTCTAAGGGATCTCTACTGGTCAATCTTTGAGTGGATGAGAGGAACATTTAGTTTGCGACCGGCCGACCGACAAGGACTAAGTCACTAAAAAAGTACTGGTCACAATGAAAAAAAAACTAAAGTAGTTTTACACTGTAGAAATCGAAAAAATGCCTATATCCGTCTCTTTTTAGGGTTCCGTAGTCAACTAGGAACCCTTATAGTTACGCCATGTCTGTCCGTCTGTCTGTCTGTCTGTCCGCGGCTAAGCTCAGAGACTGTTAGTACTAGAAAGCTGTAATTTGGCATGAATATATATACCAGTCACGCCGACAAAGTGATTAAATAAAAAAAACTAAAAAAATTTTTTTTAGGGTACCTCCCATAGACGTAATGTAGGGGTGATCTTTTTTTTCTCGACTAACCCTATAGCGTGGGGTATCATTGGATAGGTATTTGAAAATAAATACGGGTTTGCTAAAACCATATTTTTAAACAGTGAATATTTTCGGAGATATTAACTCCGAAATTTCAAAATAATGTGTCCCCCCCCTCTAACTTTTGAACCGCATGCCTAAAAAATTTGAAAAAAATCACGTAAGTTAAACTTAATAAAAACTTTCTAGAAAAATTATTTTCAACTTAATCAGTTGAGCAGTTTTTAAGTTTTTGTAAAAAAATATTTCTAAACTAAGATTGTAATTTAACCGCCATTGCAAGCATTTTTTTTTCTTTAAGTACCTATAAAATCACGCTAACAGTATCTTCTTTCAAATAAAAAAAATACAATTGAAATCGGTTCATATAATAAAGAATTACATCTTAAAAACCATCAACATACATACTATTAGATTAGTTACCCAATTCGCCGATAGATGGCGCTGTACCGCCGACATTGAAATTCTGCGCGCGGTGGGAGTTGGGTTGGGACCAAAACAACCACATTAATAAAGTATGCAAAGATTTTTTCGTACCTGCTACGGAACCCTATCTTGGGCGTGTCCGACACGCTCTTGGCCGGTTTTTTTTATTTAATCTGGTATCACCTGCTTCTCAAATGAGAAAGTGCGAGAGAGAATGATAAGTAATTACCTACTACGGTCCTCAATTAAGTTGTACCTCTACGTCTATAGTAGAGTGAGACAGTGAGAGGCAACGTCGTTAAACATTTAGTCCTTGTCAGCAACTGCCCGTTGTTTCACGGGAAACTTTTTTTCCCGTGGGAACTTTTCTATATCAGGAGCGGATTCGCCCTTCTGTTACTTACAAGTATAAGTGCTTATTCATGCTGTTTAATTTATTTAGGGTAAGACAGCGAAAAGTTTCGATCGTTGTTTTGTTTATGTTCGTACAGTCAAGGGCAAAAATATGTATACACTTTAGTACCTTGTCTATTTTCGACATATTTGAACTGCCATATATGAACAGTCACAGTGGTTAAAGTGACAAGGTACTAAAGTGTATACATATTTTTGCCCTTGACTGTACTAGTATTCCGGTGAAGGAACATGTCGCGAGGAAACTTAGGAAAGTGAGGACCATTGGATTGGATTCTCCATCTGCCGGTATGTGAATCTGTCAGTATCATTTATTTAAATAACGCGTAGCGGTATCAGATTGGAAATCATGTCAAATACTACAATATAAAATAACATCAACCTATATAGGGTATTTCCCGTTGACATGGAGTTATGAAGATTTGCAAATAGAAAGGCTTCACAACAAGCTTCAACAAGGCTTCAACAAGGCTTCAAGTAGAGGAATAATTCTAACAATCTCTGAATTCCAAAAAACATTTATTTTTATATATGATAGGGGAAAATCGAGCTGGCGAGTCACAATACAAGTTGATACGGATGCGTTGCAAGAACTTCACAACAGCAACAACTTACAACTACTACAACTTTATTTCCCATAGAAATACATTAAAATATGTAATTTTTTTTGCTAACTATTAAATTCGTGAACTCTCATTGCGCGAGTCCAACTCGCAATTGTTATTTTTTATAATTTAACTAGCTGATCCCGCGACTTCGTCCGCGAAGAATAGGGGTATAAAAAATAGCCTACGACCTATTCTCAGACCTACCGAGTGGGGAAAAAAAAGTTTCATAAAAATCGGTAAAGCCGTTTCGGAGGAGTTCGATAACAAACACCGTGACACGAGATTTTTATATATTAGACTAGCTGTTGCCCGCGACTCCGTCTGCGATGATAAACAATAGCCTACGACCTATTCTCAGACCTACCGAGTATAGACAAAAAAGTTTCATAAATATCGGTCAAGCCGTTTCGGAGGAGTTCGATAACAAACACCGTGACACGAGATTTTTATATATTAGTTTACAACAGACTTAAAAAAATACTTTTTTGGCCTACCCGCAAACAAATAACAAATTTCTTGCACTCAGCGGTTGCCATTCGGCCCTCGTACGCTGGGCCTCATTCACTACTGGACCGTTTATTTTTTACGATGGGACAGATAATCTCTATACGGCCCATCGTTTTCCACTTGGCAGGGCATCGCTTTTATATTTACCCGCCATCACTACAAGATCTTAACCCTTCATAAAAATAATCTCCACTCTGAGATACAGACGATTAGCTTGTATTTATTTTATTAGCAACTAACCTTTACTCGTGGATTCGCTCTATCTTTTTTGCCATAATATATGAGTTCTTATTTCCTCGGCGATCTTCATTTAATAAATAAATTATGCACGTTGCAAACATTTTTAATATGCTTTCGTGTGTATCATCTACACTAATATTATAAAGAGGAAAGATTTGATTGTTTGTTTGTTACTTTACATTGAATAGGCTCCGAAACTACTGGACCGATTTCAAAAATTCTTTCGCCGTTAGAAAGCTACATTATCACTGAGTGACATAAAAGGCTACTTTTTACCGCGGGAAAATACCTTTTCCTACGGGAAAATTAATTTATCGCGGGTGAAGCTGCGGACGGAAGGCTAGTTACGTTATAATTGCGTCTATGCACAAGTTCTACTTGATCCGGTCAATCTTGACATTCAAAGCTACATGAATGAACTGAAACAATTACTTTGCTCACCCGCGATTCGATTCGATTCGCGGGTGATCAAAGTAATTGTTTCGGTTCATTAATATGGACCTCCGCAAATTAACGCCTGATTCAATAAATTAAAAGCTACAATGAATTAACATCTAGCTGAAAAACATAATTAAAAATAACATGTGAAAAAAAAATTATTCAAGGTCAAAGGTCAAAAAATGGGGTTTTCGCGATTTTCACTGAAACGGTAAGTTTTATCATAAAATTACCTGAGACAGAATTGTAGATCATAAAATTTTCTATAAAAAATTTTCCTAAGAGCCACCGTTTCTGAGATATAAACGATTAAAAAACTTGTAATATTTTAGGTTTAGGTTTAAAGACATTTATTCCCATATTAGACATTACATCACTTTCATGAGAACAATAGTTTAAATTATACCGTTTCAGTGAAAATCGCGAAAACCCCATTTTTTAACCTTTGACCTTGAATATTTTTTTTCACACATGCCAGAACAATGGGGAGTTTTGACATGTTATTTTTAATTATGTTTTGAACAATTTTACTAATTTTCAGCTTGATGTTAATTCATGTAGCTTTTAATTTATTGAATCAGGCGTTAATTTGCGGAGGTCCATATTAATGAACTTTAGTTCATTCATGTAGCTTTGAATGTCTAGATTGACCGGATCAAGTAGAACTGGTGCATAAACAAGACACAATTATAACGTAATGATACACACGAAAGCATATTAAAAATGTTTGCATGCAATTGATAGCTTTAAAATATTCAAGGGCCGCATATTAGGTAGGTGCTAAATAAACTATTTTGCTACCAAATTTTCCATTAGCATTCCAAGGCAAACTTTAACAAGATTACATACGCTGTTATTACTAAAGCATGCCTTGCTTGCTTGAGCTTAGCGGTGTGACCTATGGCCTCTCAAGTGTAGAGGATCGTAGGTTCAAACCGCGGGTCCGCACTTTTGACTTTTCAATAAGAAATTAAATTTGAAATTTACAATTATCTTTTCCAATTGTGACAGAGGTGTGTGTGAAGTTTCCCATTTGCACTTGGCTTGCGTGTGCAGTAACAGCCCAAGCCCTCATTTGGAAAGGAACTCTTTGCTCAATAGTGGAACGTAAGGCTAGAGATGACTAAACCAAGCAATGTAGGTAGCCACAAAATGTGCGTGATAGAGCTTAATAATAACTATCCTTAATTTTACACGATAGTAGTGTCGAGCGCGCCGTGTCAAGGTCTGCGCTATGCAGATATCGATGAGTGGGATCGATACGATGCATGACAAGATAGTGACGTAGCAATGACTTGTCAATAAATAATAAATGTTTATTCAAAATACTTTCTTACAATACAATACAAATTATCTAGTAGACTTATAGGAAAATAGTAAATAGGCATCCGAACTAGGATGATCCTGTGTTTCAGGCGAGAAAAATAAAATAAATAATGATGGACTTATTATGACGTGCCATCAACGTGGATGCAAAGAGTTTTGACTCAATAGAAGGATGGTAAGCCAACTAGTATATCAATTAACGAATACCTGTTTCCTTTGCTCCTCCACTATTTAAAGTGCACGACATAGACATGTAGTACATATGTTCGGATTTTCTAAGAGTTCATTTTCAAAACAAAAACGAGCACACATACATTACTAAACCAAATTAAAGATGTAGCTCTAGGTACTTATAAGTCTCATCTGCTCAACTTATCTTGGTGACAATGAGTTAGAAGTAGTGGGGTATATTACGCCATCTTTATCATACCGTTTTGCACGATTTAAAGAATTTACCTAGAAACTTGGGAAATTTGTATTAATTTTGTATTTTTTTTTTTAATTTTATTATTAATTTTATTTACATTATATTATTACTTTTGATGACTTCAAGATAAATCCTTGTAACATGGTGTTTATATTTAAATTATGATGCAATATATATTGAATGAATAAATAAACCAAACCGTGAAATAATGACTCTTATCGCAAGGCGTAAAAATCTATATTTCTAAATCAGCAATCGGCCAAAACGTTCAAACGATGACGTTTTCTTCCGCGAAAAGTTATCGGAACCTTGGCAGATTTGAAACTTATGTCGCATCATTCTGACACCTCAATCACCTCCAAAAAACTTCACTAAACAAATTGAAACCTTACGTAGCTGTCTTACGGGGCATTGTATTTCAAATCGTTGTTTATTGCCAGTAGATATAAGTTTGTTTTGTTGAAGTAGCAATGAAGGTGCGTTTAAGGGGGGTAGGGGAGGGATAGGGGGTAATAGCTTCCGCATGATAGCTGAATGGGTGACGACTACCGTTTGCTGTATATAAACGAGCTGCCATGCAAATCGAGTGATCTTTCAACACGTCTGCGATATTGATAAGAATGAGGTTAGAATGATGTCTTTTGACGTCGACAGGCTTTTACGTTTTAGTCTTTGACAGTGTTTAGTCAATTTCGATCCTGAAAATTGATCTGTTCAGAGTTGATAAGTTGATAAGTTGATCGATGTCAATATTAGTCTTGTCAGATTACTTTCAATGTTCGAAGTAAAGAGAAAAGTAACGTTTGATTTAACCTTACTTATTCAGTCATTGCGCCGACGACAAGGCAGGCCGAGGCGGAGATTCTGATAGCGAGACGACCTAGACGCGGAATTGAGTGAGTGGCTCAGTATAGCTCTAGGTACGGACATGTGGATGTCAAGAGGAGAGGCCTTTGCCCCGCAGTGGGCATAAACATATAGGCTAAGTAAAAAAACCAGTCATCTGGTAGATCTACCTGAAAAGTTTTCCGGGAGCTTTGAAAATGGGTAATTTGATAGATTTGATGTGCTCTTTTCGACTTTCAACTTTGCCACCTCGTAAATGTTTGCCGTTCGCGCATACAAGTTGTATAGTCGACCAAGTAAGTGGTTTACCATTTTTTGTGACAGTTCCTACATCAGAATAAAAACAATAAGGCTGATTGTCACATTGACTTGTTAGTGAAAATAGCCTTTGATGTCTCTTAAGTCATACAACTAACATTGAACTTTAGGGTGGCAAAGGAGTTTCTTGGTCGACTATACATTCAAGTTTTTATCGTAGCATGAGCCGGAAAGGAGACATCTTCAAAAAACTACTATTAGACGCGATTTTTCCAAATCGAAAAGAGCACATCAAAATCTATCAAATTACCCATTTTAAAAACTCCCGGAGAACTGTCCATGTAAACCTCCTAATTCCAAACAAATGACTGAAGAATACTATATTTAAAAAGTTTTAGTACCTTTAATTTTTTGAACGTACCTACGTGGTTAATAAATTATTATTCAGCTTTTAAGATTAGGTGAAAAAAAAATCGAGCTGGAAGAGCTAAAAAGACACAATGTAATTATTTCTACATTAAACTAATTACATTCGTGCAGGGTATAACAACAATGCGCAGTCGATTATTAGTACCTACACGGCACATCATTTCCACCTCATGTCAGAAGCGACCTAATTAATTTATTAGGTCTTCCCTATTATGCGAGATGCAGTATGCATGGCCGGCGTCTATATCTAGAACAAAGCTATACACAGCTATACCAATGGCTGGACACTCCGTACTACGTACGCACTAATACTACACTACCTACTACATAGCGCGTTGACGCGTTGACTCAAAATTACCTACACACCGTCTTATTAGCTTATTACCTTAGCTATTGCTAAAGTTAATTATTAGCTATAGCTAATTTCTTTTATTTTCTTTTAGTAAATATGGCCGTGTTTCACGATAGGCCGATTTTGATAGGAGTCGCGTGTAGATCATTATAAGCTTCTCAACTCCTTACCCCTTTGCTGCTGATTGTATAGAGTTACATAGAATAGTAGAATTAACGAATTCAGGACGATTTTCTGCTTTAACATCCTTGATTAGTTTTAAGACATATATTTATGCATGTATGTTTAGCTAGTGCTATTCACGAAGACGTGTGAATTTGTAAAAAATAGAGATTAACCCGTCGCGCGATCGGCGACTTTTTTGGGTATTTTTTTCTAAGTACCCTATGTTAAAAGGTGATCGAAACTAGAAACAAAAATTAGCAAATTTTGACTGTTAGCTTAGGCACCGCCGTGTCTGCCTGGGTCGCTTGAGGGGTTAATGACATTGAAATAAGGACCACGGCGTGCGTCATCTTAAATAATTCGATCTTTAAACCCTTTACTTAATGCACTTTCTTCTTCTGCGTCTTCTGCTTCTGTCTGCCAAGATTCTTACTGCGTATTCTTCTTGCAAAGATGGTATTTAAGAAAGCGCTGGTAGTTTTAAAAAAGTGGTATGTAAAAGAGCCCTATGCGAAATACTTGCAGAATAAACGTTTTGAATTTTTTTGCACAAAAATAAGGAAAAAAAAACCGGCCAAGTGCGAGTCGGCCTCGCGCACGAAGGGTTCTGTACCATTATCTATAAAAACGGCAAAAAACACGTTTTTTGTATGGGAGCCCCCTTATATAAATAAATAAATAAATATCACGGGACATTTCACACCAATTGACCTAGTCCCAAAGTAAGCTAGTAAGCTAGGTGTTATAGGTACTAGGCAACGGATAAACATACTTATATAGATAGATACATACTTAAATACATATTAAACACCCAAGACCCGAGAACAAACATTCGTATTTTTCATACAAATATCTGCCCCGACACGGGAATCGAACCCGGGACCTCAAGCTTCATAGTCAGGTTCTCTAACCACTAGGCCATCTGGTCGTCTGATATTTATTTAATCCTAGTTTTTAGTATTTGTTGTTATAGCGGCAACCGAAATACATCATCTGTGAAAATTTCAATTGTCTAGCTATCACGGTTCATGAGATACAGCCTGGTGACAGACGGACAGACGGACAGCGGAGCCTCATTAATAGGGTCCCGTTTTTACCCTTTGGGTACGAAACCCTAAAAAGCACTAGTTACAACCATTCAGATACAGGTACAGTCAAACCAACTGAAATGTGACCCAATGTGGAACCTTTTCACAGAGAAAGTCACAGCGATATCGCATTGCATTAGCTTTACAAGGACAATCACTAGTTCCTTGATTATTCCTTGATTATTTATTTAGTAAGTAATTATCCTTTATACTTGTGTTTTTTATGTATTGTATGTAAATGTGTGTATTTATGTATTTTGTATTTATGTATTAATGTTTTATTTATTTATGTATAATAACTTATAAGTATATTGTATAGGTATAGTTAGGTATTTGAGATTTACATATGCATTTATATTTATTCAAATGTTTTGCTCTATTTGTCGATCCTTGTTTTTTGATTGCTCTTCTCTACCACTCAAAGGTTGACTGGCAGAAATCCCTTCAGGGATAAGTCCGCCTTTGTACTTATAATTTTTTTCTGTAACCTTTTTGTTTTCCTTTTGTACAAGAAAGAGTATAAACAAACAAACAAACAAACAATCATTATAATTACTAAATAGCAATCAAATGGTGACGAAAGAGAAATGGTGAGGTATATTTCGGAAAACTCCGATCCTTCCTAATGTTTACGGTTTCCTATAATGTTTAAGCATGTGTTCTGACGTCTTTTATACCTGTTTTATTATTATTTTACATGCATATCCGGGCGATTATACGGCATCGTAAAAGTAGCGAAATCACGGTATTACTGAGGTTTACACATCTGTTACCAGAAATGGATAGAAATGTAACATAGTATTGGAATATCCTGTACATTGCGCACATTCCATCCGATTTTAAAACATTATTCTTCTAGGCTATTAATTAACTTGCAATTATTTTTATGTTAGTAAAACCCAGATTAGACCTGCAAAAAATTTCAAACTCAATCGCTTTACGGCCTCACAAATTGAATGCAACTTGTACGGTTTTTTTTTCGAGTATAAACTGGGTTTTAACACCTAATCTTGCAAGATGAATTTTACCCGATTAGTAATCCATTTGATCTGAAATTCCACACGGATATGTAGTTCAGATGAAAATGCAAGTACAGTCAACCAAAAGTAGAAGCAGCGAAAGAGTTGGTGCCAAAAATTAATTTTAACAAAAAAAAAAAATGCCATTTAGATCTTAAAAGAGCACATTTAAATTAAAACTTACCACGTGTTTACCATGTTAACTAATTATTAAGTACTGGAAATATCTAAGTCTTTCAAAATCATGTACCGTATTACGGCGAAGAAAGTAAAATGCAACTTTATCTTTTGATAATAATAAGAACATGCTTCCATCTTCCATTATTCTCATTGTTCGTGCAGTCCACGCATGCATCAAATTCTAGATAGCCATCCTAAAACACTGCTTCTTACTATGAGTTATACAGTCCAAGTTCGCATATGGTCTTCTATGTAAATAAATAGCGCTGCAATGAATGACCGACAAACAGCCGCGCTTGATGAATTAAAAGTCGTGTTGTTATTCTTTTTAGGGTTCCGTAGTCAACTAGGAACCCTTATAGATTCGCCATGTCTGTCCGTCTGTCTGTCTGTCTGTCTGTCTGTCCGCGGCTAAGCTCAGAGACTGTTAGTACTAGAAAGCTGTAATTTGGCATCAATATATATATCAGTCACGCCGACAAAGTGATTAAATAAAAAAAAGTAAAAAAAATTTTTTTAGGGTACCTCCCATAGACGTAAAGTGGGGGTGATTTTTTTTTTCTCGGCTAACCCTATAGTGTGGGGTATCGTTGGATAGGTCTTTTAAAACCATTGCGGGGTTTCTAACATGATTTTTCTATTCAGTGATCTGTTTGCGAAATATTCAACTTTAAAGTGAAAAATTTTCATTAAAATCGGCCGTCCCCCCCCTCTAAAATCTAAACTGTTGGGTGGAAAAATTTGAAAAAATTCCGAATGGTAGTAAATATATCAAATTTACTAGGAAAATTATAGCGGCTAAGATTGCTTGGAAATTATTTGTAGTTTAAGAGTAAATAGTAGCCTAAGGTATAAAACATACCTAAACTTGGATGATTCCGTACACATACGAAATCCTTAGGAAAATATTACTTGATTTTTTCGTAATGGCTACGGAACCCTACCTTGGGCGTGTCCGACACGCTCTTGGCCGGTTTTTACTACAAAGCGTGAGCTGTGACTAGGCCGGCCCGAGCATTCCTGACACCCAAGCAAAAATTGCAACGAGAATTCGTGTCGAAATAAAACAATACTGACTCGCTGCCACTGGCTGCTACTGATTACAAACAGACTGTGTAAATTTTTATAGAAAAATTAGAGTATGTACGTATTCGTAAAAGACATAATTATTTTTTGTTGTTATTTTTGTAAAATACGAAGACACTCCAATGAACTGGCCAGGGACCTTCTGAGCGAAAACGAATATACTCCAAGATTGAAAAGATGGCAGATACTAGAGCTAGACCAGAGAGACTAAGCCTTACATAAATTGGCGAAGGTGTTCAATGGAACCCTCCCAAAGAAACTTAAAATATAATTGATGATAACTATCTGATTATGGCCAGAGTGGCCGATTGCAGATTTATTAAAAAAAAAAAAAATTTTTGTAAGAATTGGGAGTTTTTTCAACTTGTAAATTTCGGTGCCGCCAATTGCCGCTCCCTTAATACGGGCCAGCTCTGGCTGTGACCTGAAAGTTGCCTTCTTGGCGACATTATAAAGAAAATTATGAATGAACTATACCAACCAAGTTCCTACAACTGCGTTGGTACATTAAGGATAAGAAATGATTTTACCTTACCTAATAATAATACTGTGACTAGAACACATTCCAAACATCAGAAAAAATACGAGGAATATGGGAATGTATGTGTCGCACAGTCGCAGCTGTTCTACACATGTATTTGCGGAGTAACAAAACTGTTTTCATTTTTTTCACATTTTCATTAGTTTTGCTAAAAATCCAATCATAACACTAGAGGCTTTCCCTTTTCAAAACTATAATAATGTGGCTTTAACTTAATAAAAAAAAGTTGCCTTCTCTAGTTAGTCATTGATCTAATTGAACAAAACCCGGTAGAGCCGTGAGAATAATCTTCTTCAACACAAATCCAATACCAAATAAATATTTAACGAAAGGATACAATCCCCAAGCGACAAAATCGGACGCAGCCTGAATTTCAGCTCTGTAGAAAATGCAATATTGGAAATTGTGAATGGTACAAGCCTACGTTACAGAATTGGATGTGGAGTACTATAAAAGTATTGAAATTGTTCATATAAATGGCTGTAGGATGGCTTTGCGTAGAGAATTTTTTCATCCGAATAAAAATAGACGTTAAAAAAATACAAAATAAACGTTAAAACGACAACAAAGTGTAATGCATCAGCATGATTATCATTTCAGCCGAAAGACGTCCACTGCTGAACATAAGCGTCCCCCAAGGTTCAAGGTAGATCAGTCCTGTGCCATTTAACCAGGTCGTCGCTCCATCTTGTTGGAGCCCTACCTACACCGCGTCTTCTGGTCCGTAGACGCTACTCGAGAACCTTTTTGCTCCATCGGCCATCTATTCTACGAGCGATGTACCCCGCCCACTGCCACTTGAGCCTGGCAATTCTTCGAGCTATGTCGGTGACTTTAGTTCTCGCGTGGATTTCATCATTTCTAATGTGATCCCGCATAGAAACTCCGAACGAAAAAGCTATAAAGTCAATAATCACAAAAATCGTCTGCATGCAAAAATACTCGTCAATGTGCATAGTGCCATATTATTTACTATGTTATCTATCAGCCAAAAAACGTTCAAAGCTGGACAAAAACCTCTCCCTAAGAGCGCGCACAGACAGAGAGCGGTCTGGAGATCCGCGTTCCAAGTTCCAAGTTCTGCGTTCTTTCGAATGTACTGAGTCCCTTACGATAACGCACACAGCAGGCGGTCGGAACTCTCGAGCGGTCAATACACAGAACTCTGAACGTGGAACTCGGAACGCGGAACTCCAGACCGCTCTCTGTCTGCGCGCGCTCAAAGAGTTCCACGACGATCGGTCCTGCGGTATATGTATCCAAGTGGTTCATGTTATCTTTACCAGGGGCCTGTTGCATTACAAAGTACAACTAATATTACAAGCGGAACTCACGCTTCAATTATACATATTAACTAGAAAGGGAGTTCCGCTTGTAATATAAGTTGCACTTTGTTATGCAACAGGCCCCAGATCGCCGGCCCATCTTGTTGTACTCGTATATTATTACAAGCTTTTATCTAACAGGTAAAGTTTTTATGTATCCTTCAAATCTTACAAATAAAATTTCACCTAGAGCTTGATTAATTTAAAAAGTCGTGGTGGTCTATACTTCATTTAATTTGGCATTGAAAAGCACAACAACATTATATTGCGGCTCGTGAACTGTAGTCTCTTTACAATTTGTACTAGAGTAACTGTTAACGCCTTGCATGTGTGCATAAACCACACATGCATTCGACGTGCAAAAAAAAATTGGACTTTGGCCGCAGCCCCGCGACACCGGCGGCTGCCCTTCACTTTTTCCATTTTGCTCGACCGACGCATACACGCACCTCTGTATTTTTAATATTTAATTAAAGACGTGTACATTTGAACGTGCATTATCCTTTTTTCAAAAACCGTCCACCGTTTGTCTTCAATAAGTCGCACCTGCCTTTACATTTGGTCCTACGAACCTGGATATTTTGAACCACGAAATTCGACAAGGAACTACGGGAACGCGCTACGACGACGGACCGTTAAGTGAACGGAATTACTGAGGAGAGGACGTTCAAAATTGAGCAATACCTAACACATCATTACTTACCTGGAATTGGAGGACTTACACCTACTATCGACGGGAATCAGCTCAGTCAACGTACCAAAACTGCGAGTGAGAATCTGAGAAAGTTGTAGCAGCGTTACTGTAAGTTCGTTCCGATCTTAATCTCCTAAACTTTTCTTCACACTTTAAAAGTGAACTAATTATTCCTTTTATTATGTTTCGCACTTTAAAAGCGAATCCCTAAATTTATTCTTATATTAACTTCGCACTTTAAGAGCAAACTCATTATTTAATTTCGTTACATACATAGCTACCTACCCATCTCGTACTTTAAAAGCGATCATTAATAATCTCCTTTCACTTGCTTATATCATATCTGTCTTCTAGTTATTTTTAGTACATTTGAGTACTTTTGCTTATTGGCTTAATCATTGTAAATTAAAAGTGAGAAATACTTTGGTATTTAATTTTTTTTCTTTCTAATTTCCAACAAATAAAATCATTGCGTCTCGAAGCTTAAGGCCCTATCAGCTGTACATTAACTGTGTTAAATAATTCCTAATAATAGTTGTTACTTGTGCATATTCCAGTCAGCTGACTGCTTTGTATCGGCGGCCGTGACCTTGAAGCGCCCGCCGCTCGGTAACTTGCATCTCCGCTGCATGCCTTGCACTTGCGATTCTTGACGCACCCTCACTACACTGCATAAAAGTAAAATTTGAGTATTTTTCACTAACTTTTACGTAAATTACATAATTTTAGCTTAATCACACCTATACTTTTAACTTATAAACTTTCATAGGTGACTTTTGTGTGCACTGCTGTGCATTTTAACATTATGGATTCCAAGGTTTTAATGAAACAAAGAGCTACGCATAAAACTAAAGTCACTCAATTTATTACTTATTTAGACAGTCTTAAATGCTGTACAAAGTTAAGTCCACTTCAAATCGGCGAACTTAACATAAGGTTATCAAAAATGGAGGAACTGTATTCAGATTACGATAATGTTCAGTCTGATATAGAAAACGTTTGTGAAATTCCAGATGATCAATATAAAGACCGCGAAGGTTTCGAGTCGAGGTACTTCGGAGTGATCGCGCTCGCGCGGGACGTGTTGGCGAGGAACCAGGCGTCAGCGGGAGCGGACGCGACCGCGACCTCGTTCGCAGGGTCTGTCTCAGGTTCTGGTATTGCACACCAAGGTGGGCCTAAACTTAAACTACCTACTATACATTTACCTACCTTTTCGGGTCAATATCAGGACTGGCTAGAATTTCATGACACGTTCAGCTCGCTTATTCACTTGGACCAATCCATACCTAAAATAAACAAACTGCATTACTTACGCGCTGCGTTAAAAGACAGTGCCGCGTTAATTGTCCGGTCACTTGATTTTTCCGCAGAAAATTACGACATAGCTTGGGATTTGCTTTGCGACAGGTTCAATAATAAAAGGCTTCTTGTCAATAATCACATTCAAGCTATTTTTAACATTGAAACAGTGACTAAGGAGTCATCTAAATCGTTGCGTAATATTATTGACACTGTCAAAAGAAATCTTCGAGCATTAAAAACACTTAAATTACCAACGGAGCATTGGGATATGCTCATAATATACATTGTCTCGAATAAATTAGATTCCATAACCACTCGTGAATGGGAAACATACCGCAACACACTTAATGAGCTACCTTCCCTAGAACAGCTATTAACTTTCATGAAAAATCGATCTGATTTATTGGAAACGATGGAAGACGTTCACTCTAAGCGTAGACACAGTGACGTCACGCACAACCGCCACAAGTCATTCGTGGTCAATCCTCAATCGCCTCCACCGGAGCGACAATATGTTTGCCCGTTATGCAAAAATAACCATGCAATTTACCGTTGCACAAAGTTTAGGTCATTACCAGTTGAAGCTAAAATGCAAAAGGCAAAATCGCTTAAATTGTGTTTGAACTGCTTGCGTCAAGGTCATGGCGTTAATTCATGTAGACTTGGCCCATGCCGTGTGTGCACTAAACCGCTAAATAGTTTATTACATGTTCATGACTCACCTGCCGCGACGACGCCTATTCCTCAAAACAATGTAGTTTTGTACGCTGCACCGCCGCAGCCTGAGACATATGTGCCTGAAGCTCAACTTAATTTGGACAATATTTCGCAACATAACATCTCGCTGTCAGCTGTTCATAACGGCTTTGTTCTTTTGTCCACTGCTTTAGTCCAAGTGCAGGATCGAGATGGACAAAGACATACCGTGCGAGCGTTACTTGATAACGGAAGCACGGCATGCTTCATTACTGAAAAATTAATTGAAAAACTTAAATTATCAACCGCTTCAACCTCGTCGTTAGTTGAAGGGTTAAATGCTCAAACATCTAAATTATCGAAACAATGTAATATTACAATATCATCGCTCATTAATTCCTATAACATAAATACAAAATGTTTTGTGGTACCGCGCATTACGCAACATTTGCCCACTGTGCAAATAAACAAATCATTATTAAAAATACCTAAACATATTCCTTTAGCCGATCCTACATTCAATATACCTTCTGAAGTAGATATTCTTCTAGGAGCTGACATATTCTGGAGCGTGCTAAATTCACAGAACATTTCATTGGGCAAAAATATGCCCACGTTAAGTAACACTAAATTTGGTTGGCTTATTTCCGGTCTTATTCAAGTAAATAATAATTTAAATACAGTCCATTGCAACCACGCGATTATTAGTCACGACGAACAGCTAGATAATCGATTAAAACAGTTTTCTGAACATGAAAATGTTTCTGTACATAAAATTCCTTTGAAACAATCTCCTAATAAACTAGGTGACTCATACGAGCGAGCTATGTATAGGTTTTTATCTTTAAAACGTAGGTTCAATAAAGACCCGTTATTTAAGTTACAATACAATACTGCAAATTTATGCAAGAATAATTAAACAATTAAAACTCTGTCAATTTGTTTACAAAAATGGCAGTCAAACTACCCACAAATTATAAATAAAATCTTACTTACCACAGACAATGATATTCATAACGGACTACTTAATCTCAGCAATAATGAGTAAGGTTAAGTCGTCGTTTAGGTTGAACATATCCAGTTATACATATTGGTGCGATTCCACGATCGTTCTAGGCTGGATCAAGTCATCAAAGGCTCATTTACTTAAACCCTATGTCTTTAACAGCCTGCCTGCCTGGCGCTACGTGCCGACTGACATGAACCTAGCTGATGTCGGTTCGCGCGGTGTTGACGCTAAAATGCCTACAGACATAGTCGTGACTTATGGTGGACCGGACCATCGTTTCTGTTACAAGACAAAGGGGCATGACCTATACAACCAAAATATATTAAAGCTTTGCCAGAATTTAAAATTCAGTGTACCAAACAGATAAATTATGTTACTTATATTTCCGATTTTATAAAGCGTTTTTCAAACTTCTGGAAATTAAAACAAGTTATTGCTTATGTTCAACGTTTTATATTTAATAATTTTAATTAAATATTATATATATATATATATATATTTATACTGGCTATCTAACAATTCAAGAATCGAACTCAGTATTAAACTCTTTATGTAGATTCTCACAGCGAGAAACCTTTTCGCATGAGTACTTAAAATTAAACCAAAATAAATCATTATCAACAAAAAATCAATTAAATAATTTAAATTCATTTTTTAATAGAACAACTGCTTTTTTGCGAGTCGGAGGCCAGCTAAAAAATTCATTTTATGACTTTGACACCAAACATCCTATCTTACTTCATTCTTCACATTACGTCACAGTTCTTTTATACAATTATCATCACATTATGCTAATGCACGCTGGACCGCAACTGCTTCTCGCTACCACACGGCACAAGTTCTGGGTAATCGGTGGTAGAAACTTGGCAAGAAAAACTGTTCATGGCTGTGTTAAATGCTGTAGGTTTTCAGGTAAAATTAATCAGCCGATAATGGGTAATCTACCAGAACAACGGCTTCATGCTGATTATCCGTTCTCAAATGTTGCGGTTGACTATGCTGGACCTGTCATGATGTTGAATCGAAAGGGTAGAGGTAGTAGTCTAATTAAGGCCTAACTCTGTATTTTTATTTGCTTGGCCGTTAAAGCAGTGCATATCGAACTTGTGACCGACCTGAGCAGTGAAACCTTCTTGTCTGCATTATACAGGTTCATAGCTCGCAGAGGGAAACCTACCAACATCTTTTCCGACAACGGGCGATGTTTTGTAGGTGCCTGTAAAGAACTTTCAAATTTTTTAAAGGAAAACTCAAACTACCTTAGTTCTCAGGCTGCCAAATTATCAATCAATTTTAAGTTTTCACCTGCATATAGTCCTCACTTTAACGGTTTAGCCGAGGGTGCCGTCAAGTCTTTTAAACACCACCTAAAACGCACAGTTTCTACACCTAACTTAACTTACGAAGAGCGTAACACAGTTCTTGTACAGATAGAGGGTATTTTAAATTCCAGACCTCTCACACCCCTATCTTCAGATCCTACGGATCTCACGGCCTTAACTCCGTCTCATTTTTTGATCGGACGCACCATAACGTTGCTTCCAACTCCTCAGATTAAGGACACTGCAGCTATCCACACGCTGTCCCGATACATGCGGACGCAGCAACTGAAGACCCATTTCTGGAACAGATTTTATAATGAATACGTTTCAGAACTGCAAAAGCGCCAGAAATGGAACAAAGATCGAGGACAAATTCAACTTGGCGAAATGGTCCTGGTGAAAGACGACCGGGTTCCTCCTAACCAATGGCTTCTGGGACGTGTGACATGCCTTTACCCCGGCTCCGACGGCGTGGCCCGTGTGGCCGATGTACTCACCACTGCAGGGACACTTCGACGAGCCTTCAACCGTTTGTGCCCGCTCCCAATCATCGACAAACATCTCATTCCTGGGGCGGCAATATGTTAACGCCTTGCATGTGTGCATAAACCACACATGCATTCGACGTGCAAAAAAAAATTGGACTTTGGCCGCAGCCCCGCGACACCGGCGGCTGCCCTTCACTTTTTCCATTTTGCTCGACCGACGCATACACGCACCTCTGTATTTTTAATATTTAATTAAAGACGTGTACATTTGAACGTGCATTATCCTTTTTTCAAAAACCGTCCACCGTTTGTCTTCAATAAGTCGCACCTGCCTTTACAGTAACAATTGACAACACGCAAATAATGTGGCATTAAAACCATTTTATTTTGCGGCTCCCAGACTATTGTACTGTACTAATTGATAGGTAAGTAATAGTTGACCAGACGCAATTATAATGTTGTTTGCTTTTCAATGCTAAATTAAATGAAGTATAGTGGTTTGACCTATGGTCTCTCAAGCAGAGGGTCGTGGGTTCAAGCCCGGGCTCGCACTTCTGAGTTTTCGGAATTTATGTGCGAAATTGCATTTGTAATTTACCATGAGCTTTCTGGTGAAGGAAACATCGTGAGGAAACCTGCATACACCTGAGAAGAAATTCAATGGTATGTGTGTAGTTCCCAATCCACACTGGGCCCGCGTGGGAACTACGGACCAAGCCCTCTCATTCTGAGAAGAGGCCTGTGCCCTGCAGTGTATATAGGCTGGGAAGATGACGATGATTGTCTAATTTAAAGTGACGCGCCCGCCACCGCATTGACGCACATGATTTTCATGCGATTCGTCGATCGTGATGTTGCAGACTGATAGTAGCGATAATAGTTCACGGAATAGTCGACGCTTCCAAACAGATGAAGAGACGTAATTAATATTTGCACGCACACATCAAAATCAACTGTATCAATAGAGGGGCACGCGACATTTTAGCTTAGACAAGCTCTACATAGTGATAGTGACTTCGGTAGTTTGAATGACAATGTAAGAACCGTCAGTAAAAAAGATAAGTACTTATTTTTTTTCACAAAAACTTGTTGTTATGATCATTTTAACTTACTTATAATGAATTACCAACGGAATCCAAAAAAAAATAGCTAAATTATATGGCTACATTAAAAAGATTACGATAACCACCGTCAAATGCTAACAAGAACGGGATAATAAAATTAGGCACTTATCATCTTATCAAAAACGTCAACTTGTGTTTTTAAATTGAAAAAAAAAGAGATATAAATTGTCTCTTAAACCTGTAATGGTATGAAGTTTATACATAAATTGCTCTTATTCCATGTACCTACTTACCTAATTAATTATAAAGATTTTAGTATCAAGTTCTCATGTCAGAATTGCTATAAACGTATAATCATCCGTTTCGATCTCAAAGAATTTCTCTCCGTACGAATTGTAACAGCCAGCCAAACATATTATACCTCGTTATACGTAATCAACAAAGATTTTTAAGCATTACACTTCCTAAAATTTATCCAACTGTCAACAATTCACGTACACACATACACGTACGCGCGCAGGGCGCGTGATACTCCATTATGCTGGAATTTTAGGTTTTAAGTTAGGGTTTTAACTTCAATGAACTACTATTTTTAGATTAGTGGTCTATTACAATGTGCTATTTTTGGAAGAGCGAGGCCTCCCAACACAGGTACTTATATACCTACTGGGAAGCCTCAACCTTTGCCTTTTTTGTAACCCCTGTGTTTTTTTTGAAAAATAAATTATTGTTTGTTGTTTGTTGTTGTTTGTTGTTGTACTTATTACTGCGTATTAGGTTCTTTTTATTGCTCAAAACTTGTTTCCATTAAATATTAAGTCGCCAACAATTTCTTATTTATAGAAACAGGCACTTTATGCCAACCCTCGCCGCACGATGTATTGCGTTTTTTTGTTCCCGTCCTCTTAACGTAACAGCAGTACTCCTGTGACATTTTGACATGACGTACTGTTCTGAACGCATGCGCGTTAAAATACATAATATTACTTAACCCTGCATTAGCACTTAGCAGTTTAACTCGCGATTAAAAGTTAACTCTAGCCCTCGTAAGCCCGAATGAAGAATTTAATTATTAAAAAATATACATTGTTTAATATTTGCAGGCAGTGTATTTGCAATGATGACTACTTCTGTCATAAAAATAATTTATAGTTAAAAAATCTTAAGTCCAGTCGTCATTCGGATCGCGTAATAAGATAAACGTCCCTGTGATCGTCACTGAACCAATACATGGCACCTTCAATCTTATGTCATAGTACAGATATAAATATGAGGTGACAGATAGGTGTCATCTATTGGACGTTGAGGTGTCGCGCGTTGGTACGTTTACCTTACGTACTTACGTCGGTATCCTCTAGACGTCTCAATATTAATTAACGGCAACATGCGCTTTGCAGCGCTCTAAATCTAAACTTTTTTCATAGAGTTTGGCAATTACTGCGAACTATTAATGAAGAAGAATATAAATGTCACCGCATGTATGTCCTTCCAGAGTTGATATCTCTTGCACTAATTCGCATACGATTTTTTTTTCATAAGTTTTGCTGTATTATGGTACCGGTAAAATAGAGTATTTGCAATATTTGCAATAACCTGGGGAAATAAATATATGGCTTTTTAGCCAAAGAAGCGCCTCGCACTTACCGCCTAAGCAACAAAAAAATGTCACCATCCCTCTCTATTAGTTATTAAACCAAAAAGCTTTCTCCTACACTACCACTGAAACCACAACATGCAAATTAGAAACACAAGACTTACATACAATGGAATTACTGTCCGAGCCGTTATCCCACTATGTGCGACCCTCTCTAACTAACAAAGTTAGATAGAGCTGTACAAGCGAAAAAACAGTCACAACAATCACAGTGAAAGCCAAACTCTTGTCAATAGGTACGCGTACAAGCAAAAACGCTGTACAACGCGAACGACTGAAACTATCCTATTCTTACGCGGAAACCTGAGGGTGCGCTTTTATAGAGCGATGCAGAGGTGAACTGAATATCAACCAATCGTATTACTAAAAATGTATGACTTAACTCGCCCTTTTCATCTTGAAAATAGGAGGAGCTTCTCAATTAAGTTGTATTTTTTAAAATGTTCGTTTACTTAAAACGCTGTTACTTATGAAACGATTTTAAGAACTTTTTTTGTATTGGAGGTTTTACGAGTACTTTTCGTTTAGTTGTCACGATTTTTTTTCTTCTTGGAGAAATATTTTGTTTCAAAATAAATTTTCTTTAAAGTCGGTTTTCTTTTGTTAAATTATATTGTGACGAGAAAATTAAAGAAATATGACACGTCTCCGGTTCTATGAAAACGCGAACATACGCACGGGTTTTGCGCGTAAAGTGAGATCAATTGTCACTCGCGTCGTGTAGCAAAATTGGTTTCAAGTATACGCATTTTGACTAGAGAGGCTCACTATTGAACTGTTCTTGCTATGTTATTTGTAAAGCTATCAAAAGTTTTCTTATTCACTTACAACAAGATTTTTAAATTTATTGAAATTTAACGTAGATAGTTGATTAAAAAGGCCAGCGATACCCATTATTAAAAATATAAGAATTAAATTGTTTTAGAAAGTAAAAGGATAGCCATCTTTTATAAAGAATCTGAAGCTTAGAATCTTTGTCTCACACAAGATATTATCCTGTATGTTTAATAAGGCCGATATTTTTTGGATTCTTGACGAAAAATGGCGGCCCCTTTGATCATTATTAAATAAAAGTACATACCCATGAAGCAGGAGGATATCTCGGGAATGGAGCAATCGACTTCGTCGCGATGTTACTCGGAAGGTCATGCTTGATCCCTCTCTTGAGACGCTGTTTTCTTCTCTCCCGCGATTTGCTCCTTAGCATAAGAGCTGCCTGCATACTTGCCAGTTTTGTGGCCTCACTTGCACACACACGAAAAAATGCACAGCCAATAGGCGCGAAGCCTCTCAGTCGTTACACACTCACGGATTCTGCACTTTATTTAGTTACCTAAGCTTTAAGTTAAACGCGATTTATAAATTTAATTAAACTCGAGCAGATTCACTAACTACGGCTAGCGCGAACTATTATCTAATTATTACTTTTTTTTTAATCAAAATGATCTAATTATTTACACCACGCCGGTATCACTCTTATAATCCCATCACAGGATTATTTACCCGGTTTATCTCACTTTTAGAACGCTTTAGAATTGGATAAAGAGAGGCACGAGAAAGGCGAAACTATATTACTTTTATAGCTAATTGAACGATTTAGTTACGATAGTGGTCGATTCTTAAATTATCGATATGTTTTAAGTGAGAAATTAATGGAAGCAAGCGCTTTGGCGTTTAATTGTTGAACAGTTACTTAGTTTGTTTTGTTTATTCACTGACGCTCATGTTTCGTTTCGCACGTCGAGTCGCAGTCTCTGGTTCTTTGACACCTTCCATCGGACGCAACTCGCCGCTAGGTGTCGCTGTTTCATGGCCGGCCCACTTTTGACACTTTATTCATGTACACTTTTATAATGGACACTTTTATCATAATGTTGGCGTTGCTAGAATTTCACTAAAGTTAAAAAAAGGTACAATTGGCGGGGGATTATGGGTAAAGGGTACGCACCTACACCAACGATCTAAACAGTTGCATTGTCTCACATAAAACACCTACTCATGCTTACAATTATTACAAACAATAACACCTTTATTTACTTACTTTACCTACCAAAAATGTCCCACTATACAGTTGCGTTTACACGACCATCTTATCAGGATACATTAAAAATAATAGGGTAGATGACATCGTAAAACAATAACTCCATGACGCGGATAAAAAAAGCACTATTTTAGACCCGAAAACTAGATTAATTTTCAATTAACTGCAAAATTGGATTTGTAGTTGCTTTAAAATTAATAATAAATTTAGCTAGTCAAGTTGGAAAAAAGTGACGTTATAACCTAGCTATAGCTATAAATAATCTATGAGAAAATCATGTTTTGACAGGTCATAAAAAGTACAAACATTAATTGATTGGTGGTAACATCATCCCTATTTATTAAAGCTATTTAACGCCACCTATCAATACAATACTTTATTATCTGTCAAATTGCGGTTCCCTCATACATTTTTGCAGCAATACTGAACTGTGACGTCCTTTTTAACCAACTTAATTGACCAACTATTTGTACAGTCAAGGAATTTAATTCCCTACCCATTTCGTAAAAATGTCGTGTAATATTCGCAATGCATTAAGGTCGAAATGCCAATTGGAACACGTCAAAACAACATCGTTGCTAGCTCTTATGGTGACAGTTTGCCGTACGATATTCAAACTTAGGTGGGTTGGAAATTAAATTCCTTGACTGTACCTATATCTATTTCAAAGCCCCCACAAACAAATATTACATTTAAATGAGAATTAATCTGGTTTTTCAGGTTAAAATGAAATTATTTTTTTCATTGATTGGCTTGAAGTGATTAGTTAATAGTGTCAAATACCCTACGATCTCTCTGCATTGTATAAATGCGCTCTTTTGGATGGTAATGCAAAAAGACAAAGTATAGTGCACCAAACACGTACAGGCAATGTTAGACATTCTCAAATGAATCTTAAATACACAAAACATCGATCGTATAACATCTAAACCTCATTAATTTTCGATTAATCTTGTTGTTACACAATTTCCTTTCAATACCGTTTTACCCTGTTTTGTAAAGATGCTATGTGACAATAATTTCATTGCAAGAAATCGAAAATTAACTCCGTAACTTATAAAATCTAGATATCGTCATCGCCAGTACAAAAATGATTTGAATGTTTTAAATGTTCTTTTTGTGTTATACAATAAGGAATCTGATTCCATACTGCAAAAGTACCACTTTTAGCGCAACTTTAGCATCGGTATTCTGAATAAAAAAAATTGCACTGACGGTAATGATACCTTTGGTCATGCTTAACACTAAAACACAGCAGCAGCATACATGTATACCTCGACGGCATCGCAGGAGTGTTCGGATGGCGCGGCGGAGAAGGGGCGGGGCGGGACGATCAACCGGGACTCCCAGTGCTGGCAGGAGTATGCGCGGACGCCGGTCGGTGCGGGGTGCGGGGGGGAGTGCCCGGGGCTCGGCGGGGCGGGCTGGCGGCCGTGCTGGCGAGCCTGCCGACAAGATAATGAACAAAATCTGAATCTCATACAAATGTAGTGCAAAATGATTTTCATGAAACTACCGTGAGACTCACTCATAGTGAAAATAAACGGATCACTCACGTCTTAAAACGAGTTTAACTCGACATGTTTCGGGCTAATCCATAGCCCTTCCTTTCCAGACCAGGGCGGTAGCGCGCAGTGCACGTTTGGCAGCCGCCGTGACGTGCGACTCCGAGAGGAAGGGCTACGGATTAGCCCGAAACATGTCGAGTTAAACTCGTTTTAAGACGTGAGTGATCCGTTTATTTTCACTAAAAATTATTTTCCTTTGTACTTTATCAGAAAAGTTCGTATTTATCGTGCTGTCTCAATTAGCTTTAGTACCTACCCATCTTACAGCCGTGTACAGTAAAATTACATAAAGTTTACCACTGACAGATGGTTTGCCTTCATTTCATATTCAACATTAACGACCTACAAATAAAGCCAATTTTAGAATACTGTTACCCACGTTTCCAGATTTTGTAATAGCTACTTTATTTATATGGTGTTAAAGTTGGAAATGAAATGAAGGCAAGCCATCTGTCAGTGGTAAACTAAAAAAAAACGTATAGTAGCCATCTTACATTTTTCACTTTGACATTTGACACGAAACAATAAAGCTCCATATTAATGGATATGAAAACGTCACTCATTTAATACAATCATTGATTGACAGTTCGGGTACCATCGTATTCCGATTGAGATCCGAGTTTTCCCGAAGGAAAATCATTTTGCACTACATCTGTACTCTCATCGTATACCAAGAGACAGAAACGGCAAAAATGATGTCAACCTGAGTGCGTTAGGCAATAAAGGCTCTGATTGTAGAAGATTCCAAGGAGATGCAGCGACATTATCGCTTCTTTCTTTGTAAGGCTGCAAAGAGTTTTAAATGCAGTGTCCTGGTGATTAAACCGGTTTGTGGTCATTCCCATCTACTATTTTTTGTGAGTGGATTTGTTAAGTCAGAATTAAGAAAGTACAAAATGTTATTTTTTTTAAATACTCATTCTTGCGGTGATTTCTTGCTTTTGATTTTGAACCTACTATCTTTATTTATATATATCTCTAGGTCTGTCGCAATTTTAGCAACGGGAAGACGGAAAGATCTTTCTATCGCAGTTGATTTATAGTCCAAACAAATGAATGCAGATGGTCATACACTTTTTTTGTTCGTGTCTCTCTTATGGACATGGAAAAATTTAAGGATCTATAGTGTTTAGTTAAGTCTACATGTGCGTGTGGGGCGCCTCGCCAACTGTCGCTCAATTTAAATAAATCTTAAGTTTGTTAACTCCAAATCGCAAATTTTGTGTCTACAGCAGACAAATTTTGTTTCTTACGCTTTGTATGACCGAGATAAAATAAATAGTTATCAAAGACTACAAGCCGTGGTGGCCTAGTCGTTTGACCTATAGCCTCTCAAGCGGAGGATCGTGGGTCCGAATCACGGCTCGCACCTCTGAGTTTTTTGGAATTTATGTGCGAAATTACATTTGCCACATAATTTTGTATTTTTTTTATGGGCAGTAAATTTTTTTTTCGTAAATTCGTAATTTGCCATGAATACAGTGAAGGAAAACACCGTGAGGAAACCTGTATACACCTGCGGAGAAAATTCAATGGCTTGGAAGTTCCCAATTCAAACTGGGCCCGCGTGGGAACTACGGCCCAAGATCTCTCATTCTGAGAGGCCTGTGCCCTGCAGTGGGACGTATATAGGCTGGGATAGTGATGACCAGACATAGGAATTTAGGGGGCAAAGTTTAATGACAGGTTGGGAGTTCCTTAATCGATAAACTCAACTATCGATGCTTTCCCCATATACTACTGATCGTTCCAAGCTTTTTTTGTAAAAATATAATTTTATAGAAGGTATAAAATGAAACAATAATAAAATCAATTCCATTCTCCTTTATCCTTGTAAAGCCCACGTCAAATTTCGACTATCATAATTTGAAACTTATTGTCAATCAAGATAAATTGACATTTGCTTTGACATTATGTATTAAATTTAGCAATTTGCGCCTCACGAGTTTATTATAAATATTTTTTAGTGCAATGGTACTCATTACCCAGCTATCATTTAAAATATGCTTTTAGTAAACTTTATCATATTTGTCTCCGAAATAAGACTTACAAAAGAATACACACTACAAAAAAAGCTGGGGCGATCACTAGTATATGGAAGAGCGTCGATAGTTGTCATTAAATTTTGCCCCCTAAATTCCTATGTCTGGTGATGACTAGCAGCGTATTATATTAGAAATGTCATATGTGGAGTAGGACTGTGCTATGCGTGATATGGCCACCTTTAAAATTTACCACTACGACTGGATAAAGATGGCGGAAAACCGCGCTGTTTGGCTGGAACGTGTTTTGGAGGGTCGCAAATATTGTGATGAGGCCTGGTTCAAGGCACTTACTGACAAGAGACAGAAGCGACATCAAGGCAGTTCTGCATCAACCTCCGCAAACTTCTCTTGTCAGGCCTGTGGCCGAACATGTCGCTCTCGCATCGGGCTAATCGGCTACGAAAAGCGTTGTGCACACAGGCAATACGCCATAATTCGTCTGAAACAGACGCATAGGCCTAAAGGAATGTGGGGTGGTTACCTTACGGCCCGCGAGCGACGCGCCGCCCGCCGCCGCGTACATACACCGCCGCCGGAACCCGCTCAGCCAGCGGTCATCGCCGTCGGTCTCGCCTCACAGCGCGCCGCCCCGGCTCCGCCGTCTCCTCATCTAATCGCGTACACCTGTCACATGCACCATTCACAGTCAAATAGAATAGGACACAGTACATAATAGCAGTACAATTGTACGTATGTATGACCCTTTATGGTACAAAAAAAAGAAAAAACTGGCCCGAGTGCGAGTCAGATTCGCGCACGAAGGGTTCCGCACCATTATCTATAAAAACGGCAAAAAAACACGTTAGCTGTATGGGAGCCCCCCTTAAATATTTGTTTTAATTTAATTTTAACTATTTTTGTTTAAAGTGAATATATAACTAAATATTCTGTGAATATTTCAAGCGTCTACCTATTGCCGTTAAGGTGCTTCTAAACGGGCTATATTTTCCTGCAATATGTGGCTGCAACACAGTGGCCGGAAACATTGCGAGCAATTCCAGCCATACTACGCAATATTGCAGCAATGTCCCGGACATATAGCCACACATGTTTGATATTGCAGCGAATGGCCGATATTGTTTTGATAGGTTGCCGGACGATCGCTGAGCTATCCATTTAACTGCAATGTTGCCCAGCCAGTTTTATTGTTGTTTCAGTCGCTCTCTATTGTTATGATATAGTGCATCCTTTTCTACACGACGTGAAGTTGGCTGTGAGTGCGGCTGTGTGAGTGTGACGCCGTGCCGTGACTAATTGCTATATTCTGTGCAGTTATCACGTTGTTTTGTTTTGGTTTTCGGGTTAAGTGAATTAATAATAAACAAAAATGACTAATACGTGGACTAACGAGACGGTGGTTGATTTTATCAATGAAATTCATTTACATCCTGAGTTATGGGATACGAAAAGCGGAATTTACAAAGATAGAATCGCAAAAAAAGATGGATGGAATGAAGTCGCTGAAAAATTCGGCATAACCAGCGACGAAGCCTATAAAAAATTTAGAAGCCTGAGAACATACGCTCTTAATGAGCAGAAAAAAAATAAAAGTGGTAGCGCTGGTGGTAAAACCGTGAAATGGTTTGCTTATGATGCAATATCGTTTGTTTATACTCAAAACACCGCGAATACAGGATTAGACAGTGAAAATGCAACACCTAATGTAAGTATCTATTTAATTAAGTATTTTTGACATTAATAATGTAGGAAAATATTTTACTATATGTAAGTAGGTACGTATCATAGTAACTTGATAACGTGAACTAGTTCCTTCTAAATATTTTTATCTTGATCTTCTACTAGTTAAATATTTATCTTGCCATGCTACTCGCCCCTGCCGTGTCATAAAATAGTGCATAAATTCGTCTCTCACTGCTTTTGCCCTTGTGGTTGCATTCCTTCCCAATATTCTTAAATCTGTTAATCTTTGTTCATCATCTCTCCACGAGCCTGGTATTACTCCACCAACATCAATATCTTCACAATCAAAGGTCCCAGGTGGTGAATATACAGATCGTGATCTTGTATTTCGTCGCAAAAAATTATGTAAATATGCACAGGCCATAACTATATCTTGTACATATTTTAACTCAACATCAATAGTTGTATGTAAAATCCGGAAAACTGAAGCCAAGATACCAAAAGAGTTTTCAACTATACGGCGTGCTCTAGATATTCTATAGTTACATACACGTTTAGGAGAACCTATGTTCAAATCTAACGTATAGGGCTTGCAAATATTCTCTGTTAGTGGAAATGCATCATCTGCCAGGAAAACATATGGTGTTAACATTTCACGGCCTGGGAGGGATTCAGGATGTGGTATGTTAAGAGTTTGACTCAGGAGTGCTTTCCCAAAAGCTGTATGTCTAAAAACTCCCCCATCAGATATACTTCCCTGAACACCAGCATGTACATACAAAAAATTGTAACGTGCATCTGTTACAGCAAATAGCACTATACTAAAAAACTGCTTATAATTATAATATTGACTCCCACTGTTCGGTGGACAGATAATTCGGATATGTTTGCCATCCATTGCACCCAAACAGTGAGGAAAATTCCAACGATCCTCGAAATCTTTCGCAACTTGCTTCCACTCTTCTGTTCCTGACGGCATCTGAAAAAAGTTTAAAATTATATTCACAATTTTATGTATTTTCAGGTGGAAACTGCAAACACTGACAACAGTGCTGGCCCAGAAGAAGTCGTGGATTCAGAAACAACTGACTCTGTAGAAATCTTAGATACTACTCCAAAAACACGTGCTAAGAGATCTAAGACTACAGATCCACTATTAGAAAAGGCTCAAAACATTATACGTGGTGCTGGTGAAACAAAAAGAAATGAATGTGCTGGTTTCGGAGAGCATATAGCAAACAAGCTAAGCAAATATGATGATTACACCCGTGCTCAAGCAGAATTAAAAATTATGCAAATTCTGTTCGACTGTGATATGTCTTTGCACAGAAGTCGATCTTCGTCTCGGTTTACACCAAGTCCTCATAACAGTAGTAGAGGTGGAGCTAGCACATCACAAAGCCAATATTCTGACTTTCCCACACTACCACTTCAAAATAATATCCAGTATGTTATTGTTCCTGATACTTCAATTCAAACTCAGTCAGAGCAAACTACTTCGCAGCATGTTTTGGATAATCAGTCAGTTCCTCAGTCGATTATGAATTCTGCTTATGAAGAACTTGTGTCATATACTGTCGAATATGATGAATCACAAAAGTAAAAATTATTACTACCTAATAATACTATGTACCTTGGTAACATAACTTGTTATAATACCTATCTAGTTCTTACACGTTAATTAAAAGTTAAGTAGGTACCTACTTATAATTACACCTTATGATTAAAATAACATACTTAACCTACATAATAAACCAATGTCAACTTACCTTGATGTATTCTTTTAATCCTTCTATCAAAGCTGCACAAACCTCTGGAACTATAACAGAAATCGAAGCATCTGACACTCTGAATAGATACATCAAGCTTTTAAATGAATCTCCAGTTGCCAAATAACGTAGAGTTATCGCTAATCTTGTGGTAACCGGTATTGCGTTCCTCATGTTTGTATCATTTCTTTTTATTTTCGGTCCAATTTTATTTAGAATATACTCGAAGTCACTCTTTGACATTCTAGAAAAGTTGTCAAATAATTTTTTATCAAGCATTAATTCTTGGCTTAAATTGTCTAATGTTTCACGCCTATTGAAGTAAGGTCGAATCCACATTCTCTGCTTTTTCCTTTTTGATTTTTCTCGTAAAACAATATAGGCTGCTGCGACGAGTGTGATTTCGTCAGCCATTGTTGCCGGTTTGTGTGGCTCGTTTAGGAGTCTGCATCATGCGCCATACTATTGCAGACATATTGCAACACATGGCTCGGCCATAGATTGCTCGGCCATCGTGGCAATAAAATATTTTTGTGATGGCCGGGCAATAAGTTGCCAATAGTGCAGCTACAAATTGCAGAAAAATGTTGCCCGTTTAGATCCACCTTTATCAATATCGAGCAAAAACGAGCAAAAAAAAATCACGTTTGTTGTATGGGTTGTTATTAACTTTATAACATGGATTTTTTTATAGTTTTATCCAGAACTAGTTATTAGTAAAAGTAATAACTTGGCCTCTCGCACTGTAGTACCAGGTCATCGTTGAGCCTTAGGACACCCTGTATAGTTTAGTTATAGAAAGTTAGCACCATTATGATAGCTAAATCTCCTTTGGTAAATAATCCAAACACAATACCAACTCGACTCGATATATTATGCAAATGAGTACCGTGAAACTTAGCCCAACGTTAGCTAGACAACTTTAATGGAATAAACGATAAAAGTCCCTCCTGGGAACGTTAGTCGATCTAAATTAATGCTGGTTAAGCAACGTTCGGTTTAAAGGCTAAACCTATGCCTCTTCACCGGCATTAGATAATAACTTAGGTACATTTGCCATTATAGGCACATTTTACAGAACGAAAATAATAGTATTTTATAATTGTGGTCTTAAAAGGCGAGTGGCGTAAGTTGCGATACGAACCGGAGGTGAGTATCGCAATGGAAGATGCCACGAGCGTTTCTAGACCAAATTATACACCGTTGCATACAATACTTTTCCTACGACTTATGGCAAACTATGGAAAAAGCAAACATTTGATAGATTATATCCCAGAAAAACAAGAATCGCATAGTTTCCGCGGGATACCAAAAGTACTTTGCAGACAGAGTCGCGGACAACAGTTAGTAAGAACTAAAGAATTGGCTATTATGGCGACTGTACCTACATAAGTAGGCACGTGCGCTGTAAATTCTAAATGACTATTTTATTAAAAAATGCACTACTATTTAAGGATTTTTATTTAAAAATTAAGGGTCTTGTACAAAAAAACTTCTTTAGCGATTTTGCTCGATCATTATTATGGAAATTATACGAAGGTACGGAACCTTTACGTTCTTGAACGACTCTTAATTGGACGGTTATTCAAAACGTAAATTTAAGCGTCACTTCAATAGAAAGTAAATATTTTCATTAAAAAACAAAACTTCGATTTGTTTCTACACCATTTCAGTACACTGGCTAGCAAAAATAACGGGTTTTATATCTCATACAAAGTTGTATGTAAAGCGACCCGTTTTTTTGCTCGTCAGTATACATTATTTTCATCGCAATCCGAGTCTAATACAAATATACATACGCACACACGGTGCCGTCTCAAGAACATCCGACCCTTTGCCTTGCATGTAAATTGGTCGTTAGGAAGACAAATTCCTGTTCTTATATTTAATTCTCTTTAGCACGGAGGAATTTCGTTTCGAACCTTGTGCACGTGCTTTCATGTGTATTTTTTTTATTATAAATGAGAATGCGACTCTCACAAATATAATTAGTGAAACAATAAAAACATGCAACTTAAAAACTGTCCTTTATCTCAAAACGTAAACAAAAAACCATATTGTTATGTTTTATGAAAAAAATAAATATTTCAAAATCCGGTACTTCTAAAAATTTAAATAAAAACAAATTAATGTAAAGTGTGGGAGTGTGGGACAACTTCCCTAACCAAAAATGTTGATGTTAATTTAAAAAAATCTCATTCTTATAACAATTCTGGCGTATTTCATATGCTAGAGGGGCTGTTTCACCACCCATTGATTAATTTTAATTGACGGATAAATGTGATGCCATCTCCGTTTATTCGAACAAAACAAACAGAGATGGCATCACATTTATCCATCAAATAAATTTGATCAATGGATAGTGAAACAGGGGGTTAATCTTGACAAATTTTAGCAAATTTTAATACTTATTATAGCTAAGCATTGATTCAGACATTGATCGCTTGTTCCCGAAAATTAAAACCTTTTGTTTAATTCATTGACATTTTTTATAAAACAAAAACGTCCCAGCAGTACCTACATAAAAACATTGACTTGAAGGTTGAATACAAAACTAATATTTTCTTTAGGTTATACAGCGTGTTCCCAACCAAACCTCAAGCGTTTCCAACTCCTACGTACACGCTATAATACTCCTACTACTCTAGCGTGCTTTATCGTCCGATCTAACCGTTCTTTGAACCTGAAAAGCGACCGTAAAACAAATTCCTCGGCCGATACAGTCGAAGGAGCGGCCACTATGCTCCGGCGACGCTGCGAGCTATTTCTCATTCCATTGCACCCTAAACAAGCTCACCACAAAACGGTTAGCCAGTACCAAACGCAATGGATAAGAATATTTCTCGCCATGTCGTTGGGAAAAATGTAGTAGTGGCACAAATTCGTCATCGGGTTACGATATTATTATTTGTTGTTTCTAGAATATTGTTGTTAGATTCGATATTCGATGAAATGAGCTAATTTTATAGAGTGCGTGTCATTTTATGTGGTTGAGATAAAAAAAACATGAACTAAATAAGTGCGAATGTGATCGGGGGGTCCATTTTAAAAGTATAAAAAAAAATTGGTAATGTTAACTTTCGACTTACTTCTCTTAACTAAGGTCCTTTTTAACACGCTCGTTTTTAACTCATTTATGAAAATATAAATGTTTGTGCTCGAGTATTGTATATTTAACATGACTGTATTGATCTATATAAGTATGTTTATCCATTCGGTTGTCTAGTACCCATATTACAAGCTTTACTTAGTTTCGACTAGGTCAATTGGTGTCAATCATTTAATGATTTATTATTTTTATAAGCACTATTAATTTGATTTATTATTTATCCTTTTCGACCATAGACAATTTTCTCTTTATCACCTTGTCATTACTAAGTTTTATTTAGAATCTGTCCTGTTGCGTTCCTACTGCGAGACAAAGCCATTATCCCTGTATTTTCTGTAGTAATCGTAATTTTATATTAATTTTTCACCTAAAATACTACCCGATTTAAAAAAAAACGAGATTTTCATCACAATAGTCTCATAATAACAGTTTCGTAGCACTGCTACGGCGTAGCTGTAGGCTACGGAATCACTACGAGGTTCAAATCAACTCACGATGTCGCGTAGCACTACGGTATTTATTTCAGACCTTTTATTTTTAAAAATGTGGCTCTGTTATTCAGGGGATAATTTTGCCAGTGTGAAGTGTATTTTGCCGTTTTTTCGGGAAAAAAATCTAGAAAATGAAATATGAGAGGTAATGGTGGATTTGAACAATGACAGCAGCGGATTCGGAGATTAGTATAATATACTAGCTGTTGCCCGCGAATCCGTCCGTGATGAATCCGATCCGCCTACGACCTATTTTCAGACTTACCGAATATAGAGAAAAAAGTTTCATAAAAATCGGTCGAGCCGTTTCGGAGTTCGATAACAAACACCGTGACATGAGATTTTTATAATAATAACTAGCTGTTGCTCGCAACTCCGTCTGCGAAGAATAGGGGCATAAAAAATAGCCTACGACCTATTCTCAAACCTAGCAAATATAGTGAAAAAATTTGATAAAAATCGGTCATACCGTTTAGGAGAAACTCGACAACAAACACCGTGACACAAGATTTTTATATATAAGATTGTCTATTTTAGACTAACAAAGCAATCAAATGCTTAAATAGGCTTGTGGAGAAATAGTTTTTTTTCCCGACATTTTTAAATATCTTATCTTTCCGAACATAATGTATTGTGATCTTACCTATTGTTAACGGAATAAATAACTGAAATGAAGTTATTAACGTTTTTTAGCTCAACAATTAACATTCATAATTAGGTTACGTTTTATTTCTCTGTTACTTGCTTTCTATTGAAGAATAGAAAAAAATCAAATAGCATTGTGTATTTGAATTAGCCCTCTGTAGCATACAGTAGAATGTAGGCAACATACCGTTCGATCGTCTTTCAAATTCATAGAATCGGTTTTTCAACGTAATCATGCACCGTAGCCTGTCGTCTACACTCTAGCCAAGAGAAACTAGTACCAAGGATCACAAATAGATGGCGCTATAAGTCTCAAATTGAAGTTGGTCACTCGCGAGTAGGTACCTATGACAAATAAGATTTTTTTTTTTTTTTAAATTTAAAAATTTCTTTTACTTGTTTTTGGGGTTTTGTTTTGAATCAGTGAAGAGGTATGTGTTTCTTATTCATTGTGTAATATTGATTTTGACCCAATTTTTCGTATTTTAGGGTTTTTATGGTAATTCGTGTTTGTTGCCTGTAGGCTACATTAGGCAAAAAGTGTAGTAATTTTGTTTGAGTACTCTAATATTTATCATTGGGTTTATTATGTTTTAAGAACCCTCGTAAGCAACGTCTGCGTGACTTGGACATTGTATATGTCCTACACGATGGTGCAGACAGTGAAGATGGCCTTGATTTTGATGACGATAGCCTTGCAGATCCTGATTTCATGCCTGAATTAGAGACTTTTGAAAATGAGACCACAGAGGTGGATATTGAAGTAGATTCCATAATAAAGAAGATAGTCAAGAAAATCCTCCATCTAATACTGCCTCAGAAATCGAAAGTATTGCTCAACCTTCAACAAGCCAAAAAAAATAGGTACTAAAAATCCACCAAAAAAAGACTGCCAAACTGAATTTACGCTCAAAAAAAAGATCTTGAATTGAATGCTGAGCAGTCAGGGGCGTAGCTACCGCCGTATCAGCCGTATCAATGATACGGGGCCCCCGGGCTACGGAGACCCCTAACGTGTGTAAGCAAAAATTAGTAAAATGTTATCCACAATGTCACTTAGTCTCGTGGTTCCCAGGAAAGCCCCCCAACTAATTTTGATACAGGGCCCCTCCAAGGCACGCTACGCCACTGTGAGCAGTTTATATTTACTGGAAGCAAGTCCCTGGGTTCTGACCTTCTAGAGCTTGAAACACCCATACAGTTCTTTTTTCATTTGTTTCCACAAGAACTGCTGAAGAAAATTTCTGAGGATGGAGACCAATCTTCATCGACTTTATCGTGTGCAAAAAGATTTCGGGTATTTGAAATGGACGTCAGGCAATTCACAGGTGCAGTAGGTATATGCAATGTCTCTCATTCAATTACCTAGAGTTACAAACCATTGGAATTCAGTTCTTGGAACTCCCCTAATATATAGGTATTATACGTTGTATTATTATATTATTATTGTATTGTATTATATTATTATACCATGTCGTTGAACAAATTTAAAATTTTAGCATCAGCAGATTTACGTCTCGAGGATGCCGTGACCCTTTGCAAAATGGGTATAAAACCAAATTTGCTAAATCGGCGATCATTAGAGAGCGAGATTCAGGCTAAAAAGCACAAAGGACCTGCTCAACACGTGCCTCCAAAAGCTGTCCGCCAAGACCAAATTGGGCACTGGTCGTAAATGGTTCAGACAATCAGATGCAAGTTTCCGAAGTGTCCTGGATTTACGCACAACGCGTGTGAAAAATGCCGGGTGGCCTTGTGTAACACAAAAGCCAAGAATTGCTTTAGAAACTTCCACCAATCGTAACATGAGCTACAATTTAATTTTTGAAATATTTATGCAGTGTTGCTTCCAGGCAACGCTCCCTATTTTTGTTTATTATTTCAAAATTAACGACTTTAAAAAAAAACCTGAAACACGTGTATTTTATTTTTACTGCATTATTACAAACCAATAAAGAGTACAAAAAAATCAGATCATGAGTTACAGAGGGTTAGGAATCCTGTTGTTATTTAGTTAAAATTCAAAGTAAATTTTGAAATATGTACAAAAAATTGTACGTAGGTACACCCCCGTAGACCCCGCGTAGGCGGGGTCTTAGGAGGTTAACTTAATCACCTTTTTTGGTTGTTTACTCTGTTCTTGGTAGTTGAAGTGACATCTTCATACTGTTTCATAGAACAAAGCTTAGGGACAAAATTTGTGTAACCATAGCAACGGGTGGCACGAAGAAGGTGATTCACCCAACTACATATTTAAGTGACATATTTTTTTTCCAGAACTGTTATAACTGAATTTCTCGGTACCAGATAGTCATTATACGTATAAAGAGGTTATTTTTGTGATACGTAAACGTTTATGAAAGGCATTATAAATATAATAATCTTTTAAGGATTTAAATATACAAAAATAAACATCATGCATATAAAGTAAATATGAATGTCATAACTTTAAGTATCGATGCCACAGGTACAACAGAGGCCTTTGTTGAAAAAACACTTTCTCGACTGTGACTTTAACGTTCATATTATTTAGCAAGTCCATGAATAATAGAAAAATGTTTCACAAGGCACTGATTGATTGTCCCACAACGTTAAAAATAACGTTTAACGACGTTTTTATGGGGTATTGCTTTTGTCAAAGAAAAAGCATTTTTTCGCAATATGAAATAATAAACGTTCGCAAAGCTTTGATGAAAAGTGTCATTTATGACGCGATAAAATGGAAATTCATTTTGTTGCTTAATTTGCCTCAAATTTTCGGCTTTTTAGGAAATTCAGATTAATACGTGATACGACATGGAATTAAAATTTCGCAATTATTCATACATATGTTACCTAGCAGGAAGATGTTAAATAAATACAAGAAATCAGTATTAAAATAATGAAATAAAATTTTAGATACCTATTTACTATTTTGCATAGAAGTAAAACGGTAGTGGTTTAAATATGATAAACAGACCATTCAATTGAATCCGGGACTTAATCTCACGGATCCGCGTCAGATTTAAGGCCTATCGTTTTTTTTTGTAATCTTTCACATTTGTATGGTTTATTTTGGTTCACACAAAGGCTCGATCCAGTATGTAAACCATTGCTGAACTTCTGTTCATAAAATGCATGGTTATATTTAGTATGTCTATGATTGTATAAAAATCTTCTTGGCAAATGCTTAAACCATTAATCTTAACTCAAACCACCTTCTAAAATATTCCAGATATGTTTTAAGCACGTTTTAAGACACATTGTATAGAAACGGTCAATTAATTATCAGTATAACGGTTTGTTAACGAATGCAGCTAATGTTGGTACGGTCAACAACTTTAATTGTTGAGCAACCCGCTACTCTTCGCATTTTACCCGTGTCATACAAAACAGCTCAACAATTAAGTTTGGTTTCAATATTTCATTTGGTAGTCAAGAGTTTTAAGTTTGACTTAATCTGTATTTTAGGTTATCTGTGACAAATTTTAAAAATAAAACCTCTTTCGTCCACCGTCTCGCACAACTGATGTGTGTTGTTTTAATCCTTACTATAGGTACTATACTAATTTGTAAATGTGAAAATACCTAATTCTGTCTGTCTGTTACCTTTTCACGCCTAAACCGCAGAACCGATTTAAATAAATAAATAAATATGAATTAATTGTAACTATTTTAATATTCTCATTTAAGTGAATTTATGTAATTCTTTTGAGAATAAAGTATATCTTTAACCCGAGATAGCAATAAACGAAATCGCGGGCAACAGCTAGTTGCCGTAATTTCATATGCACCATTGACCAATACCATTATGAGTCCTACATAGCAGTGTCATTTGCACCATTGATAGTGCTAGTCAAACTACAGCAGCTAGTTAACTATGTATAATTTCTAAAACCAGCCTAAAACACACATGAAACAGTTATGAAATGTAACTTCTGAACAACTTGAAGTACAGCTAATTGTTTTGATCCAAGTACAGTCGACAGAAAGGCAATTCTGATTGTAAATAGCCGCTATTTAAAACTCTTTGATCGTTGGTACTTGCACAAACGATGGCTGCGTGACCGCAGAAATAGGGTAAGCGGTGTGACGCAACCAGACCATTCACCGATACCTAACAATTTAGACTCCTCTAATTTAGACTTTATATATTCGTCATTTGGTCTATAATTGATCTATCATTTGTCGGCTAATAAGTCTTTTAGTCGCTGCTGTGTAAACTGAAGTGGGACGGACTGGCCACCCCTTGTGCCACTCCTGTGATATTTAAAAGGAGAAAATGAAAATACGTGAAGTAACAATAGTTTTTATGAGAAAAAATTAAAAATTTATGAGCAGTATTTAATAATTATGATTAGTGTAAAATATTTGTAGTGTTCTTTAAAAACTCTGTTTTTTGAGAGCTGTCATCCTGGCACTCGCCATTTCTTTCTCTCTCTCTGTGTTATTATCATTCGCACTCTGTAACATTTTGGAAATTGAAACATAATAAATATGAATACAATAGTTTTTATTAAAATAGATATAAACTTAACACACAATTAGTAATATTAACGTCCCTGGAAATTGAACCATAATAAATATGAATACAATAGTTTCTATTAAAATAGATATAAACTTAACACACAATTAGTAATATTAACGTCCCTGTGCTCGACACTGACTCAATGCATGGCACCATCAGTCATATGTATAGTAAGAAAGGTAACAGATGGGTGTCATCTACTAGGCGTTGAGGTGTCGAGCATTGGTACGTTTACTTTAATACGATTTTTATAGCTCGCGTTGCTTTGTAAAATAATTAGTTTTGAATTAATCTAAGTTTTTAATACATCCGTCTCTTGATCGTAGGAACTTCGCTTTATTATCGGCACTCAATAAATGTACCAAATTTAAAGTCAACCATTGAAATTGGATAAAAATAGAGTTGCGATTTGTTTACATTGTTACAAGTGGAACTACCTATTTTTCATATCTAAACTAGCTTTTACCCGCGGCATTGCCTGCGTGAACCACCAGATCCGGCTGTCGAATGTAATACCGGAATCTTACCAACTAAATCCCGTAGGGATTCCCAAAAATTACATTGGGGTCTCCATTTTACATTGCATGAAAGACTCAACTGAGATTTTGTGATTTTTCAGGTGCAAATCCAAAGCCCGTGGGAATATCGGGATAAAAAGTCATTATCATTATAATCATTTCAGCCGAAAGATGTCCACTGCTGAACATAGGCCTCCCCCAAGGCTCGCCAAACAGATTAGCCCTGCGCCACACGCATCCAACGCCAAAGAGATAAAAAATAAAAAAATAGGAAAAAAAATTAGATAAAAAGTAGTCATACGTGATTCCCAACATCCAGCGGTCTACATGCAAAATGTAATTTTTCGTTGTATCGTTTAAGTTTGAAAGAGCAACAAATTCACACGCGCGCACGCACATAGGCATATAATATTAGGATCATATCGCGTCTCTCCTGTGAATGTGGCAAAAGTTAAGGGTCTATAGCCAATATTTTATAATCAAGTCTATATCTGCGTTTGGGAAGCCTGGCCAACTCTCGACCCATTTAAATAAATCCTATGATAAGCTGGCCGAAAATCGTGGCAAGTGGCGACACCTTGTTCACAAAGGCCAATCAAAGCACGACGATGCCTGGTTTGAGTCACTGAGGGAAAAGCGCATAAAGCGCCACGACCGGGCAACCAACCCTTGACCATCTAGGGCTCCGTACACTTGTCGCGAGTGCGGTCGAGGGATCCTATCCCGTATCGGTCTTTTTAGCCACGAGCGTAAGTGTCGCCAGGGTGCTGCTTATAGGTAAATCATCTGTAACAGATGTAAAGGCCTATTATTATTATTAATGAACTAAAACAATTACTTTGCTCACCCGCGACCTTACAATAGTTACGTTTATGCAAGAAATGTGCGTTCATGCAGTTCCTCCACCTCCACACTGTACGAACACACACAAATCACATAAACCCAACCATCACCACCACCAAGCTACACTGACGCGTTTCGAACTCAACCAGAGCTCATCTTCAGAGTTACCACAACCGTATGCTATGCTACCAAACGTTAAACTAACAAACCAAAACAAATGTTTTAACTTGTCACTGTAACTTCTCAAGTACCCACTTTATTTTTCTTATTCTCAAACTACCCCACAAAAATTAACTTTTATTGACATATTTAAAACTACCTTGAATTTTTTTTCATAAACGTAACTATTGTAAGGTCGCGGGTGAGCAAAGTAATTGTTTTAGTTCATTAATATGGACCTCCGCAAAGTAACGCCTGATTCAATAAATTATTATTATTAAGTTTGCTGAATCGGAAATTATATGTCTACAGAAGAGGCATTTTATTTTTTACGCTGATATGACCCACGAGCACTCACGCAAAAATTTGCATTTGTAATATAAGTAGAATTACTATGGGGATTTAAACTCTGGACATTTACTATTACATACTCTATGCTAGCGTTGCCAGGCTCTAATACGTGGCGCCCACGCGCGGATTTGGCGCTCTTATATTGCACCTTTCTCATGCAAATATGGATGGGGACTTCCAATACGAGTTACATAAAACCTCAGGGGTGAGGTCGGACGGCACAAACTAGGTTATATTGTTTTGTTTGAATACATAAAACGCCCAAAGTTATTACAAACTAGCCATCCGCCCGTGCATGGATGCGCTAATAAAGAAAATTAAACCAAAATCTTCCCTACATAATATCTCATGTCTCACTCACTCACTCCCTTCTTTGTATAGAGATTTTTAAGCCGAGTTTTACAAACATTTTCTTTCTTTTGTCCTTGATTAAAGAAGTGCAAAAGTGTCTGGTCGACACCACTGGAAACGAAAGGGCTGGCAGCAATCTCTCACAACGAATCGCCATCGCCATTGAACGAGAGAATGCTACCAGCCTTTTGGGCACGATGCAACGGGGGCCTTTTTTAGACTTAATCTAGTAGTTTTTTAAGTTAAACATTTAGTTTATAGTTAAGTTTTATTCATTGTTATTTTTCTTAACATTTGTATTCTTACATAGTTTCAATAAACCTTGTTTGAGCTTTTAAGCATACTCCGAAAAAAGTTATTTTCAATTTCAATGTTGTTTGTTTAATTTTAAATGGAAAAAAAATACTTGTAAAAAATGGAATACTTCAACAAACAAGTCAATTAAAATCTTATAAAAAAAATCTTGTTTCACTATCAAGCCTGTTGTTAACAGCTTCTGAATGCATATTGCATGTGGGAACTTGCCCACCTTCATTCTTAGCTTTAATTGGTACTTAGCATGCCTTTAAATTTGCAATTTAAATCGACATAAACATCTGTATGCCCAGCAGTACTAGTAGATTCGCTACTCTTTTAAGTGTTTCAGTCACTAATATCTTTTATTACCGACAGTTTCGCTCCCGCGGCAGAATAAAATATTGGCTGCCGGAATTTTGTAAATTTCCTTTTTAGTGTACCTTTTACCATGACCATGACACACTTCATGTTGTCTACTTGTAATATTGATGTGCCTTGTGTTGTTGTAAAAAATGTAGTTTTTTCTTTTCTATCTTTATGTTTCTCAAGTAAAACAAAGTGAAATTTTAATTAAAAAAATCTCAAATGTTTTAATTAGTTTAATAAAATTTCGGAGTTTGTAGAAATTACATCACAAATTCAATGCATGGACGCTTCAAATCAAATAAGACTAATTAAAAAAAAATGCATTATCATTTATCATCATCATTATCATTATTTCAGCCGAAAGATGTCCACTGCTGAACATAGGCCTCCCCCAAGGCTTGCCAAACAGATCGGTCCTGCGCCATCCGCATCCAACGCGTTCTCGCAATTTTAACCAGCATTAAATGCATTATATTGTCCAGGATTATCTGAGCTAGAAACTCTCATTTTGTATCACTTTTAAAGTTTCATTTTGCACGTGTGCAAGGCTCAAGTGTGTGTGTGTGTGTTGTGTTTCAAGGCTCTAGCTCTAGTGGCTTAAGCTCTGTGTTGTCTGGCCGTCTGTCAGTTAAACATTAAATCAGTTACGTTACTCTTTACAAATACAGATAATTCTCACTCTGATATTGTAGAGCTTTCTGAAGCCATGATTCGTAGTGGCATTAGTTTGCCGCGTCAATATTATACGGCTGTCACAGCGGTAATGGGTTTTTAATAAGTACGTGCAGCCGCCGCGACACTTAATGGCCAATGGTCGATATTGTGTCGATGCTCCGATTTATTTTGATTTTATTTGGGCAAGAGGTTGGCACCGCAGGGCCTAAATTTGGTGTGGGCTCGTTGCTCGGTACATTAAGTACTACTACTACCTGGTATACTGATTTTTGTCAAAACCGAAAAAAAAATCGCGGCATTTCCCGTTGAGATAAACACAATTATTAATACAATACCAATGTTTACTATTATGACATTGAACCATTGCCTACTACGGCTTTTTCTAATGCAAATTCGTCTAGCCGTTTTAGCGTCAAAAAGTAACAAACACGCGCACAAACATACAAACTATCGTATCTATATAACCTAACCATTCCAAGTCGCTTCCGCTCCGAGCCGTCTTGCTCGCTCGATTCGCTCGATCGCTAACAGCTTATCGTTGCAAGTTGGTTTCGGACAATATCATCATCATCATAAATTTAAGAGCTTAGCTCTTGTCGGTGGAGTAATCGCCACTCTTTTCGGTTCTCTGCCAGCGTTTTCAGCTCCTGATACGACATGACATTGACTTTTTCCTTGGCTTGATCTATAAATGACCGTCTCGGTCTTCCCCTGCCTCGCCTGCCTTCTATTTGCCCTTCCAAAATAGTTTTTATGTAACTGTCATGTCGTATCAGATGCCCCAGCATATTCCCTCTCCTATTTTCAATCGTCCTTAACAGCCGCCTTCGGACAATATGCCTAATAAAATTATGCTACTTAAACAGAATTATGCGCAAAAAAATCACTCTTAATAACAGTATGCGAATATAATTTCGGACTAACTCATTTTTGGGATGTAACAAGTCATGTCAAATAAAATTTCTGCCACAATACCATTCGGCGAAAACTGATTATGCCAAGTCTGTTTTGGTAAAACAGTTTCGGACGATAAATCTTATGCCAAATAGAGTGTACCCCATCTACACACGCCTTGTTTAATTGTGTGTATCCTAGTGTTATCATTAAGTAAACGTTTGACCCATAAAATATGTATGTATATCATATATGTAGTTGTTATTTACAAGCATACAAGGTGCGAGCAAGATATAATCGTGAATCATGAATGTAGTAACTTTTTTGACCTGATGTTAACCTGTAATTTAACAGGGATCTATAAATATACAAAAACATCATTAGTCATTGTTACATGGTATGACTTTTTTTATTATTTATTTACATTATAATATAACAACTATTGCTATAGGATAACCTAATCGAATAGTGTCCAAAATATCAATATATACAAAAACACGAGTTAATCTGTTAAAACAAATTATATTCAATGTGATCCTTACGAATACTCCGATCGGACAATGGAATAAATCAATGTAGTCAACAAACAGATTAAGTGTGTGTATCGGCTGGTGAGAAATTAAACATATCAAATCGATTTATCATAAAATTCTACACACCACACTCTCATCAGAATCTCCAAAAGACCATCATTATCATCAACACTGAGAGTTGCATTCTTGTTAGTGGAGTAATGGTCACTTATCCCTTTCTTTCGCCAGCCTTACGACTTTATGACCTGCGTTAACGTTTTCTTTAATTTGATTTAATCTTTCGCATTTGAAGGAAAGGATGAGGTCACCAAAAGTTCCGAGAAAAACGGTCACAAGCAATTTTATAGTAATTGGTACCATCAATGGTTATATTACTCTGTGATATGATATGATCCATACATGGCGTATGAGACTTTTGCGTTTTAATTACATTATGTAAATTAACGAGATATAGTGAAAGTTCAGTATTGCGTGCTTTGACCTGCTTTGCAATTTTATTTTTTGTTAAGTAGGTTACATAAGTAGTGGGAAACAAGATTGAAGGCAATAAGTTATCTATATGGTCTATGAGTATGGTCAATATTACGTCTTTATAAATGTCCGTTAAAAGCTTTGAAAATATCCAACCGAAGTACCTCAAACCAGTTTGAAATATTTGAAAGGCAATAATGAAAAAAATATACCTTGTTGAGTTTCTTCCTGGATTCTTCTAAACAGGGTTTTTCCGAACCTGTGGTAGATTCTTCAACGTTCATAGGAGCGCATCAAATAAATAAAGAATTTGTCTTTGAATTTGAATGTGATAAAGTGATAGACATAAAATTTAAAATTTAAAAAACCCCCAACGCAATTATGTCATACGTGTGTTTGAACATAAAGTAAATGCCCATTATGCATCTAAGATCCCTTCCGCAGCTAGCAAAAGAGCTGATAACTTTGGAACGGCTGAACCGATTTTAATGAAACATTTCTAAGAACCATCGCCAAAAAACCTGCTTTCTAATAAAAAAACCGTAATCAAATCGGTTCATCCGTTTAAGAGCTATGATGCCACAGACAGACAGACACACACACATAGCGGTCAAACTTGTAACAACCCTCTTTTTGTGTCGGGGGTTAAAAATGGTTTAAGGCTACTTAAAAAATTCGGATTTTTAAGATGTGTATGACTCAATATCGCCCAGAATAGCGTACATCAAGCCGTCTTTTAACTGTCGATGTCGTCACTCATGTACTTATGTGTTAGGTAAATATCTTGGACTACTAAACAGCTCCACAAAAATGAGATTTCATACATTGAGGGCCACTTGCACGGTCCGGTGTTAAAAAATTCAACCGTTAAATCTGAGTTAGGGTTGACAGTGTTTGACAGTAATTAACCCTGAGTTTGCAATTAACTCACAGTTAAAAATTAAATCTGGTCTGCGGGAATCCGCTTACATATTCAATAGTTGTCTGAGTTTTTATGGTAACACGATATTTGTAGTTAATCAAAGAAAAGGCTAGAAAAGTCGGGAAATCGGAGAACACGAAGATATATATTCTCTCAAATATATCTTATCTGTTAGCAAACGTCGCAAGGCTTTATCTCCGGAAGATATATTCGTCTCACATTGTATGTATGGTAGTAATTGTATTTATTGGGTCAGATTTCATGCTGGCAATTTTTGTTTTGAATCATGAAAGTTTGGGAGTCACGTACATTTTAGTGTAACCAGTATTGGTAGATTAATGAAAAGTACAAGGTTTTAAGCCGTAATGGCCTAGTGGTTTGAGCACTGGCATCTTAAGCAGAGGGTCGTAGCCCGAACTCGTACCTCGTGAGTTTTTCGAAATTTGTGTTTGATGCATTGGAAGTTTACCTTGAGCTTTACGGTGAAGGAAAACATTGTGAGTAAACCTGCACATACCTAACTGAGAAGAAATTTAACAGTGTGTGTAGAATTCCCAATCAGCTGTGGGCCCGCGTGGCAATTACGGCTCAAGACCTCTCATTCTGAGAGAAGGCCTGTGCCCTGCAGTGGGACATACACAGGTTGGGGTGATGATGACGATGAACCAAACCACTGCTAATTCAGAATTAATTTTGTTATAACTTGTTTTTAAGGGCAATAAATATTAAATATGAGTCGAGTTCTGACATAGACCATTGCTGAAATCTATTACAATAATTGCAACATTAATTTTATTTGTATTTTTAGAATAGCAACTTGTGCATTCTATTGGCTTCTAACAATTACATGAAGTAGAACGAATTCTGAGTTTTCTTTTTAATCATAAAACACACAATTTACAAGTCCGTATACAGTCGTAAATTCTTCGTGGTCCTTCGAACCAGATTATTATATCCAATAGCGGAAGTCGTTAAATTCATTAAAAAAACACACTTCTAAGGCGACCGATGTATCTGATTGGTCAGCCCAAAAGTCAAGTATGACACTAGAGTAATGCTAGGTTTACACGGAGCTTAGTAGCTAATGCTTAGTACTTGTCACTTACACTTGTCAGATGCGTGTTTTGTATAATACTAAGCACTTGTACAATATGTTTACACACACTTCTGACAAGTGTAAGTGAGAAGTATACTAAGCATTAGCTACTAAGCTCCGTGTAAACCTAACATTAGCTAAGCAGATATTATTGATATCTACATGTAGTCAATGTTTGTTAATATCTAAATATTAAATGATAAAATGATGAACCTTCTTCTTAAACTTCGCTTTTTAACTTCACTCACTAATTTTTTATGAAAAGAACATGTAAATATCGATTGATTCTAAAGTTGTTAACGGTTTTCTCAAGATTTTGGTTTTGTTAGTGAGCTATATCTCGCAGTAAGCTGACGATATATCATCGTAATTATCAAAACTAAAATGGATTTTCCTTTTTATATACTTACTGTGTGGATTGGAATTAAATTTGCTTCAAAACAAACATCTATTTTTAAATGAGACTGCGGTAGATTTTCCAGCTTTAAATTCAATTGAGACGGCGGGACTTTCTAAAATGAATGCCTGGGTGTTTCTTAGATAGTAAAAATAAGAAAATATGCGGGAAAATATTACATACGGACAGTAGAATAGTTTTTATAGTAATTTTCCACTTGGCGGTAGCTAATGTGTTAAGTTGAATTTTGAAATATTTGTATATTGCTTATTATTATTTGTATTTGTGGATTGCTTGGATTTATCTATTTTACTTAGATACAGAGCCGAAGGAGAGTTTTTATTATTATTATTATTTTGTCTTTTTCTTATATACTATGAGCCAAGCCATGTAAATAGAAAGTATCAAATTAACATTGATTTATGAGCTGATGTGTGTTGGAATTGATATAAAATTTCCTTGAAACAACTATTTTATACCTTATAACTAAGACAAAACTTTAAGTACACAGTGCCGGTTTTACCATGAAGAAAACTTAATTAAATACATACCAAATAACATTGAATAAGGTCGTGCTTGTTTAACACTTTGAAATAGTCCAAAGTTCTAGATAGCTCGTTACCAACTTCATAATTACAAATAATGCACTAGTTCCAGAACTTTCGTTTGGCACTTTTTAAAGGCTGCATAGAACCTGGCTAGCAGTTTGCAAAAAAGGTTTTCCATTGAAATGGTATGCAGTAAGCCTTCGATAAAGAGGACAATGCAATAGTTTATTAATCAATAAATACTGAAGGCCGTAATTCGTCGAATACATGACAACTTAGCGAGTCGAAACCTTATGATGTAAGCATGTGAGACAATGCAACTGAAGCGCTTTGGTCAAGTTGACCATGTAATCACAAACACTAAAATCGGCCTCGGTGACGTCACCTTTAAATAAAGAAACAAACGGGCTTGAATTTATGTGGCCAGGCGACGTGACCCGTGCGCGGCCGGCCAAACCCATAATCCGATAATTAGCCCACTATGTACCACTACCATTAAGATACACTTTGAGCACTGTTTGTAGTTGTCGGTTGAGGCGCGACGTTCAAACGTTTCGGCGGGCGCGGGCGCTGTTTGCGGTCCTGCCGCCGCGCCGGCTCAACTCCAACTGCCGTCATGGAAATTCGATTTTTCTGACGTTTCCTCCGCGCCTTGCTTCGCCACGATCGAACTGCACGCCACGCTAAATCGCCCGCCGCTGATTTTGCACGTTCATTTGTTCTAATAATTTCAGTTGCTTTATGCCACTTTCGAGGAAGGCAGACAGGAGGAATGTTGAAAGGGGCTCAAACACGCAATTTTCGATCTGCGCTGGAGATAGGTTTGGCCTTGGTGTTTTTCGTATCAGCCCTGCCTACTACCTCTGCCTACCTACTAGGGTAGGTTAAGGTTTTGGCAATAATAGGCATTGTTAATTCGATTGGACGCGTACGTACCTATTGGGTATGGTTCCAGACGGAATCATGGTGAGTTGGCAGTTTCGGGAATTGATTTGTGAGAACGCATTATGGACACCTTTAGGAAAGCCGTCGAGTTTGGAATTGACCACTTCTTGGATTCTTGTGTCTCACTCTTAGGCTGACTTATTGGTATTAATATAAAATTCTACTTATTAAGAATATTTTTCTAAGGCTTTCTTCGAATATATTAGTAAACCCACTTCGGGTTACGTTTATATGACTATTATTCAAGTCTAACAATAAGTATAGTTTCAGATAGTTGTAATAATTAAGCGAAAAAAAATGTTAAGGGGGTTCTACGTAAAATTCTATGGTATTTACCTGCACAACGGTGAGTATTATTATCAAGTAGAACAAAGTAGCTAAATAAATCAGGAGCAATCGTGTGACAGTAGTGAGGTCTTCAATTGACTATTTGAAAAATACGAGTATTATTTCACTTAATGCTCACATGCGTCATTGTTATGATACTGTCTAAAAATATGATAAAGGTTCTAAAAATAGCCGTGAACTCCCAAGGTCTCGGATGTGCTACCTTCCTTCTAATAAGTTTACAAGAAAACAGGAATTCCCCAGACAGGTTAAAATCTTAGGCTACTCTACAAAAAAAAAATCGGAAAAGGATTGATACAAATTAAAATATTCTTAAAACATGCTTATATAAACCTCTATAAAAGATTAATAATGAAGAAGAGAGCTGTCAACGGATATCTCTTTCCAAACATTACTACATACTTTAGATTTGCTTATGGTTTGTAGACCGAAAGCAGATGCAAAAAAAAATTGAGCCACTTCAGTGAATTGCTGTCATTATTAATATCGCCTTCCCCCAGCTACCTGTTTTGATCTGTTAACCCTAGTGATATCAAGATGAGAGTGAGATAGATTCTTGAACTACTTCATACATTTTTGAGTGATTTTGCTCCGAGCCGGGAAGCATTAATGCTATGCACTATGCAGATGTAATTTCTTAGAATGAAATTTTATAATTTAAAAATTCTTTGTGCAGGAAATTAGACTCGACCTCGATTATTTTGCAATTGTTTAAAGTTACTTTTAGATTCAAATCGCGACAAAAGTCGCTCCAGTTTGTAGTTTTATAAAACTGGCTATAAGAATCTGAGACTAAATAGTCATTTAAAAACTAGATGTAGGTAAGTGACAGTTTCTAATGATTCACTTAGACATTCTTGCATTATTATGTATGTAAACTCTTTATTACATACAAAATTAAAAGATAAAGTACAACAAACAGTCAAAATTACTTGTGGTAAAATAAATAAATAGGAAATTATACATGTAAATAGTGTACTTGACAGACATAAGATATGAAACATGATACTAAAGCGGAAGCAGGCACAGCCTCTCTTTCAGCCAAAAACTTCAACTTACTAATTATTATGATGACTACGGAATAATCTATACATATAAAATCCTTTGTCCTGACTGACGGATCAACGCACAGCCTAAACCGCTGATCGTAGAGACCTGAAACTTGGAGGATGTGTCCTTTGTATGACGTAGGCATCCGATAAGAAAGAATTTTCCGGAATTCCCACGGGATAAGGAACATACGGGATGTATATATGTATTTCATCAATCGAGAGTGACCCTATCCCCATAACGAAGATTACTAAACTGTTCCAATTGGGCATGCAAGTAGACTATTAGAACAGGTATAAAGCTAATTTCAATAATTTTGAAAATATCCACGGGATAAGGATAAATCAGGATTTATATACTCAAATCAACTGGATCCTATCTCCGTAACTACAATTAAGTACTAAACTTTTCAAATTCAGTATAAACGTAAATGGTCATACACAACAGCAAAAAAACTTATTGCAGGATTTTTGGAAATTCCTGTGGGATAGATAATCTCTGAAACTTCCGAGCCGATTTAAAAAATCTTTTACCAGTAAAAAGTTACACTATCCTTCTACTACTACTACTACTACTACTACTACTACTACTACTACTACTACTACTACTACTTTTTTCCGGAATAATGCAAAATTCCCAAGGGATAGATATAAAAATTCAACTTCCGAGCTCATTTTAAAATGTCTTTCACCAATAGAAAAATACACTGTCCTTGATTAACATAGGATGCTATTTTCTGGATAAATGCAAAATTCCCGCGGTATAGAAAATAGTAAATTTAACTTCGGGGCTGAGTTTAAAAAAAATGACCAATAGAAAGCTACACTATCCTTTATTGGTATAGGCTAGGCTACCTACTATTTATTCGGTAAAATGCAAAATTCCCGTGGGATAGAAAGAAGTGAGGGCTGTCACTTGAGGGCTGATTTGAAAATTTCTTTCACCAATAGGAAGCTACACCAACCATTATTTACATAGACTACTTTTCTCCGTGAAAAAGCAAAATTCCCACGGGGAAAAAATAAGTGAATTCAACTACGGGGCTGATTTTAAAACTTCTTTTACCGGTAGAAAGCTACACCTTTAAGGACATAGGCTACTTTTTCTCGGGGAAAATGCAAGATTCCCGCGGGATAAAAACAAGCGAAAATTTGCATAGAATAAGGACAAATTTGTTGAAATTCCCACGAGATAGAGAATAAACGGGATTTATAATATTCACTAACTGATACTGATGATGATGAAATGATGAAATGATAATAGTCGCGGGCAAAAGCTAGTATATTAAAATAATTTTACGAATGACATGTAATAAATATTATGAATAAATGAGTAGGTATGAGTATGAGCCTCTCCTTAGCAATCAGTGCCAGCCAAGCTACCATTTCTTCAGCCTTTCACGTTTTTTTTGCATCATGATTAGGTACGAGCAGAATAAACAATTACTCGAACGGTAAGTATGCCGTCATAGGCAAAAAATACAAAAAATAGGCATCGGTCTTTTTTCACCCCCGATACAAAAAGAGGGGTGGTATAAGTTTGACTGCTATGTGTGTGTGTGTGTGTGTGTGTCTATCTGTGACATGATAGCTCTTAAACGAGGGAAACCGGATTGAATGCGGTTTTTTTTCATTTGAAAGCATGTTTCTTAGCGATGGTTCTTAGACATGTTTTATCAAAATTGGTTCTGCCGTTTTATAGTTATCAGCTCTTTTGTTAGCTGCGAAATGGATCTTAGACGCATAATGTGCATTTAATATTTTCAAACATGTATAACCAATTTGCTTTGGGGGTTTTTAAATTTTTAAATCGATAGTTATTTCCCGAAACTGAGTTACTTACATACATATTCTGAAAAAAAAAGTCAGATGCGCCTTTTTGCGTATGATGATAGAAGTGTAAGTGAGCAATTTTGTAGAAAATTTTAAATTCTTTTTTGTTTTAACAGCCTACATAAAATAGCCTCGCTTCATTAAAAGTATACCGTATTAAGTAAAGCAATTAACAGTCCAGTGAATAAACAATTTATCAAGCCGGTTCCTTTTATCAGAAAACAAGGGAAGTGTTGACCGTAAATGCCTTTGTTGAATTTCTCTTTTACATGCAACCAGGTGAAATTAGAAGAAGTAAGCTGTCAGTGTATTCTGGATTATTTTTAACGACCTCAGCAGAAACTCCGGATTTTCGATTTGGCCGCATTCCTCCACGACATTTACACGATAGTTAAGCCGCAATTGGATACTTTCGACGACTATTTTGGAACTGCTTGTTGGAAAACGTTTATCACTGATCACAACAAAACGTAAAGCAAACGAAACGCAAACGGTTAGATTTAATTTGACAATGACAGAAGTGACACTTGACTTCGTTTTTAGGGTTCCGTAGTCAACTAGGAACCCTTATAGTTTCGCCATGTCTGTCCGTCTGTCTGTCTGTCTGTCTGTCCGCGGCTAAGCTCAGAGATCGTTAGTACTAGAAAGCTGTAATTTGGCATGAATATACATATCAGTCACGTCAACAAAGTGGTAAAATAAAAAATAAAAAAATATTTTTTTTTAGGGTACCTCCCATAGACGTAAAGGGGGGTGATTTTTTTTTCTCGACTAATCTTATAGTGTGGGGTATCGTTGGATAGGTCTTTTAAAACCATTGCGGGGTTGCTAACATGATTTGTCTATTCAGTGATCTGTTTGCGAAATATTCAACTTTAAAGTGAAAATTTTCATTAAAATCGAGCGTCCCCCCCCTCTAAAATCTAAACTGTTAGGTGGAAAAATTTGAAAAAATTCAGAATGGTAGTAAATATATCAAATTTACTAGGAAAATTATAGCTGCTAAGATTGCTTGGAAATTATTTGTAGTTTAAGAGTAAATAGTAGCCTAAGGTATAAAACATACCTAAACTTGGATGATTCCGTACACATACGAAATCCTTAGAAAAATATTACTTGATTTTTTTGTAATGGCTACGGAACCCTACCTTGTGCGTGTCCGACACGCTCTTGGCCGGTTTTTTTTCTTTTTCTACTAAGTACTGAACACGAACCTTGCCAGCTATAAAATCTCACAAATGTGAAGACGTTCGAGCGTTCCTTGTTATGTTAGATGAAGATGAAAAAAATATGAGTTTTAGGCTGCGTTTCCACCAGAGATGTGCGAGGATGCGTTGCGAGGGATGTGTCTGTCATGAACCAATAGAAACACTCGTCTTCATTCACTTAGGACCTTTTAAATGAAGTGTTTCTATTGGTTCATGACACACACATCCCTCGCAACGCATCCTCGCGCAGCTCCGGTGGATACGCAGCCTTAATTTTTTCGACAACCTTTACCAGAGTAAAACTCTTAAAAAAATTTACTCTTCAAAAAATGTACTTAGCCAATTCAGTATACGATTGACGCACACACTTCTGATGATGATGAGGGTAAAATTCAACATATCGTCTAATAAGTACTTGAACAAGGAAAACGACAAATCAAAATAAAACTGTTATTTATTTTATTAGCAGTACGGCTGCTCACTGAATCTAAGATTATTTAAAAGCGAAAAAAGGTGAAGGCGAAGGTGGGTTCGAATCCCACCGGCGCACCCGAAAAACTTTTTCGCTTTTAAATAATCTCAAAATAAAACTGACCTGTAAAATATATAAACAACATAATGTTCCAATAAATTTGTTCCAATATATGAGTAGGTAAACCCCAACTTTAAATCTCAACACTTACTAGATAGTTTTTAAATCGTCTGCATCCTGTGAAACACTTGCCAAACTGGGGCTTTATAACTGAGATCCCTGGCCAAATGATGTGTTGTTAACGCTCTCTAGCTACATACTTGGCATCAGATCAGTACAGTTTAAAGCGTTTTTTTAAAATAACACTTGCTCATAAACGACTAGCCTATTCCCAAAAATACATCACCGTCTTTCTTTACGATGTAGGTATGATAGGTATGACATCCGTGCAAAATTTCATGTCTCTAAACTTGGTGGTTAAGATTTTTGGATTTTACATGCATTCCGTGGGAATATATACATGTTATTCCAGCCAATTTAGCGTGATAAGAGTAACACAATTATGCACGCGCACACATACAAACTCTTCATCATCATCATCATCATCATCATTTCAGCCGAAAGACAATGGCCTCCCCAAGGTTCGCTGGTCCTGCGCCATCCGCATCCAACGCGTTCCCGTAACTTTAACCAGGTCATAGCTCCATCTTGTTGGAGGCCTACCTACACTGTGTCTTCTGATCCGTGGACGCCTCTCGAAAACCTTTTTGCCCCATCGGCCTTCCAGTTCTTCGAGCGATGTGTCCTGCCCACTGCCACTTAAGCCTGGCAATTCTTCGAGCTATGTCGGAGACACAAACTTTTGTATCTACTTTAGCCAGATATTTTTCGGAGTAATCCGTAGCCATTCTTCCCGGAGCACACGCCACGGCGAATGCTGCAAAACGCGCACGGCAGAGCCGGCGTAGCGTGTGTTCCGGGAGGAAGGGCTACGGATTAGTCCGAAACATAACAGGCTAAACTCGATCAAAGACGTAAATTATCCGTATATTTCACTATTCCCATATATTTAGACACTTATTAGAGATTTTTTTTGTAGCATGTGACTATTAAACCCGTCTGTGGAAAAATTGTGATGTAAGATTTAAACGGTTCACACATTTTTGATAACCTCAGGTATTCATAATCATTTTACGTGGAACCGTTGCAATACAACGTGACATAAAATTTCCATAAATACGATTGATCTTTTCTACGTCTCCGGTCCGCTCCGTTGCGACTAAAGCGTACCTTAAGTAAGGCTTGTACAGACCAATCTTTTCAAGCCATTGACTGCCCAATTTAATACAATGTAAAGGTAGCTTTATTGCATAGTTTTCATAACACTGCACTATTATGATATTAAACTGCATGTTTGTTTGGAATGTAAATAACGACGTGAAAGTAATTGGCTTGTAGAGTTTTTATGAGTTGCCAAGTAAACAATTACTTAGAATGGTACATTTTAAAACTGAAATAACATTTTGATTAAGCTCTTGTTGCAATTATACTCGTACTTTTGGATTTTTAATTTTGGAAATGAAACGTCTATGATTAATTCGATAATTTTGTTTATTTTAGTTCAATTTTATTAATTTCTGTACATTTATTTTCTTTGAATGTGTCACTACATAAATGTCTAATATCCTAGCGTATAAGGCTTTGTTTGATCTCGTGTAAAATTAAATAAAGACTGACCCGATATCGCGAAGGATTTTTGTAGAATTCGTACTTAATAAATATACGTGCCATGAACCAAATTTCACTTCTATAACAATAGTGGTTTAGCCTCTGGGTTTTCTGTCAGCCAGTTAGGCACGTTACTCTTTTATAATAATAAAATAAATTTTAATAGAAACAAAAACAATCATTAATTACAAAATTCCTCATCGAAAAATCTTTTAATTTTTTCCTAAGCTGCCTGATGTTGGCACATACCTCTCTCTCGTCGACACTAAAGATATAAATAAGCCATCCTTTTCAAACCAGTTTTACAAGATAAGGACAACTTGCTTTAGCCTAACCTCAACAAGAGTTTAGAGTATTAAAGACCGACTTGGCTCGAATCCAAGGTATCGTGTACTACAAGGTATTACCGTCGCCGCTCTGAATTTAACATTTTGCAAGGGCTTAGGTCAAATAAGAATTTTATCCCCTTATGAATAAATGCTTGGTAAGCGAGTGTTAATTTAATATTAGTAAGTTTTTATTTGTCACTTTTACATTTAAGGGTAAGTAACACGGTAAGAATTTGTCTAGTTACCTGAGCAATTGAATTATAGTGGTTTGAAAGTTAGTCATCTCATCACGAACACTAGGTATGGTAACCATTTATTTAAAAGTAAAAAAAATATATATTACTTTCAGATATCCATATTTAATGAACTAAAACAATTAGGTACTTTGCTCACCCGCGACCTTACAATAGTTACGTTTATGCAAGAAATGTGCGTTCATGCAGTTCCTCCACCTCCACACTGTACGAACACACACAAATCACATAAACCCAACCATCACCACCACCAAGCTACACTAAAAGAAAAAAAAAAAAAAAAAAAAAAAAAGAAAAAGAAAAGAAAAAGAAAAATAATAAAATAATTAATTTTCTTTTAGTGTAGCTTGGTGGTGGTGATGGTTGGGTTTATGTGATTTGTGTGTGTTCGTACAGTGTGGAGGTGGAGGAACTGCATGAACGCACATTTCTTGCATAAACGTAACTATTGTAAGGTCGCGGGTGAGCAAAGTAATTGTTTTAGTTCATTAATATGGACCTCCGCAAAGTAACGCCTGATTCAATAAATCCATATTTAATCCAATGGGAAGTTGTAGTTCTTTGCAAGCTCTACATTTTAAGATTAAAATCTCATTTTCAAAAAACCGGCCAAGTGCGAGTCGGACTCGTGCATAAAGGGTTCCGTAAATGTGTAAAAACGGCAAAAAACAACACGTTTGTTGTACAGGAGCCCCTCTTTCAATATTTGTTTTATTTAAATTTAATTATTGATTTTTAATGTGAATATAATTATTACTTATTATTCTGTGAATATTTCAAGCGTCTACCTGTTAATTATATTTATTATATTCTGTTTTTTAGTATTTTTTGCTATAGCAGGAACTAAAATACAATATCTGTGAAAATTTCAACTGTCTAGCTATCACGGTTCGTGAGATACAGACGGACGGACGGTCGGACAGCAAAGTATCAGTAATAGGGTCCCGTTTTACCCTTTGGGTACGGAAATCTAAAAAAGGTGACTGGACATGTTCTCTCCGTGTACCCTTCATTTGTTTTCATAAATGTTTAAATGCAACTTTTGAAAATGTGGCGTTCGAGCCGGTGCACCATGGGTAACTGCAGTTTAATTTATCAATTTACAATTAATTAATTGTAAGTTGTTATTCGACTAAGTTTTGGTTTAGTTGTTAGTTTTTCTTCAAAAAATTATAGTTTTAATCTAGTTTAAGTTTTATTTGTGGACAATATTACTTAAAATTTAATAAAATTAGTTTTTATGCATATTATGCATAGGGTAAGGAACACTATTATGTCTTTAGTTATAGTTGTCATCAAAGTATTTTTAACAAACTAAAGTTACACTGAAATTCAAACAAACTCGTTGTGTTCCGCCATTTAGTAAATCGAAATTCCTTTGTTTTTCGTTGACAATCTAAAAAATACTTGGAAGTAACAGGTATTATGTACTTATTATTTGAAGAACCGTTTTTTGATAGCAGAATATAGGAAATATTTTGCACTTTTGACTATATCAAAGCCGCAAAGTTTTCTTTTACAGTCATGTCTACTTTTTTATACTACACGTGGTCTGAAAAAACTATCATTGTTTAAAAGAATCCACCGAAGACCATATTGCAGAAAGTTATTTTTCAAAATAAAAAACCAAAATAGGACACAGTAAATAAAAAATATGTTACAAGCAAAAAATTACAAGGATATCAAAACAATCTCTGATTTAAAAAAATAGTTGCGTTAAATAATTTAGAAGTACGCAATTTAATAATATTGTAGATCTGTTTGAAAAAAATACCTTGGTGACTTTCTTCACGAATTCTTTCTTAGCGAATGTCAACTAAAATCAATAACTTGTTAATGAAATGATCGAGTAGCCTTTCCATCTTTATATTTGGTCGAGTTTTTTTCGTTCAAAAATAACAGCTACTTTTTACCAAGTTATAAAAGTATAAATACTTTGTTGCAGCCATTTTGACGTTTCCATTTCGCGTGTGCGGAAACTGAAACATGATTCAATTTCGAAACTAAGAAAGGTCGGGTCCTGAAAACGTTTTAAAATGCTGCAATTGTTCGTTTACCTTTTGCTTTCAAAGTTGTTCAGAATACGTACAAAAGCTAGAGCGCTCTGCGATGTGTTTCTATTTTGTCACGACACGTGACTTTTCTATACAATTGCAGAGAAACAAAAACTATCCTGGCTTTTCATTACGTTAGTTTTAAGAGAAAATGCTCATAAATATAACAACGACACTACTGTACCCCTTTATTACTAATATCATAATTAAAGAGCTAATTTTTGTTTGTGTTTTTCTTTGTTTATTGGTCTGTAAATTTACTACAACCTTTTGCTTTGTTTAATCGCTGCCACGCGTTTGTTTTGAAACGGTTGTTTGCACAGTGCAGTGTAGCTTTGAGGATGAACTCAAACAAAGCTTGAAACATATTAGCGTCTTTTGTGGTGTTTGCTATAGTTGAGTTTGTGTGAAATAAATGTTGAAAGTAGAAAAGGGTGTGTTTCTGCATTAGAACATACATATATGTGTCGCAATGATGTAGATATTTTCCACGTGTGATAGCGGAGTATCAAGGTGAAATAAGGTTGTTGATATGGATCTCCGCAAAGTAACGCCTAAGTCTATCAATTATTCAAAAAAAACATATGACGGCCGAGAAGGAAAAGTCACAATGTTTCAAAGCCACAAACAAAAGAAAAAGTCTGCAACTAATACTAGACTCGAGCCCAGCTATGCGGAACATTTCGTTAAAGCAGTTAGTTCGTCTGCGAGACTAAAGCTGTTAACTGCAGCGCGAGTCAATCCTATGTCAAGTTTACAGTGCCACCGGTCCTCAGAGACGTCTGTCTACCATACAAATCAATTTGAACCCTGTTGCTATATGACTAGGATAGGTTTCTTTATGGCAGTAGCAGCAGTTGCATTGTGTTTGTAATGGGGTAAATTTAATTTGGGGCTAACTGATATGACAGAACATTGCTAAGAGGTTTGTTTGATAGCGACCTACATTATGTTCAGTAAATATCGAATTTCGTTTAGTTAAAGACTTTATTGAAAACTCACGGGTGAATTCAAAGAGCCTGATACAATATATTTTGTATGAATGAACTTCTGTGAGTACATTTTTCTCCTTCATTTTGGTTATCTTAGAAAGAGATGAATGCGGCTACTGAGGGAGACGTGACTTAATATTTTTCTGATAAGAAAGTAATTGTAAAACATTATTTCTTGAGTACCTACCTATATTTCAATGTTACATTTTGTAGAAAAAGTCACTCACTCTTTCCTAACTACCTCTGTCATTACGAGATAAATAAAGTTTTATTTGCGAGAAAATAGCGTTTCAATAGAACAAAACTATATTATTTTCTTGATTATATGTATAGCATCGGCACTACTTTGAAAAAGGTCGTATCTCAAAATCGATAATCTGGCCAAATGAACTTTATTAAACGTGTATCAAGGTTCAGTTTGGTTTACATAATGATTTGAGATACGAGCTTTTCTCTAAGTAGTGAGGTTATCTTTGTGTTAAAACTTACAAAACTTGGCATTATAAAAATCTGATACAAATTCTGATACAGATCTCTGAAGATCTGATAAATATGATTCTGAGAAGAGGCATGTGCCCTACAGTGGGAGGTTTATCATTATCATCATCCCAGCCTATATACGTCTTACTACAGGGCGCAGGCCTCCCCTCAGAATGAAAGGGCTTGGGCCGAAGTTAACACACGGGCCCAGTGCGGATTGGGAACTTCACACGCACCTTTGAAATTCTTCTCAGTCGTGTGCAGGTTTCCTCACAATATTTTCCTTCACCGTAAAGCTCATAGTAAACTCCAAATATTTTTCGCACATAAATTCTGAAACACTCAAAGGTGCAAGCCAGGATTCGAGCCCACGAATCTCTGCTTGAGAAGCAATAGGTCAAACTACTAGGCCAGCAGGCTGGTATGGGAGGTATATAAGCCGAGATGAAGACTATGATTTAAAAAATCAAAAGCTCGCTCTTACCATTTTACCTCTCATTAAACTAAAGATTTTCCTGCAAAAAATATCGTGCAAACGGAACAAAACTGCTTTAAAATTGAAGCGACGTTTGAAAGCTAAAGCTAACTATACTTGAAATGCCTAAAGTGGAACTTTTTCAGTGCTAAAGCAAGGAGGCTCGTTAGGGGCCGTCTAGCGTAACATTCACCAGACTCAATATGACAGAGTTCTCTGTGAAGTTTGAGCAAAAAAATCGCGAATGAGTAACTGTTTTGATTTAAGTAGGTAACAAGTAAGAAATAAAAATAAAATACATAGAGTAACACATACAATTGTTTTAAATTAAACCAGAATATTTTCAGCAAATGTTTGGTTTACTTTGACTTTAGAGGTTTACGTTAACCGAGGAAAGAGCCAGCCTCATGGTCACCTATGGATCGGACATGTTTACTTTCTAAAAATTTAAAAGCTTTTGAGCATAGTTTAGAGGATTTTTGTCTCTGTTCCATGGCAATCTGCTTCGAACTGTAAAGTTCCAAAAAACCAAACGTTCTCTCAATTTGGGCACCCAATTGTTACAGATACGTTCTATGACATTGCATCGACACTAGGCCCTCGTATTCCTTGACAGGGCCGGACTAATTTGGACCGTCATTCGTTAAAACTAATGAAGCTACATTGAATTATTTCCAGCCTCCGACCCTGTTGTGTGTGATTACTGTTTAATATTTAAGCGAGCGGTCGGTACTTGCCTGCATCCAGCTCGCCTACGTGGCCGTATAATAGAATCACATCAAAAATATAAAATGTACAAAAAGTGTCAAGACGTGTGAAGTTTTTAAATACGAAAAATAGTGGGGCCTCATATAAAAAGTCAGTTTATTAAAAATTGTTATCTATTTAATCAATTACCTATCAATCTTTATAACTAACCGTATCAATATTAAGTATAACTATAATGACGTGGCAATTGCATGGTACCACACTATGATTAGAAACAAGTCGTAGTAGTCTAGTGGCGACCTATGGCCTCTCAAGCAGAGGGTCATGTGTTCGAGCCTGGGCTCGCACCTATGAGTTTTCCCGAACTTATATGTAAAATAAACATTTGAAATTTACCACGAGCTGTACGGTGAAAGACAACCTCGTGAGGAAACCTGCACGGACTAACGACGAAATTCAATGGTGTGTGTCAGTTTCCCAATCCCCATTGGGCTCGCAAGAACTGCGGTCCATACACTCTTATTCAAGAGGAGGCCTGTGCCCTGCAGTGGGACGTATATAAGCTGGGAGATGATGATAGTTCTATAAGAATACTTGTACCTAAACAGTACTTATTTATTTTAATTGCTAGAATTGTTATCATGTAAGTATTGGAATATAGTCCATATAGTTAAAGTACTCTACTGAAAGTCTTCTTGATGCTAAAATTCAAACTTCTTGTTTTACAAAGTTAGAAGGGGGTCAAAAGTGCCTTGAGTCGCTTCGAGAAAAGGATGGTACGGCCGTCCTCAACTTGGCGGGCGCACGGCCGTGCTTCCTAAGTTTTTCAATGTAGAAATAAATGCGCTTTTGTATTGGTAATTCAGGGTCTAGTGAAAAAAAAAAATATATATTAGGGGACAATCTTACACAAATCGACCTAGTCCCAAACTAAGCAAAGCTTGTACTATGGGTACTAGACGACGATAAACATACTTATATAGATAAATAAATACTTAAATACATTGGAAACATCCATAACCCAGGAACAAATATTCGTGCTCATCACACAAATAAATGCCCTTACCGGGATTTGAACCCAGGACCTCTTGCTTCGTAGGCAGGGTCACTACCAACTAGGCTAAAGCGGTCGTTGACTTTGTTGCAGATGTAACTGTCGCGACCACATGTGCAAGTCAGCTACGTTTGTGCAACACATTGTCATGCATGCAAGGTCTCCCATTATGCCATCACCTTCAGCGCCATCTCTTATTTCTTATGAGTAGTAAATGGTAAATGAAAGTTTGCAGCCATGTCGTATAGACTCGCGTATAGATGGCGTTTAGCGACAAGAAAAATTGCAAAGTAAAATTTAAAATAACCGTTTGCAGAACATTTTGAGAAATTTTGCCGTGAATGCCATAGCTTGGTTTGGTATATTGGATATTTTGACCCAATGAAGGGTAAATTTGGCTCATATGAAAATCGTGTATGTGTAAGGCTCAAAAAAAACTTGACATGTAAAAAAATTAATAAATAAATAAATAAATATTAAGGGACAATCTTACACAACTCGACCTAGTCCCAAACTGAGCAAAGCTTGTACTATGGGTACTAGACGACGATAAACATACTTATATAGATAAATAAATACTTAAATAGGTACATAGAAAACATCCATAACTCAGGAACAAATATTCGTGCTCATCACACAAATAAATGCCCTTACCGGGATTCGAACCCAGGACCTCTTGCTTCGTAGGAAGGATCACTACCAACTAGGCAAAAGCAGTCGTTAAATGAAAGAGACATGTGTAAAAGAGCTCTTAATGGACTTCTTACAGCAATATTTTTTGATTTTAAATATATAATACACGTGTCGCACAGACGCTGCCGTCTTGTACGTGCTCGCGGAATAATAAGGTAGCTGGTTCCCAGTTCTAACACAAGATATATAAATACATAATGCAATCTAGTGGCTTCTCAAACGCCAGAAACCGTAATTCGAAAACTGTAGCTCACTACTAAGTAACTGAACAAACAAAACTTTACAAAATGTCAAGAAACTTGTGAAGTTGGAACATTTAACATCTGAAATTGTTACCCAGTTTCAATTAATTGCAGCATACTTAAACAAAATACAAATTTGCGTTGAATATAGTAATATTAGCCGTTACCCGCGACTCCGTTTGCGAAAATTCGTTCAGCACTATCCTGCGGTAACTAAGTATGCAATTTTCAGGGACAAACCTACCTACACTGCGTCTTCTTGTCTGTGGACGCCACTCGAGAACCTTTTTGCCCCACCGGCCATCAGTTCTACGAGTGATGTGCCCTGTCCACTGCCACTTGAATCTGGCGATTCCTGCAGTGTATCCTTTGTTGATTGAATAACTTTTAATTATTTTCCTCCGAATTCGTTTAGTTTGAATTCCAGAAAGATTCTACCATTATGTTCAACTATCATACAACACCACACCATAAAATGAAATAGCATACCGAATAATAGTGAAATTAAAAATAGTATGAAACATTCCATTGTGCCACAGATACTTAACCATAATATACAAACGTATATCTTTGCACTGCGTTAACTTTTTAATTTGCAAAAAACGGTTCTCGTGCTATTTTTTATATTCACAAGATGGTGGCAAGGAAAACATTACCGCTCTGCCTACGGAAGTCGTAGGTATTTAACACGTTTAACATCTTTGGTTCAACAAAGAAGTTGCACTAAAGTAAAAACTCTTTTCACTGTGTGTTTAGTAGTAAGTACATTCTTATTTTTCTCTTGTTTGTACTAGACGGGTCATAAACATAAAAATAAAACAAATAAATAAATATCACGGGACAATTCTCATCAATTGACCTAATCCCAAAGTAAGCTAAGCAAAGCTTCTGTTATGGGTACTGGGCAATGTATGAACATACTTATATATGTAGATAGATACATACTTAAATATAGCACCCAAGACCCGAGAACAAACATTCGCATTTTTCAAATAAATATCTGCCCCGACACGGGAATCGAACCCAGGACCTCAAACTTCGTAGTCAGGTTCTCTAACGACTAGGCCATCTGGTCGTCCGTCACATATTTGTTCGGGTCTCTCCTGTGGATATAGCAAAAGATATGGGTTTATAGCCAATATTTTTTAGCCAAGTGTACATTGACGTGTGGGACGCCTGGCCAACTATCAGCCCATTCAAATAAATCAGTTTGCTGACTTGGTCCACACGAGAGACTTTTGTTTCCTACGCTGCGTATGTCATCATCGTCAGTGTACTCTGTAAAAGAGTATAGTGATATTATCCTTATTTAAATTTGACATCGGAATGTATTTTTATTCCTTTTATTTGAATTATTCGATGAATAAACTTTTTTTTTGTTGTTTAATCTGTCCCCGGTTTTCCAAGTGATACTTCATACTGTTTCATAAAAAATGCATAGGTTGTCCAAGGGACCAAATTTGTGTAATCATAGCAACGGGAGGCACTAAAAACTTGATTCACCTTATTATCAATCTTTTGTTTATTATAACATCTTCAAGTTAAGTGAATTGCTATTTTTATTTGTCAATTTTATTATGTTGTAGTTTTTATGTTTTCACATTTATTTAACATTGTGTCATTTAATATTTTTGTTGACATTTTGTTTCAATATACTTTTATTGTTCTTATTATTACTATCTTTGTGAAATTTGATTTTGTTTACTGACGAAATTTTAATTTAATGGATTTTAATTTATTTAAGATCTTTTTGTGACATTTAAAATGAAGAATATATTGTAATTTTCAATCAGAAACAAATGAATCTATATATAATGTAATGTACCTATCTATGACTCAAACCTAAAGTATAATGCAATCCAAATTGCATGCGGCTATGCTAATTATAAGTTTCCAGGGTTCTCAATCTTACGACATCGTTTTAAACCGTTTAGAATTCATGGTCGCTTGCTTCCGCTGGCTGGATTCCAGATAGGATATTTAACTTTTAACTCGCTGCATGGACTCAATTTTTAACTAAAAATAAAATTTAACCTTTTTAAAGTATGATATAAATTTTACTAGCTGTTGCCCGCGACTCAGACCGCGAAGAATACGGATATAAAAATAGCTGACGAACTATTCTCAGATCTACCAAATAATAAGAAAAAAAAAACATAAAAATCGGTCAAGCCGTTTCGGAGGAATTCGATAACAATCACCGTGACACGTAATTTTTATATATTACAAATTATTTATGAGAAAGCATTTACACACGCGCTTACAATTCAATAAGAACTCCTAGTTCTCAAAACGCAAATTAGCAAAGCCCGCGTTTGAAAGCGCCCAGCAATGTGTACCAGCTCTTATTTTTTATGATAATAAATCATTGCCGAAAATTCCGAGTTCATTACGGCTCTCTTTATTTAAGGACCTCGATGTGAAATCAAAATACCCTGAAACTAGGCAAAATATTATTACGAAATAAACTCCTATTTTGCTATCGGATAAGCTCAGTAATTAACTTCCTATTGGAAAGCCTCTTAAAGGTTTCATATCGAATTTCATTTGTACAGGCTTCAAAATCTTGAAAATATCGGAGAACAAATTGGTGCTTTAGTTTAATAGGATCGAGTTTATAAGTCGGCTAAGTAGGGTTTATTATGGGAAGGAATAAGCAAGTGAGGGTTGTTTTAAAATAATTGGATTATTGATTGAGCTATTCAGATTTTTAAGCGGGTTAGATTTTTAACTAGCTTATGAGAGAGAAAGAGAGCTAAAAGAGAGAGACATTTATTTACACAATTTGATACACAGGAAATAGCACAATAGGGATGTTGATACCACCAATCAACTGACGTACTTTTTATGAGCTGTCAAAACACAATTCTCCCATATAGAGTTTGAATAGCAATAGTAACTTATGACGTCACTGGTTCGCCAACTCAACTAACTATTTATTTGTTTCAAAGCCACAAAAATCTAATTTTGCAGTTAATCGAAATTTAATCTGGTTTTCAGGGCTCAAATAAAGCGTCTTTTTACTGGAGTCGTGTCTTCGAATTATGTTCTAATGGCGTCAACATCCATATGGGATGGAGCTAAACAAATAACTTTGAATAGTTTAAAGTTGGCTCCACTTAGCATAATGTACATACACACACATCACGATTGAACCCCAAAGGGGTTAGGCAGAGCATTTTAAATGCAAGATTTAGGTTTCGGGGCTACTTTTTTAGCAATTTTAGGTTTTGTGTTAGATAAAAGTGGTTCAATATTGACAGGTTGCTAACCCGCCTACACCACCTTAACCAACCATTTTCTTTAGTCGATTTTTACGACATCCACAGAAGAAATGGAGAGGTTTAAACCCAACACCACACGGGTTATACTCAGCATAATGTTGCGGGAATTTTCACGCATTTAAAAACACACTAAACCCAATGACATACACATTGACCGCCAGCGGAAAGTGTAGTTCACAACGAGATTTAAGTATGTACAAACCGGAAGCATGTGTAAAACCACAACTAAAAACACTTTTTTTTTTAAATAGAATAAATATTTTGTTTCTCCGTGCAGTAGTGACGTTAAGTCATGCAAAATAACTACGTTTGCATTGAAAATATGCTTTTTAATGCAATTTCAACGCAAACCTCACTACTTCGCAAAGAAGGAAAATAAATATTCCAATTATTTCAAGGTAGAATACCGCAAAGTAACGCTTGAATACAACACCCTTTTAACTTCATTTGTAACAAAGTACATACAATGTTACCAAATCCTACTATTCAGATTTAACATATTTCCAAAGTTTGACTCCGATTACCTATTGAAACCATCAATAGAACTTTTTCTACGTACTTAGTTCATATTCACCGCCTACTAGTAATGAAAATCCAGTTGGCATCGAATACATACGACATGGATCCTGGCATAACTCAATTGCTGCATTCACGCCTCGTGCAGCAAAATCAACGCTGTTCACTGTGTTAAATGCTAAATATAATAATTTTAGATATGTAGAAAGGTTTCAATGCAAAATAAAAATGTGATTAAAATTTCTGTATAAACGAAATTTAAAGCAAAAGTTTCAATTCGCGTTAAGTTACCGTGTCTGAAAAACATTACGAGCTTGGGCTTGAATGCAAGAGAAAATAGGTTTATTTAGGGCATAGCAGCTAAGGTTGTTTGCAAGCTTGTTTTTGCGCTGTTCATATGCAAGTTCGATGAAAAACTTAGAGGCCCACTGATTGGCAACTCACAACTTAAACTACTGGAACTAGAGACTTGAAAATTGGCAGACATACTCCTTGTTTTTATGGATTCCCATAGAAGCGAAATAATGAGCAAAAGCTAGTATTTAATAATAGTTATGTTAATTACAGGGCAAAAAGGAGTATTTTTATTACATAATTTAAAAACCGGACATGTACCCTATTAAACAGAAATAGTACATTATTGTCGTGGCCTGGAAGTAGACAATTGCTGGCTGAATATGAGTATTGCTATTCCAGCCGAAACTAATATAAAGCTTTTCTCAAAAATGGTGAAGGAAAAAAAATTGTATAAACTTTTAGTAACTTAAATAGGTACAAAGAATTGCAAATCACTTAAAATTAAATGTCATTAAACCCTTTCCCGCCTTTTTTCATTAAAAAAAAAACTGCAGGTATATTTTTCTACCGAAAACACCACAAGCTGTTACAAACACAATACAAAAAGTCTGGAGTTCCAACAAAACAACTGATACCTGTCATTTGAGTTGGCTGTATACGAATAGTGCCAACTTATTACCATGGCCGTTTTAACTTTTTAAAAAGTTTGAGACTCGACAATAATGGAATTTGTATGCGACATTGTTGTCGAGTTTATCGAGCCTGCAATGTTTTTAACTTTTTAATTTTTTTACTGACCTTAAACTATGCACTTCACGTTCTGATATGTAAAGAATAATGTCAACTTTTACGGATATTTTTGAGAAAACTGATTTTTCAAATCGATTCATGATAACAGAGTTGTGAGGTTGCGATCTCTTATGTTGTCAGCATTCCCTAAATATGCACAAAGCGTTTTCCCTCTTCCTTCATCAACCGTACAGCTAAGGAGTGGAATTTCCTACCTACGTCCATTTTCCCTGAATACTACATTCTGGCCGTTTTCAAATCTAAGGTGAATGAGCAATAATGAGCGTAATACTAGGCAAGCCTACTACATCGCAGACCTCATATTCGTTTTTCATCACGCGTGACTGTGGTCAAACGCAAGCATAGGTACCTAAAAATATTGTTTAAAAAAAAAACATAAATACGTACATCTGAATTAAGAACTGCATCCGTCTTTAAAGTCAGTTAAAAACAATCTTATACATTGAGCATAATATATTTTTATTTTATTTATTTGTATTATTGGCCACCTTTTTTAAAAAATTGCAAAAGATTTTGATACAGTTTCAAGTTTAGTTATGTTATATGGTAGGCGTACTACCTATTATGTATAACCGAAACTTCCATCAAAATCTACAACCATTTCTTATGAAATATGACCAAATAAATAAGGCGGCTGAAAGACGGCTCGAATAAATGCCCAGTTAACTATTGACTAAAAGTGAAAACACGGCCATACTGTGTCGCGATTGCTACCATAATTACTATCGAGATATCAATAATTGATTTAGTATACTAACAACATCAGGTACGTTAGCTCTACCTGTGCCTGGCATACGGGCCTGGTATAAATCGAGACTTGATTACGATTTAAGCACGTTTCATGCATCCATAATTAATCCAAGCTAATACGTTGATTCGAAAGTAGTTACGAAACTGAATAAGTGTGTTATGTTAGTGTTGAGGATGTTCGACGGCTTCCCGATAGTTGAAAGAAACTCTCACCTGCTTTTACTTTTTTTATATACAATACTAGCTGACCCCGCAAACGTTGTTTTGCCATGTATCATATCAAAAAATAGCCTACGACCTATTCTCAGACCTACCAAATTATAGAGAAAAAATTTTCACAAGGTAAGCCGTTTCTGAGGAGTTCAATAACAAACACCGTGACACTAGATTTTTATATATTAGACTAGATAATGCTTGTGTTTGACCACAATCACGCCTGTTGGAAAGCGAAGATGAGGCCTACGATGGAGCACGCTTGCCTAGAAAAAGCTCATTCACCTTAGACTTGAAAACGGCCAGATTGTAGTGTTCAGGGAACACAGTCGCAGGTAAGGAATTCCACTCCTTAACTGTACATACGGTTGATGAAGAAGAGCGAAAATGCTTTGTGCGTATTTTGGGAATACTGACAACCCCGCCTACTTCTGGTCGATCTGTGGAAGCAAGGAGCAGGAGAAATAAGGTCGTGCAGTTCCGAAGCACATTCACCGAAATGTGTGTATGTGTGAATGTAATGTTTTGTGTTATACAATTTTATTCTTGACACGAGACAAAGACAAAAACTGTCGCTATTTCACATAACATGCGGATATACAATGGGTCAAACCACTAGGCTACCACAGTTTTTGTGTAACATTCTATTACAACTTTATTTGTTTTTTTTTACGAACCGATTCAAAAATAATAAATCTTCTAATACTAGGGAGGGGCGTTCAATAAAAAGTGAGAATGAGTATGTTATAAACAACTTTTACTAAATGTCATTTTATTTTTCGACATAGTCACCTTTTAGCATAATACACTTAGTATATCTTTTTTCTAAACTTAAAATTCCATTTTTAAAAAAGGTCTCATCTTGAGTACTTAAAAAATCTTGTACTGCAGCGACTACCGCGTCGTCGTCTTCAAATTTCTGGCCTCTCAGGTATTGTTTCAATCTCGGAAATAGGTAGAAATCACTGGGAGCGAGATCTGGTGAATACGGAGGATGCTTAAGGATATCGAACCCAGCATCACGAATTGCAGCCATTGCAACGGCGGACTTGTGTGCCGGGGCATTGTCCTGGTGGAACAGCACAACTTTCGAGAGTTTACCTCGCCGTTTTTCGCGGATCTCATTGCGCAATGTTGCTATTTGTTTGGCGTATAAAGTGCCCGTAATAGTGGCTCCATGCTCGAGATACTCAATCATTAATACCCCTTTACCATCCCAAAAAACAGAGCCCATGACCTTACCGGCAGATGGGCTCACCTTGAATTTCTTCGGAGTTGGAGATGATGGCCTTTTCCATGTCATAGACTGCAGTTTCGTTTCAGGGTCGTAATGATGGAGCCATGTTTCGTCCATTGTTATAAATCGCGCCAAAAAAAGTTCCCGGTCTTGCTGCATCAGGTTCAAAGCTTCTTGACAAATCTCTAGTCTAGTTTGTTTTTGCGTGTCAGTAAGCATTCTTGGTACCCAACGCGCAGATAGCTTTTTCATACCCAAGCGTTCATGTAAAATATTATGCACGCTCCCCGTTGAAATCTTTACATTTTCAGCAATAAAACGAACCGTGACACGACGATCCGCCAAAACTGAGTTTTCAACTTTTTTCACAATTTCTTCAGTTATTGCAGTAGTAGGACGTCCGGAGCGGGGGTCGTCCATGGTCGATGTTCTTCCATGTCTAAATTCGGCGCACCAACGTGCGACTGTCGAATACGGAGGAGCATTAGACCCTAAAGTGTCCCGCAAATCCAAATTGACTTGGTCCGTAGAAAAATTTTTCAAATATAAGTATTTGATAACGGCGCGCAGTTCAATTTTCTCCATTTTCGCTAACGTACTCAATAGCATTGCAAAGAAATTACCGTATGTTTTTTTAAACAAAAGACAGTTAGTTTTTTTTTTCATAGCAATCAGCTAGATAGATTAGCTTTACCGGCCAGTATTTAATTTCGTAATATTAAAAGAGTTTGCATCTCATTCTCACTTTATATTGAACGCCCCTCGTATATAAAAATCTCGTGTCACGGTGTTTGCTATCGAACTCCTCCGAAACGGCTTGACCGATTTTTATGATTTCTTTTTCTCTATTATGTGGAAGGTCTGAGAATAGGTCGTAGGCTATTTTTATACCTACCCCTATTCTTAGTTCACGAATAAAAAGACTGTCCTTGATTAACACAAACTGCTTAACCCGGGAAAGTGCAAAGTCCCTGCGGGGCACAGACGAAGTTGCGGGCAACAGGTAGTTAAACCATAATTAAGAGGCGGATGAATGAGAGGAGTAAATCATCCGAACCACAAAGGGGCCGTTACTTTAATATTAAAGGCACAATTTACTTAAGTTGGGCCAGTTAGCAGCCGTAAGAAGTTCATTTTAAACTGAGTTTGAATGAATCTTTTTACTAAAAGTCGGAAATGGCCGATGGGGCAAAAAGGTTCTCGAGTGGCGTCTACGGACCGGAAGACGCAGTGTAGGTAGGCCTCCACAGTAGGCCTCCAACAAGATGGAGCTACGACCTGGTTAAGGTTGCGGGAACTCGTTCGATGCATATGGCACGGGACCGATCTGTTTGGTGAGCCTTTGGGAGGAGGTTCAGCGCAGTGGACATCTTTCGACTGTAATGATGGTAGTGGGACGAGTATAGGGAACGTGCACATAGACGGTGCTGCAAACTGGTGCCATCAATTTGACTGTTTTACCCTGATAAGTTTATTTTACTGTCCGCATAGTCTCTTCTGTCGCATTAGTGCTGCCGCCTATAGTTACTGCACGTTCCCTATAAGAGATTGAGATAGGATCATCCTCTTAGTACTCATGTACTAAGAGATTCTCACCTAAGCCGCAAACAAACAGACAGACGGATACATCATCATCATCATCATCATTTCAGCCGTAGGACGTCCACTGCTGGACGTAGGCCTCCCTCATTGACGCCCAATCATTACGGTTGGAAGCGACTTGCATCCACTTTGAACCTGCGGCCTTCACCAAATCGTCCGTCCATCTCGATGGTGGACGTCCAACGCTACGCTTGCCAGTCCGTGGTCTCCATTCGAGAACTTTTGGGCCCCAGCGGCCATCTGTTCTGCGTGCTATGTGGCCTAACCATTGCCATTTCAACGAGCTAATCCGTTTGGCTATGTCGGTGACTCCGGTTCTTCTACGGATCTCCTCGTTTCTGATTCGATCCCGTAGAGAAACTCCGAGCATAGCCCTCGCCATAGCTCGTTAAGCGACTCTGAGCCTATTCATCAGGCCCAATAGTGGATCCATATGTCCGTGACGGATACAAGGGTTCTGTTTTTGTCATTTTAAACTAGATACATTTTATTTTAGTTCACACGAGGTCGTAGTAACAAACATTTCCTACATTTTTAAACCCAACCTTGTACCTCCATCATACTGAAGTGTGAAAGCACTGACCTATTAACGTACACCTTTCCACTCACATGCGCCTTAAAATTTCATGCTTCGCTCTGGCGCGTACGTCGATGATTTAACAGGGTTCGTAAACAGTCATAAATCATCGAGGCGGGGTGGCTGTGCTAGCGTCCCGCATGAAACTTATTGGCATTTTAGTGGTTCCAGATTTCAAGTTAGCTGTAAATCGAAACCAAATCTTCGTCATTTCATGTCACGTACGTACCATTAAACTGTTCTGAGATTTTCGAGCAATTTATGAGATTTAAGTAAACGGATTTTATTCTAATTATGTTTTACATTATTTTCGGCCTGAACAAGCGTCATTTCTCACAGTGGTTATCAGATTCTTCAGGTCGAGCAATACTATAGAGCAGAGCAAAAGGAGCTGCCGCTATAGGCGTCATATTGTAATAAAGGCAGAAGGGATGGGTGGAGGGCTTATATTCGGCAACCGAAGAAGTGACGGCACACAAATTTGTTTTAAAAGGGATTAATTGTAGTTGTAATATTCTCTTTGTTTGAACTGATATTTACTGTTCTCGTAATATTGGTGTATTTAAAACTCTCAATGACATAAGATAATTGTTAAATAAAGAGGTCATTTTTGCATTTGTAGTTGGATTTATGCTTGACACGTTTTGAACTCTTGTTCCTTTGTCAAAATAAATGAGAACTCATAATTATGTCCAGGATATCTCGTCTAAAACCCGAGGGACCCAGGCAAAGGCCAGCAAAAGCAATTTAAGAACGATAATACTGGAAAATTATCGTTTTAACTCAAACATAAATAAGTAAGTACACAAAATTTTCATTAAAATACACCAGAACATAAATTAGATAAGAAATTAGAAATCAAAGCACTCGAAAGCAATTGAAAAATTTCGAATAATTTGAAAATCAGATTTAAAATTTTATGAGCAGTATTATTATAATTTGTTACACTAACTTCATATATTTCAGTGTTATTTAATAAATAAACCTGAAAATTATACTTCCTATAGGTACGCTATCAGAGGCACTTCACCTTTATACACATATTTAACCTCTCAAACAGTCGTTATCGATTGTTAACAAATTAAGTCCCGCTTGCAGTACCACCACACCCCACAGGTCAGGGGTGTCAACACTATGTCTGTGGACATCGACAGCCCTCAATTACGTGCTCTGATACCATCGTCACTCTATTATAAGCCTTATGCTTATGAGTGATCGATTAAGCGTTAAAGCTCCAAACGCACAGACAGCGGAGGCGTGGCGGTGCGGTGGCGGTGACGGTTGTAATATTCTAACTTGTACGAATGAGTTCGCGGTACGGTGCCGCACAATCGTTCATACAAGTTAGAATATTACAACCGTCAGCGCCACCGCACCGCCACGCCTCCGCTGTCTATGCGTTTGGAGCTTTAAGGTGAAATACGCTCTGGGTTGCTTAGCTAAAGGGTGAAGGAGATACGTTTGCTAGATACGCTAATATGCCTACGTTATTGTAATACGGTATGGCTACGATAATGAGACAAGGGTCACAAACATAGCCAAACGGATTAACACGTTAAAATGGCAAAGGGCAGGTCATATAGCACGCAGAACAGATGACCGTTGGGACCGGAAAGTTCTCGAATGGAGACCACGGGCACCACGGCCTAGCATACGCAGCGTGGGACGTCCACTAACGAGATAGATGGAGGATTTGGTAAAGGCCAAAGTTTCAACTTGGATGCAAGCCGCTGCAAACCGCGATGATTGGGTATCAATGAGGGAAGCCTATGCCCAGGCCAGTGGACGTCTTATGGCTGAAATGATGATGATGAACCGATAACATTGTATAAGTAACACTAGTTTTTAGTTATATAAACATACCAAAAAAAAGATGCATTCGCAAAAGATTTCTATACCGGCAAGTTTACCAAATCGTTTGCTGAACTCCGTCGTAGTACCTAGTTATGTGTGTGTATGTGTGTGTCCACGGATCGGAAGACGCGGTGTAGGTAGGCCTCCAACAAGATGGAGCGATGACCTAGTAAAGATTGCGGGATAGCGTTGGATGCGGATGGCACGGGATCGATCTGTTTGGCGAGCCTTGGGGGAGGCCTATGTTCAGCAGTGGACGTCTTTCAGCTGAAATGATGATGATGTTGAATATAATGTGTGTGTCCTCTCCACTCTATTTTAATAGAAACTTATCCGAAAGAAGGAGGAAGCAAAAAAAAAATACTTAAGAAACGTCCCTCTTGAATGTAGTAGTAACGTCTTCGTATAGAAGAAGTTGACGTTCCAAATTTGAAAAAAATGAGTTAAATTTCATTTCAATTCTATGTACTACTACACGCAAGAAGGGCTTTTCTTGAGTTGTTTGACCCACACTAACTACTAGTAATGCGACTACTAGCGACATCTATCGCAAATGAAGCACAACAGCTAAGCGCTGTTCGCAATGCTACACTACACAATAGGAGTGTGGGGTTTACAGTACCCAGTTTCACAAATGACTCTAGTAGAGTACGACACTTTCTTTGTAACTGTCATGTTTTTGACACAGAATGCTTGAATACGGCAAGAATATATTTTAAATAATCAATCATTTTAGTAACCATTTTATACAAGGTACGTAGGGTTAGTTTAACGTGACCATTTTTGTCACTTTAAAACGGGACAACAACTTGTGAGCAGAAATTTACTTTTTTTTTGCTTTTTTCCGATGCGCAAATATATACTGGGTGAGAGCTTCCGAAATGTATGTGTGTCTGTGTGTGTGTGTATGTGTGTTGCTCTTAGCAAGATTTTTAAAATATTATCTTTAACAATTACTATAAACGTAGTTACAAATACGTAGACATCTACATAATTGAGTTTTCTTTTCTGCCCGCAACTTTTTTATCAAAGAAAATACATGTTCGGCTACCGCTTACGTGTTGTTATTTTAAATCTTATGAAAACGGGTCATTTTCGCGACTCCAACAACACCCGGGACAGAGTAGCTGAGAGCGGGACAGTCCTGTTCAAAACGGGACGTGGGGTCAATTAAGGTTAGTTTGACTGAACAGAACACCCCTGAAAGGTTTTTTATTACTTTTATTATTTTATTACTTTAAAATTTACAAAGTAACAAACATTTACAAATTAATTCAAATTACTTTGTAAATTTATCACAAAAATTCATGCATTGCGGTCCAGTCACTTCTTTTTAGCCACTATTTGACACAAATATTGGGCTAATGGTGGCAGAAACTTAGCCAAAGCTACAGTGCATAACTGTATTAAATGCTGAAGATTCGAGGGTAAATCTATCCAACCAATCATGGGAAACTCACTCTAGGAACGTGTTAAACCTTCTTTGGAGACCAAGCCAATCTTGTAGCTTCAGGAAGCTCTTAGGGCCAAAAAGGTTATACCTAATCTAATTAAACGTTCATAGTTAATTTGAAAGTCAACTTACTCAACTCAACTTACAATCACAAAGTAATTTGTCATTCAAGGGGCATTGACTCCGCCTTAGCGATTGACCTAGTGGCAAAGGGCGATGAATTATAGCAAACCGAGATTTATTATACCAAGGACTTCTATACCTGTCCCTTTCGCACACTGATTAGGGTTGCTACTTTTATTTTAAGAAAAATATACATGGTGATATTTTAAAGTGTTACAAAATTAGTCAGAGGGCGATGGAGAGGGCTATGCTCTGAGTTTCTCTGCGGGATCGCATTAGAAATGATGAAATACGCGCAAGAACTAAAGTCACCGACATAGCTCGAAGAATCGCCAGACTCAAGTGCCAGTGGGCCAGGGCACATCGCTCGTAGAACTGGTGGCCGATGGGGCAAAAAGGTTCTCGATTGGCCTCCACAGACCGGAATACGCAGTGTAGGTAGGCTTCAAACAATATTGAGTGACGACCTGGGGGGTTACTACGAAATTCGAAGTTCGAAGTTCGGATCGTGCGGCCCCTCTCACTCTCGTAATAAATAACATTAGCGTGAGCGGAACGGCATGAAACGAAGTTCGAATTTCTCGCTTCGTAGTATAGGGCCTGGTTGAGGCTACGGGAATTGGATGCGGATGGCATGGGACCGATCTGTTCGGCGAGTTTTGGGGGAGGCCTATGTTGAGCAGTGGATGTCTTTCCACTCAAATGATGTTGATGATGAATAAATTAGTGTTTCTAGAACTGAAACAATTGATTTGCTCACCCACGACGCTCTTTGCTGACGCGCTTCGTTCGCGGGTGAGTAAAGTTATTGTTTCAGTTCATTGAGATTGACCTCCGCAAAGTAACGCCTGATTCAGTAAATAAGTGTTTCTCGGTCCGTTAATTTTCGTGTCCGTTAAAGTCAATTGTTAAAATTAGTCAAATATAACTATAAATTAAGTAAATTAAAAACTCCCAACGCAATTACGTCACACGTATGTTTAAAAATAAAGTAAAACGTCTAAGATCCCTTCCGCAGCTAACAAAAGAGCTGATAACTTTGAAACGACTGTAACAATTTTGATGAGACACGTCTAAAAATCGTCGCCAAGAAACCTGCTTTCAAATAAGAAAAAACCGCACCCAAATCGGTTCACTTGTTAAAGAGCTATGATGCCACAGACAGACACACACACACACACACACACCGTCTTTTTGTGTCGGGAGTTAAAAATTAAGGATTGTTGTAATTTAATCACAATCTCAATGTATTGGCTTCTCAATACTACAATAATTGCACAAATGAACATGATCGCAATAAACGAATATGAATATTAAAACATCTTATTTTCAAGTACGTTTGGCAACCCTAACTGAGAATGAGTATATGTTAGAAAGGGACAGCTAGCTTTCGAACGTTCTTACTTTAGTTTCCACTGGACGCGTATTGCCGTATTCTATATTTTGTGTGACAGTAATTAAGAACGATGCTAATTGGAATAATAATCAAGCTTTACATTTAGTGGACATACTTAACTAGGATTTGTTACTTATTACTTGTCTGAAAGTAACAAAACAGGGTCATCATCATCATCATTTCATTAGGACGGCCACTATTGGACATAGGCCTCCCTCATTGATACCCAATAATTACGGTTGGAAGCGACTTGCATCCACCATAATCCAACAGTGTTATAATTAAAGTTAATTAATTTGATTTCTTTTAAACTGGTCATTATCAACAATTAAAACAACAATCAAAAACCTCTTAATCATTTCGTAACGAGACTTAAAACCCCCATTCACGAATCTTTAACGCGTCCCATTCACGTAAACAAATAAAGCCCGCTTCCACCCGTCTATTACCGGCAATTACGGTTGGCAGCGCTGCAACATAAAGCCTACCCATATAAGAGTCGAGCTGAGCGGAAAGCGGAGCGGAAATGATTGTTTAGAGTTATTCTAGCAACGGTTGGCTATTTTTGGCTGGTTCCGAACTTATGTTTAGGTGTAACTTTTCATCATAGCAAGATACCGGGTCCTTTATTAATGGTAACTGCACATCCCATTGTGATAGTTCCATTAATAGCTATAAATTTTTGTATGCCTTGCGGCCCAACATGGTGATGTAACTGTAACATTCAAGATCTGTGCTTATTTATTTATTGAATTAATCACAATTTTTATGTACAATTCTACCTGTGTTGAACAAATAAACCATTTCTATTTCTATTTTTTCTCCAAACAAATATATTTGTATGACATCCAAGTAAACTGGCTAAATTAAAACTTCATATTTTTAAATAATTTGATGCTTAAAATTCAGTGATTTTATCTTGCTTTACAAATTTATGAAAAAGAAAAAACCAGCCAAGTGCGAGTCGGACTCGCGCACGAAGGTTTCCGTACCATTATCTATAAAAACGGCAAAAAAAAACACGTTTTTTGTATGGGAACCCCCTCAAATATTTGTTTTATTTAAATTTATTTATTTATTTTCAAAGTGAATAACTAAATACTCTGTGAATATTCCAAGCGTCTACCTGTTTGCCGTTATCAATATCGAGCAAAAACGAGCAAAAAAATCACGTTTATTGTATGGGAGGGAGCCCCCTAAATATTCATTTTATTCTAGTTTTTAGTATTCTTTGTTATAGCGGCAACCGAAATAAATCATCTGTGAAAATTTAAACTGTCTAGCTATCACGGTTCGTGAGATACAGCCTGGTGACAGACGGACAGACGGACAGCGGAGCCTCAGTAATAGGGTCCCGTTTTTACCTTTTAGGTACGGAACCCTAAAAGGTGTGGCAAAGGCATTTTTTAAATAGCCTTTACATACATAAAATTTCAACAAATCAAGCCCACTTATTCGACCCCAACTTCTGGAGAGTCTACGGTGCTACGAAATTCGTAGCGTTTACCTCGTAGCACTATCTTCGTAGGCTGTTTGATCTACGTGATACCACTGAAACTTCGCTCTCACTTGAATGTGATCGATAGTCTTTGCAATACGAAACTTATTTGTATATTGGCTTATCTAACCTACACACACAGTAAAGAGGCAGACACGACACAGTATGGATTTAAAAAATGAAATTAAACACTAATTTTAAGTAAATTTGAATTTAAATTATGAATTCGTATGATAATTCTTATTTTTAGGGTTCCGTACCTCAAAATGAAAAAACGGAACCCTTATAGGATCACTCTGTTGTCCGTCTGTCTGTCTGTCAAGACCCTTTTTCTCAGGAACACGTGGAGGTATCAAGCTGAAATTTATATCAAATACTCAGGTCTACTGTCCCTTGGAGCTGTAAAAAAATCAAACTTCTAAGCCAACGCAATCAAAAGATACAGCCGCTTATGACGCTAATTTCCGCATATTTTCGAAACTCGCAAGGGAATCAAAACCTACAGGGTACTTCCCGTGAACTCAGAATCTTGAAATTTGGTACGAAGCAAGGTCTTATAGCACAAATAAAGGAAAAATTGCGAAAAGCATAATTTTTTTTGTCTGTCTGTCTATATCAGTAACCAACGCAAATTTTCGACACTCGCAAGGGAATCAAAACCTACAGGGTACTTCCCGTGAACTCAGAATCTTGAAATTTGGTACGAAGCAAAGTCTTATAGTACAGATAAAGGAAAAATTGCGAAAAGCATAATTTTTTTTGTCTGTCTGTCTATATCATAAACCAATCTACAATGATCCCAAACTGCGCACATTTTGCTTCGGAGCAGGGGTCTGCTAAGACTGGATGGTCTAAGATACATATAAATTTGTACGGAACCCTCGGTGCGCGAGTCCGACTCGCACTTGGCCCGTTTTTTTTTCTTTTTAAAAATATAGAAAGTGCAAGCACGTAATGGATGTTATTATGATATTTATGTAGGTACTACTCCTAGACAGAATAGACTACTCTTAAAACTAGAATTTCCCGATCATCGCTACCTAAAAATAGTCTCACCCCAGCCTTTATACGTCCCATGCAGGGCACAGGCCTCCTTTCAGAATGAGAGAGCTTGGGCCGTAGTTCCCACGCGTGCCCAGTGCGGATAGGGAACTTCACACACACCATTGAATTTCTTCGCAGGTGTATGTATACAGGCTTCCTCATGATGTTTTCCTTCACCGTAAAGCCCATGGTAAATTTCAAATGTAATTTCTCACATAAATTCCGAAAAGCTCAGAGGTGCAAATTGGGATTTGAACCCACGACCCTTTGCTTGAGAGGCCATAGTTCAAACCGCTAGGGCACCACGGCTTTTTTTTTAAATAATAGGGAGATTGTTTTTTATTAAGCATCTGCAAATTATCTCCAAAATATGTCAGGATAAAGCAAAATGTAATAAAGGCTGAGATTAATCGCAATCATAAGGGCGCGAGTGTTACGACTTGACTTAATTACACTATTAATCTTCCCATGCTAAGACATTGTAACAAGGGACCAGTCTCGAGTTGCTAGGGATTAAAAAAACACTTAGCACATTTTTTCAAAGCATCGTAAAAGTGTAAATATAGGAGACAAAGAGATTTTTTTACTTTTTAGATTTGCAGTGTTTTTTTTTGTAGTCCTTAGCAATGTTTTTTGTAACAATTGAACTTTTAATAGAGCTGTGACAGCTCCAAGGTAATCTAAACAGGAAACGGTCGTTGAGTGAAATGATTGCGTTTTGTGATAAACCGACCAAGAAACTACTATTATTATGAATAGTAGTGACGGAATGAACAGTTAAAATGCTCATAATCCTACCTAAATACTTCACTCTTATTTTGATACTAGCTGCTGCCCGCGACTCCGTCTGCAAAGAATTCGTTTATCGCTGTACCGCGAAAAAAAAATTTTTTTCGGAATAAAAAGTATTCTATATATTAATCCAGGTTATAAACTATCTGTGTGCCATATTTCATTAGAATCCGTCGAACCGTTTTAGCGTGAAAGAGTAACAAACATCTGGACATGTATAGATCCATACAAACTTTTGCGTTTATATTATATGTGAAATAAGAAATTTTAATACACCATAATCCGGTTTTGAATTTTCGATCCATTTAACACAGCGCTAAGAAGCTAATAGTTGGGTTCTTTGTCCGTAGGCAGTTTTTGTTACAGTGACATATCACATTCAGTCATCAGTCATCAGTGGCATAATCGCTCATAGAATTATTGATAACCGATGGGGCCAAAAGGTTCTCCTGTGCCGTCCACGGACCGGAAGACACAGTGTAGGTAGGCCCCCAACATGATGGAGCTATGACCTGGTTAAGGTTGCGGGAATGCGTCAGATGCGAATGGCGCATGACCCGGTCTATTTGACTAACCTTGGGGGAGGCCTATGTTTAGCAGTGGACGAGTTTTCGTTACAAAAAGGAATTATATGCTACTACTGGTTACGAGAACAACGCGTAGCGCTCCGTGGCAGTGTTCTTAGATAATGTCGGTTATTCCCGCTCCGCTTCACGCTCCGCTCGCCAACAAACCTAAGGCCACGTCCGACCGTGCCACGTTCCACGAAACGTCACTTTCCCTGGACGTGGCAAATACGTGTGCAAATTAATTAAGTTTCATTACTATAATGGAAGGTGCGAAGTGAAATGCAGCGTGCAGGAGTGAAGAATGGGGCCGTGAATGCTTTACGGTTGTAATTTGAAATGTTAATTTTGCACTTTACTCAAATGTTTGCTCGATGAGAAAATGTAAAGGTTCTTTAACGACGCAAAAGACGGGGTGTTATGTATGTGTGTATCAGTGTCGTAGCTTTTAAGGGTGAAGACCAAAAAGTTGCACACTGTTAAAGCTGCATTAGCAGGTAGTTAAAATTACCATTAACTTTATCCATTGTGACACGAAAATTAACCATACATTTGTACGGATAATTTTTGTGTCACAATGGAAAAAATAATAGTAATTATAAATACCTATGCTAATGCAGCTTTAACAGATGTGCAACTTTTTGATCTTCACCCTTAAACGGATGAATTCGGACCGTTATTTTAATAGAACATCATCATCATCATCATTTTAAATTTCAACATAATCTGTTTAGTCGTTTTCAGATATTAGACTTAAGGCCAGCGCAGACCAGATGCGTGTGCGTGTCACGCACCAGTTATAATGAATTAAACTGTAAGTAAGATGCACGCATCTAAACAGTCAGGCAGACACACGGACGGACAGCGAAGTTTCAGTAATAGGGTCTCGTTTTTACCCTTTGGGTACGGAACCCTAAAAATGGCTTCTTCTTCTTCAAGATGAAACTTGAGTGAGTACTCGTAATCGATTTGGTATCTCATTTTCGTACACCCGCGCGAAGTTGAACCGGGCAGTTAGTTTTAAATATTAAAATCTACACTAATCTCAAAACTCAAATGCATGCTCGTCGTTACGCTATTATTATGTCACACAGTTGAATGATCACAGGCATTAAGGGCGATGCATCATCCTAAACATCGTTTTTCATTGCAAACAGCAATAACGTGAGTTATAACTTTCTATCAGAAATACTTTGTGTGTGAACACACAATAGGGATGTTTCCTAGGTAAAAAAATAATAATTCTTATTAGTCCGTATTTTACATTATCAAAAAATATTAGACACGTAATTTTTCTTTTGACAATTAAACAAAAAATGACGAAGATATGGCGCGTTGAAGTTCCGCGTGACGAGGCGTGACGTCACTTGTTCCTAAAACGCTCATACAAAGTGTAGGAACAAGTGACGTCACGCGAAACTTCAACGCGCCATATCTTCGTAATTTTTTGTTTAATTGACAAAATAAAAAACACGTGTCCAATATTATTTGATAATCTAAAAGACTGACTAGTTAGGAAAGTAGCCTATTTTCTTGCGTGAACGTAGCTAACATTATGATCGCAGGTGAGCAAAGTAATTGTTTCAGTTCATTGATATGGACCGTCAATTCTACGAGCGATGTGCCCCGCTCGCTGCCACTTAAGTCTGGCGATTCTTCGAGCTATGTCCGTGACTTTAGTTCTTGTACGGATTTCAACATTTCTAGTGCGATCCCGCAGAGAAAATCCAAGCATAGCCACGGCCGATTGACGGTCGATGGGGCCGAAAGGTTCTCGACTGGCGTCCGCGGACCGGAAGACGCAGTGTAGGTAGGCCTCCAACAAGATGCAGCGACGACCTGGTTATGGTTGCTGAAACGCGTTGGATGCGGATGGCGCTGGACCGATCTGTTTAGCGAGCCTTCGAGGAGGCCTATGTTCAGCAGTGGACGTCTTTCGGCTGAATTGGTCACATATTCTCATAGTGTTCGACATAACACGAACGTGTTCGGAACGAGTAGTGAAACGAGTTTAAACACAGTTACAAATCACACTACACTAATACAACGTTCCCTACATGTCTAACAATTAAAGTTGGCGACCGTGCCAAGTAAGCCCAGCAAAGCGAACAGTCGTAAACCCGGAGCATTAGGATGCGTGCGGAGATCCCGCTATCTTCCACGCATCGCGAGCCTTATTATGTACCTACCTAATGGATTGTAGAACATAACCTTACCTTAGGGTCAATTCACACCGACGCGACGCTGAATTTTTATTGAGAACATTATGTATATTCAGCTTCAAAAGTCGCTGAACACTTCTGTACTTTGTCGCAATAACCAGTTATACTTTGAAGTTTGAAATAAGTCGTTAGTGAAAGTGACAAAGTACTAGAGTGTTCAGCAACTTCTGAGCCCGACCGTACGTCATACGGGCGCTAACGATGGGCTTCATAAAGCTCAACGTTACTCAAATGGCAACGGAAAGGGCTATGCTCGGAGTTTCTTTACGGAATGACATTAGAAATTATGAAATACACGCCAGAACTAAAGTCACCGACATAGCTCGAAGAATCGCCAGACTCAAGTGGCAGTGGGCAGGGCACATCGCTCGTTGAACAGATGGCCGATGTGGTAGCAAATCTACGACGACAAGGACAATGAATAACAGGAAGAAAAGATATTCACAAATAATGTAGCGATAAGGCCGCCTATTGCTTACCTTATATTTTTCCATGTACATACTTGTTTTTAGGGTTCCGTAGTCAACTAGGAACCCTTATAGTTTCGCCATGTCTGTCCGTCTGTCTGTCTGTCCGCGGCTAAGCTCAGAGATCGTTTGTACTAGAAAGATGTAATTTGGCATGAATATACATATCAGTCACGCCAACAAAGTGGTAAAATAAAAAATAAAAAATAAATTTTTTTTAGGGTACCTCCCATAGACGTAAAGGGGGGGTGATTTTTTTTTTCTCGACTAATCCTATAGTGTGGGGTATCGTTGGATAGGTCTTTTAAAACCATTGCGGGGTTGCTAAAATGATTTTTCTATTCAGTGATTTGTTTGCGAAATATTCAACTTTAAAGTGAAAATTTTCATTAAAATCGAGCGTCCCCCCCCCTCTAAAATCTAAACTGTTGGGTGGAAAAATTAAAAAAAATTCAGAATGGTAATAAATATATCAAATTTACTAGGAAAATTATAGCGGCTAAGATTGCTTGGAAATTATTTGTAGTTTAAGAGTAAATCGTAGTCTAAGGTATAAAACATACCTAAACTGAGATGATTACACATACTTGATTTTTTCGTAATGGCTACGGAACCCTACCTTGGGCGTGTCCAACACGCTCTTGGCCGGTTTTTTCTGTATTGATTTCTTTGTGGTGGACAATAAAGAGTCATTGTATTGTATTGTATTGTATTGTAGCCTAGTGGTTAGAGAGGCTATATCTCAAGCAAAGAAACGTGCTTCAAACCCGGGCTAGCACCGATGAGATTTTGAAATTTACTTATGTGGCGAAGAAAAACATTATTAAACAAAAACTTGCACATGCCTGTGAGGAAATTCAATCGTGTGTGAAATTCCTAATCCACACTGGACCCGCATGTAAACTACGCCATAAGCCCTCTCATTCTGAACAGAAACCTGTGACCTGCAGTGTTAAAAATTAAGATCTGCCTGGAAAGATGTCTCTCTTGCAACTTTTACCCATATGGCTAGGATGACGATTAATAAGAGAAACAAAGGTAAATTATGCTTCCTAAAATTTAAATTAGTAAGATTCTACAAACAGGGCCTACCCATTTAAATACTATTTACCTATGAACAGTACATTTAAACCGTTGAGTTCTCGCTCACGTGGTACAGGGGCTGCGGGGGTATGACGACAAAGGGGGCCGGGAGAGGTGCGGGCGGCAGGTACACGAGGCGTGCTCGCCGCCCGCACCTCTCTCAGCCCCCTTTGTCGTCCTACCCCGCAGCCGCTGTACCGCGCGGGCGAGGACACATTTAAACGGTCTAGCTCTAGCTATAGATAAATAAAATAAATAAATAAAATAAATATCACGGGAAAATTCACACCAATTGACCTAGTCCCAAAGTAAGCTAGGCAAGCTTGTGTTATGGGTACTAGGCAACGGATAAACATACTTATATAGATAGATACATGCTTAAATACATATTAAACACCCAAGACCCGAGAACAAACATTCGTATTTTTCATACAAATATCTGCCCCGACACGGGAATCGAATCCGGGACCTCAAGCTTCATTCATAGTCAGGCTCTCTAACCACTAGGCCATCTGGTCGTCAAAATAGATGAATGAACTGAAACCCGCGACCTTATGATAGCTTATGATGCCTTTCGTTGGCTTGACTATCTTTAACAGCAATTTTTAGAGAAAAGTGTCATACATAGCATAAAACATAAAAGTGATCTCTCCTGTGGACATAAAATTAGCGTCTTCGAGTCATCAGTCAGAAAACTTAAGACTAATTTTAATGAGCCGAAAGTTGGCCAGGCGACCCACACGCTGATGTAGACTTGACTAAAAACTATTGGCTATAGACCAAGGGTCTTCAACCATCGGCCCGCGGGCCGCATGCGGCCCGCGGTTGCGTCAATGGCGGCCCGACATTGTATTGACAAAATTAAATTCACATGTCTACAAATTATACCTATTTACAGATTAAAAAGAATAGAAATTAAAACGACATAGATTTATTATGTTGCGGCCCACCGAACCAATATCAGAGTTTACTAGGCCCTTGACTTCAAAAAGGTTGAAGACCCTTGCTATAGACCCTTAACTTTTGCCAAGTCTACAAGACATACGCGAACAATAAAATGTGTACGGACCCAAAATTGAAAGTACTACATTAACTTGAGATTTACACACAAAGCGACAGACTCACTAACTTGTATGGGATTCATTCTTTCCCAAACATTTTATTTCTTTACTTATAACAGTTTTATCTACCTACATTCGTGCAGAATTTTCTAGACGCCATCTTGGACGAGTATTTGATTAGGGTTGCAACAAGGTTTAGCCCGGCCCTCGTCCGTGATTGTATTTGTATTATGCCGGTCTAAGCCGCAGCTCTCGTTGGACGTTGCGGTCATTTGACAACCCTAGCTCGCTAACGTAATTAGGGTTGAACATAAGAGCTGATGGCTGATGGGGCCAAAGGTTTTCAATGGCGTCCACAGACCGGAAGATGCAGACGCAGCCTCCAACAAGGGGCCATCCATAAAGTACGTCACACCAATTTCGATGAATTTGGACCCCCCCCTTGTCACACTTATTACACCAGGGATGTTGCGGATGCAGATTTTTTCACATCCGCGGATGCGGATGCGGATGCGGATTTTAAGAGGCACACATCCGCGGATGCGGATGCGGATCTGTACAAAAAACTTACTTATGTGTGGGTAGGGTAAAAAAAAAACAGAAATTTTTATCCTTTCTTTATTTAATAATAAAGTAGTGAGTGAATTACTATTACTAATTAATTAATCTTTTTAGTAATTAAATTTGACTATTGGAGCATTATATTTAATGAAAAGTAGAATGGCCGCCTTTTCGGACTCCAGTCTGTTTCGCAAGGGTTCCGCCCCTTTCTTTCTTGTCGCGACCTGCTACACATCCGCATCCGCATCAGCTCCGCATCGATTTATGCGGATGCGGATGCAGATGCGGATGCGGATGCGAATATTCGCAGCATCCCTGCCTATTACTATGAAAACGGCCATTACTTTGTTCTTGTGTCACAGATCGCTTGACCCCTCCCCCTAAATGTGTGACGTACTTTATGGACGGCCCCCAAAAAGGAGTGACGGCCTGTCTAACACGCGGACGCTTGCTATTGTCTTCACTATTTCTTTGTGTCAAACGGTATAAGATGGTACAATGTGGCCTCTGGTTCAGATTGCGGGAACGCGTTAGTTACAGCCTAGCGGTTTGACCTACGGCCTCTCAAGCAGAGGGTCGTGGGTTCAAATCCCGGCTCGCACCTCTGAGTTTTTCGGAATTTATGTGCGAGATTACATTTGAAATTTACCATGAGCTTTACGGTGAAGGAGAACATTGTGAGTAAACGCGTGAAGTTCCCAATCCGCACTTTCGCAATTTCTCTCATTCTGAGAGGAGGCCTGTGCCCTTCAGTGGGACATATATAGGCTGGGATGATGATGTTAGTTCCAGATAGCGCAGGACTGGGACCAGGACTCTCCGGATTGGGAACTTCACACACCCTATTGAATTCGCAGGTGCGTGCACTTTTCCTCACGTTTTTCTTCGTTAAGCTTATAATAAATTTCAGATGTAATTTCGCACATAATTTCCGAATGACTCTGAAGTGCGAGCTAGAACTCGAACCCGCACCTCAGTGAACTCGAAACCACTAGGCTTACTATGACAATTCTGGCCGGTTAATTAGTTGGCACACTTTTTATAATAAGGCTTCGGGGTATAAGTTTATGGTACAATATGTAAAGATAATCATTAACTAATGGGAAAGTATTTCAGGTTACATATTAGATAAGAACTAAAATGAAAATAAATGACGGTTTGGTACAAGATATAAGATTACTACGTTAGTCACAAAAGTTGAAAACTCTGAATATTTAATTTTGACGTTTAATTCAACTCAATGTAAACTAGTTAGGGTTCCGTAGTCAACTAGGAACCCTTATAGTTTCGCCATGTCTGTCCGTCTGTCTGTCTGTCCGCGGCTAAGCTCAGAGACTGTTAGTACTAGAAAGCTGTAATTTGGCACGAAAATATATATCAGTTACACCGACAAAGTGGTTAAATAAAAAAAACTAAAAAAAATTTTTTTAGGGTACCTCCCATAGGCGTAAAGTGGAGGTGATTATTTTTTTTCTCGACTAATTCTATAGTGTGGGGTATCATTAGATAGGTATTTGAAAATAAATAGGGGTTTGCTAAAACCATTTTTTGATAAAGTGAATATTTTCGGAGATATTCACTCCGAAAGTTCAAAATCCGCGACGAAAACTGACGACCGCTTTAGCCTAGTTGGTAGTGACCCTGCCTACGAAGCAAGAGGTCCTGGGTTCAAATCCCGGTAAGGGCATTTATTTGTGTGATGAGCACGAATATTTGTTCCTGAGTTATGGATGTTTTCTATATATTTAAGTATTTATTTATCTATATAAGTATTTTTATCCGTTGCTTAGTACCCATAACACAAGCTTTGCTAAGCTTACTTTGGGACTAGGTCAATTGGTGTGAATTGTCCCATGATATTTATTTATTTATTTTTATTTATTTAAAATAATGTGTCCCCCCCCCTCTAACTTTTGAACCGCACGTCAAAAAAATATGAAAAAAATCACGTAAGTTAAACTTCATAAAAACTTTATATGAAAATTATTTTTAACTGAATCAGTTGAGCAGTTTTAAGTTTTTGTAAAAAAAAAATCTAAACTAAGATTGTAATTTAACCGCCACTGCAAGCATTTTTTTTTCTTTAAGTACCTATAAGATCACGCTAACAGTATCTTCTTTCAAATAAAAAAAAATTTAAATCGGTTCATATGATAAAGAATTACATCTGAAAAAACATCAACATACATACGTTAGTTCTAGTAGTTAGATTAGTTACCCAATTCGCCGATAGATGGCGCTGTACCGCCGACCGCGGGAGTTGGGACCAAAACAACCACATCAATAAAGTATGCAAAGATTTTTTCGTACCTGCTACGGAACGGAACCCTATCTTGGGCGTGTCCGACACGCTCTTGGCCGGTTTTTTTTTACTAGCTGTTGCCTGCAACTCTATATGCGAAGAATTTGTCTATCGCTATCCTGCTGGAAATCTGCAATTTTCCGGTATAAAACCTATTCTAAGTCCCTTCCTGTGACTCAAAATATCTCTAAGTATACCAGATTTTATCTAAATAGGTTCAGCGTTTTAAGTATACATTAGTATAGACCAGGGGTTCCCAATTTTTTTGTGTCAAGGAACCCTAATTGATTACATTTTTCCTAGCGGAACCCTTCTTTGATAACACCTTAAAATAGGTATAAATGAAAAACAATTAAATGTGCTCACCGCACATGAAAATATTTTTTACGGAACCCTTATTGCCCTTCCACGGAACCCCAGGGTTCCGCGGACCACCTTTCGGGAACCGCTGGTATAGACGATACATTAGTATAGATTTAAAAGAACCGTATCCAAAAAAATATCATCCGTTTGAGAGCTATGGGCCACAGTTAATCAAACTTATGATTTTATTCTGTTTTGCTGCTAGAGCTCAGAATAAACGGATTGTTTTTGTTTTGGTACCGATGAAGGTAGGCAATCAAGTGCTTAGCTGCTTTAAAGTACACATTTAAAGTAATTTACATAATTCTTAAAGTAAATTAGTGGTTTATACTGTTTTAAACTTTTGTGACTTTCACTCATAATTATTATACTAAACGGGACTTATCACGCAATAGTACATTACTGCAGAGGCCGGGGCGTAAGGGGTTGCCGGCCGAGTATCTAAGTTGACATGATATGAGGCCGGCAACCCCTGTTCCGGCCGAGGCTTGTATAGTGCTTTTCTCAAACATGCACCATCACCATCATCATCATCATCATCATCATCATCATCATCATCATCATCATCGTCGGCATCATGATGATGATGATGATGATGATGATTACGATGATGATGATGATGATGATTACGATGATGATGATGATGATGATGGTGATGATGGTGATGATGATGATGGTGATGATGATGATGATGGTGATGACGATGCCGATGATGATGACGATGACGATGATGATGATGGATGATGGTGATGATGATGATGATGATGATGATGATGATGACGATGGTGGTGACGATGATGATGATGGTGATGATGATGGAAACGATGATGATGTTGATGATGACGATGATGATGATGATGATGATGGTGATGGTGATGTTGATGGTGAAATATTTCTCTAGGCAGATCACCATTACCTTATTATTAATTAAGCGTAGTGGCAGAATATCATAATGAACCAAAACGCAAATATTGTTTATAGTTTTTTTTAAATGGCTAATTGCTATGATGCCATAGACCTATAAACGTCATGGTGCTGTATCACATGAAACAATAGACGATCGCATTGCCGGCCAAGGCCTGCAATTTTGTATGAAAATCCATTACATACCAGTTGTCTAACCGCGCCCGCAACGTGATACGTCCCGGCCTATTATTTGGAACACAACGTAAACATTACATAGCATGTTTGAGAAAATAATATTTACCTCTACGTTTCGGCCACATTGCAGCAGCCGTGGTCACAAGTTAACTGAAGTATAGTGTAGGGTATCAAGTTCGTTTAGCAGCTCGAGTCTTTCGAACTACCCGCACTAGATCAAGATTTTTTAACGGCACCCCATCACACCATCACGTGGCCAAAACGTCGAGGTAAATATTATTTGCGTGATAAGTCCCGTTTAGCATAGTTATTATAAATTAGTGTTTTGTTTTATTAATGGAATAAAAATGACCTGAATAATTTTCGAGATAAACCATTACAACTTGCCTTAAACCTGTACTATCTACATACTAACAAATTGTAATTTCGTATTAGAGTCGTGTTAATTTTAATTACTCAACACTATTACGAATGGATTATCTGTATTAATTTCAATTTAATTCTGAAACTCGCGATCGCCTATGAGTTGTTTCATTCGACCTCTAAACCGATATAGCACGGGAGCGAAAGAGTAAGAAAAGCTATAATTTGCGTATTATTTTTCTATAGCTAAAATAAAATATCTAAGTCATTTGGAAAAAAATCAAAAATTACAAAGCAACGTGTTATTATTTTGTTATGCTTTTTTTATTTAAAAAATACAATTGTAATCATGCTTCAACCTCGGACGGCTCAGTGTACTAAATTAGTACAAACGTCAAAGTAAATGGGGACTTTTCTTGATTGCCAATAAGTTTAAAATTATGATCAGTAATAAAAATTTGATGCAGGCTTTACGTGGCTAAAGAAATAAGCACCTAATATAATACATAACACCGGTAACACACTAGAGTTTATCGCGGAAGGGAAGTAATTGTTTCTTTTTTAAGACCATATTTGAATTCCTCGTTAGTATTACAACTGTTTTTCTTCAAATAGAATCATTAATTGACTTCAATTACGAATTAGGTTATGTGGATTAATCGATTTTGATGAAATTATTTCGGAGCTACTTCGATAGTTAATACTCCCAAAGTAGCTCCGAAAAAATTTCATAAGGTAATCCTCAAACAAAAAAAATACATCATATTTTTTTGTTTGAGGATTCGACAGATGTGTGTTCAGTGTAAAGCGCAAGTGTAGTGTTTCAGGGTCCGGCCAACCCACATCCTCATTTTTATTTGGAAAACCTTTATTTTGTCTTCAGCAAGTGATTACGTTTGAGCCCCGTAAGTTATGACGGGCCACACATATTGACAGGTCTCCAAATAAAAAGAAGTACTTATATGAATAATTGGTTTCAAATGACAATTTATTTTTATCGTCAGCTCCCAAACCAGTAAGGGTGTGCCGTGGGCCGATGACATCACGGTCATTGTGGCCGTAACAAAGACGATAGCAAAACGGGCAATTATTACTAAATTAAGTAATGGCCCTACTTTTCCCTTTTTATGCTTAGCGTTCTTTTGTGGACAGGAACAGAATTTCGGTCATTAAAAGACGGTCTTATCATGCTCTTAAAAAACCAGTTCACTGTCATTTTTCAAACAAAATAACCTTTATTTTTTGTTTGTTGAAAAAGACGTTAGTTAGACTTGGTTAGGCTAAAAATATCTACAAGTGTTTTTGAGGATTTTTAAATTGTGGTTGACAAATGTTTCCATACATTTGATCGATGTTAAAATACGCCGCGACAAAGGCGTGCCTACATTTTGAATCAATAATTAGGATAAAAACTTCTTCAGAGGTATTCAGTCAAATTAAGCTAAACATCTGCCGAAATATTCCAAATTGATTTCGAATATAAAATATTACTGTTAATCGTTTCTCGCATAGAATATTTCATTTCATTTATGTAGCACACCATGTAAAATTTAACATTCATGCTTCATTCATGCATACGTTTTGAAAAGCAAATGTGGACAAAAGGCATTTCACACGAAAGCGGCCAGTAATGTTTCATTCCCTGAGGCGTTTTTCAAATGCTCTAACGCTAATGAGTTTGAAAAGCACAATTGCTTTTGGAACACTTGGGGAGTATTTTCAAGTTGCATAGAGAACTCGTGAATGCGTCGTTATGTGACGAGAGTGGGGCGTCGGAACGAACGTTTTGTTCATCGCGCTTTTCTCATCGCTCTCGAGCTGAGTGTTCTGTTTTTGAATTTTAAAAAAGGTGGGCTTAATTTTGCAGGCACTTATTTCGGCCAGTTATTTTTTAAGGCCAACAACATAAATAGATTATAAATAACTATAAATTAAACATTTGAAAAACCCCCAACGCAATTATGTCACTCGTATGTTTTGAACATTAAGTCAATGCCTGTTATGCGTCTAAGATCCCTTCCGCAGCTAACAAAATAGCTGATAACTTTGAAACGGCTGAACCGATTTTGATGAAACATATCTAAGAAACATCGCCAAAAAAAACCGCATCCAAATCGGTGCACCCGTTTAAGAGCTAGGTATGATGCCACAGACAGACACACACACATAGCGGTCAAACTTATAACACCCCTCTTTTGTGTCGGGGGTTAAAAATAGTTATAAAAAAGATTGTATGTAGAATATAAGAGAACAAATTAAGTTAAAGTACCTGTTTCTCCGAAACTGTAATATTTTTGTCAATAAAATAATTGAACATGGCAATGATTTCGAGCGCAAAAATTGAAGTTCCTTTTCATTGACTTTATATTATGTATTTCTTGTCGTATTCCAAACAGCTTGTTATTTATAACCGACTTCAAAAAAAAAGAGGAGGTTCTCAATTCGTCTGAATGTTTTTTTATTTTTTAAACGTTGATATCGTAGCAGATCTTTTGCACAACAAAGTAAGATGTCCTTCACAATACGAGTTAAAAACAGTATCCTTTCTCAAATATCCTACAAACACGCGTACCTTCAGCATTCAACCTAATTCAAAACTTGTAAACATCTCTGTCCTTGGTAAAATTCACTAGGTCACCCTAAAAATTATGCAATGAGCCATAAAAGTCGAAAAAAAAATGTTAAACAAAACACGCACATATTTTACATGCAAACGTCCCGTCACTTTCTCACAATGAACCGTAAGTGTCGTCACATAAAGCTTTACATTGCACGCCACTTCATTTCGCGGGCCGCAAAGTGAAAATTGTAGGTAGTTCATCATTTATTCAGTGTATTGTCACATGACACACGAAGGTTTTGGGGCGTAGAACATTTTCCTTGTTTGCTCTCGGGAACTCGTAAAGGCGACGACACACTTTTAGTGAACAACGAACGAAACTTCTTGTTCTGAAAGATTTCGGAGTATTCTAATGATTCTATTAAATTGAAGTTATTATTTTTTTAGGATTCCGTACCCAAAGGGTAAATACGGGAACCCTATTACTGAGGCTCCGCTGTCCGTCCGTCTGTCTATCTGTCTGTCTGTCTGTCTGTCCGTCTGTCACCAGGCTGTATCTCGGGAACCGTGATAGCTAGAGAGTTGAAATGTTCACAGATGATGTATTTTGGTTGCCGCTATAACAACAAATACTAAAAAATGGAATAGAATAAATGTTTAAGGGGGCTCCCATACAACAAACGTGATTTTTTTTTGCTCGTTTTTGCTCGATATTGATAAAGGCAACAGATTGACGCTTGAAATATTCACAGAATATTTAATTATGTATTGACTTTAAAAATAAATTATTAAATTAAAATAAAAAAAATATTTAAGGGGGGCTCCCATACAACAAACGTGATTTTTTTGTACGGAACCCTTCGTGCGCGAGTCCGACTCGCACTTGGCCGGTTTTTTTTTATGAAACAGCTTTGGTGGTAAGAAGTTCGCATCGGAATCAGATAGTTTTAAGTTAGAATCTGCGGGTTCCTTAGTTACAAACAGGGTGTCCCAAAACTCAATGATAACCTGCTACCGGACGGGATGCCAAGTTACAAACATGTAAAATTATTTTATTGAATACAGGACAACACACATGATCAGCTATCATTTTTAGGATGCTGTGTGGGCTGCCCCTTGTTCTGCTCAGCAGTCACGCTAATGATAATGATGTACAGATGGAATTAGACGGAACTTGGTATGGATATTGTTTGAGAACCTGGAAAGGATATAACATAGTTTTTATCCCGAAAAACTGCATATTGTCTACAGGACAGTGATAAACGAATTTTCCGCGAACGTAGACTAGACGCGGGCAACAGCTATTTATGAGTACATTTTTTAATTCTCTTGTAAAATAGGTAGCAAATTCACTGAAAAATATACCGAAAGTTATTTCCCGGTACAATTTCTAATTTAAAAGAAACCCATTATCACCTAGAGCCCTCATTTTTTTCATTTTCAGGGCTCGGTTATGACGGAGTATCATTATCTTAATGTGAGAAGAACAGTGGATATTCCGTAACGTAATAGGCTGTGTTGTGGAACTGAATTAATGATATTTAAGGCCGTGTCGCGGAGGTTAGGCGAAGCGGATGTTATATCTTCAAATTACAAAAAATGTGTGTATGAAAAAACCTTTTCAAAGTGCTAATGGAATTACATGATTAGTTTTCAATTTTACTACTAATTATTTAATTATATATAAACAAACATTTAAGGGGGGCTCCGACATAACAAACGTGTTTGTTTTGCCGTTTTTGTAGATAATGGTACGGAGCCCTTCGTGCGCGAGTCCGACTCGCACTTGGCCGGTTTTTATATTGTGTGATGATGTTTATATAATTCCACGACTTGGTGATGCGGAGCTGAGTGCAAAAGCAAATCTGAGTGGTGAGTGACAACATTTTAACCAATAACACAAGTCAGTTGAGTGTAGTGATTTAGGGGGTGTTTCACCACCTTACTGTCAAACTACTGGTCACGTAACCAATGAATAAACTAAGTACTGGACAAATCTGTCAGCTAGTGTTTTTTCAGTTTCACCACGCCGGTCCTGTGCAAATTAAGTACCACTTAACTAATCGTGGGTTTAACAAAAAGTCGGAATGGCAACGTCGCATTTCACAACCACGCGTTCCTGTTCGCACACTTTTGTTCAAAGAGTCACTCATTATTAAAGCAAAAGAAATCGTTAACTATATAATTTTTAAATACATCTATTTTTTTTGCATAAACAAATGTGTAACATTATAATTGATCCAAAAACGGTATTTATTTACGATACTTTGTTAACAATAACAAAGAAAAATAAAATCACGTAAAACGAATCGAAAAGTGGCGCCAAACCATTTGACAGATAAACTTTTTTTTAATGGCGACATACAAGTTCAGGTGGAACAAACGATTGAGCCACTGAAAAAAATTTTGTTATCAAAAAATATTACGAAATTTTGGATTTATTTTTACATACTAAAAGTGTACCTACATTTTTTTATTAAAATCTTGATATTTAAATTATTTTATGCAATTTAGCATGACCTCTTTCTTTAAAAATAAAAAATACTATGACTTATTTTTCTGAAACCGGCTGAAGGGCTCTCCAACCATGGCCACAAAAAAATAAACTAACTTTATATGAAGGATAAAAATGCTAAATGCCTCCTGATCTGATGGTCAAATTAAGAAACAGTTTGTCCGTCACTTAGCGCTAATCGAGACTGGTGAAACAGAAATTTTAATTCCACCTGTCAAATAAGGTTATGATTAAGGTAATCCGAACTTTAAGAAAAGTGGTGAAACAGCCCCTTAAGCTATTAAAAAAAATACATCGTATATTTGTCGCCATGGCATGGTAATTAATCCCTCTCTCACCTCTTCTACCACTTGCAGAAATTGTATTAGTACAGTACTGTCAGCAAATTATTTTTCATGAATTCAAAATGAAATTTTAAACGAAAATGTTATTTAATAATCATGATATAAAAAACCAGGAAAATTATCACAACAAAAGAAGCTCAAACTCCGCTCCCGAACCGCTTACGCTAGTGCTGCCGCTCGTACGCCGATTAAAGAACAACATGGCCGTAGCTGATCGACCACAATCATCCGCCCTGTTCTGTTTGCATAATGCTCCCAAATTAAATTGCTTATTTTTCCTTTACTGCGTTCGTATTACACAAGTTTGGGCTTCTTTTGCTGTGACAATTTTCCTGGTGTTTTACATCGTAATTTTTTTGATAACGTTTTCGTTTAAGGGTGAACCAACTTTTTCTTGCCACCAGTTGTTTTTTTTTTTAATGAGTCGGCAGAGGGACCAAAGACGCGAAGTCTTTGCTGTTATTTACATTAAGATAGGAAGAGTGACTTGTGCTCGGGAAACATCCCTTCGGACGAACTGGGAATGGAGGGCCCAGACAGTGTCCGACTTGCACGGACTAAAAAACCCGGTCACAAGTCCCCTTCTCTATTGGTTATCAATACAAAAAACGTGCGCTTTAAATTTTGAGGAGGGGAGGGGTAGGGAGGGGAATTAAGCTACCCACAGTGTCCTGCCTCAGCCATTTGCTGGAAGGCCGGGAGAGCAGCATGCATTCTCCCGCTGGGCACTGCGGGGTGCTTAGATCGGTCTTTTATATCTTTACCCGTTGGTTACTTCCTTGACCGACCCTCGCCCGTTTCTGTACAATTACTTAGAGCTATTGGTTGGGTTGGTGGGATTTCCTGTCATATGCATTTACAGGCTTCCTTTCTTTTGCCCTGCGATGGAAGGGTGGGTTGGAGATCTTTTGGACCCATTGTGTGGCTTTGGATGCCATCTTTTGGGTGGCGCTACCCTTTATGCCTGGTGGTTTTTAGGCATGCTGTGTGCTTTTTTGCGCTTGTCTCCTAGCGCTACCCTCTTTTCCGCCACCCGTTGTTATGGTTACACAAATTTAGTCTCCTGGACAACCTAAGCATTTTTCTACGACACAGTATGAATATGTCACTTGGACAACCGGGGACAGAGTAAACAACACAAAAAAAGTTGATTCACCCTCTAAACGTCGTTTTTAATACATGATACAAAAAATCTGATAGGACTGTACTAGTACAATGTCATCGAATATTAGAACTGATTAATTTCTGATCAGTTCCAGTACAGAAAACTAGTTACAATTTTAAAACGCAATTTCAAAATTTGTTTACATATGGTTTGCATACATACTTCAGTTACATAGGTATACAGGTTGTCCCAAAAGTCCCAAAATCTGGAACCTGGTAGAAGGCACACGTTCACATAATAGAGTCGCTTTTGGTATGAGATATTTTCGAAAAAATGACTGTTATCGCTTAAGTACGTCATTTGTTTTTTTTTTTCAAAACCAACATAATTTGACATCTCGCCCGGTACCAAGGTTATCGTTCAGTTTTTTGGGACATCTGATTAATCTACAGTTAGGTGTGTTTGCGCGGGATTAGAGTTCACTATACATTTTTATATAACTCCAAGTTATAATAGCTATATGCGTAATGATATAGATAATAGGCAATCAATAGTATATAAGGAATAAATTTAAAGATGGAAATAGTTACACTATTGATTTAGGCTTAGTTCCTGTAAAATAGTTGTAAGCGTTGAAAATAAGTAAATAAAATAAAAAGTTAACTGCAAACCCAGGGGTAAATGTGTCAACCTCAACTCAACCTAACTTATAAATTAACGACCGCTTTAGCCTAGTTGGTAGTGACCCTGCCTACGAAGCAAGAGGTCCTGGGTTCGAATCCCGGTAAGGGCATTTATTTGTGTGATGAGCACGAATATTTGTTCCTGAGTTATGGATGTTTTCTATGTACCTATACCTATTTAAGTATTTATTTATCTATATAAGTATGTTTATCGTCGTCTAGTACCCATAGTACAAGCTTTGCTTAGTTTGGGACTAGGTCGATTTGTGTAAGATTGTCCCCCAATATTTAATATTTATTATTATTATTATTAAATAAGGAGAAATATACGTACAGCGTCAACTGCATGCCCATTAGTCGGTTTTAGTATAGAAAAGTTACCTTGTTAATAAAAGTTATAATAAACACTAATAACATGCAACGGCCGCCGCCAAGAGAAAAAAACGGCCAAGAGCGTGTCGGACACGCCCAAAGTAGGGTTCCGTAGCCATTACGAAAAAATCAAGCAATATTCTTGTAAGGATTTCGTATGTGTACGGAATCATCTATGTTTAGGTATGTTTTATACCTTAGGCTACTATTTACTCTTAAATTACAAATAATTTCCAAGCAATCTTATCCGCTATAATTTTCCTAGTAAATTTGATATAGCATTTACTACCATTCTGAATTTTTTAAAATTTTTCCACCCAACAGTTTAGATTTTAGAGGGCGGGGGGGACGGTTGATTTTAATGAAAATTTTCACTTAAAAGTTGAATATTTCGCAAACAGATCACTGAATAGAAAAATCATGTTTGCAACTCCACAATGGTTTTAAAAGACCTATCCAACGATACCCCACACAATAGGGTTAGTCGAGAAAAAAAAATCACCCCCACTTTACGTCAATAGGAGGTACCCTAAAAAAATTGTTTTAGTTTTTTTTTATGTAATCACTTTGTCGGCGTGACTGATATATATATATGCATGCCAAATTACAGCTTTCTAGTACTAACAGTCTCTGAGCTTAGCTATAGGTAGTTTCAAAGAATTACAATTTATTTATGTTTCGATAGGTATGCGTTAAGACAGAATAATAAATGTGTTACTCCTATCTTATAATCATTATCAAACGTAAAAACTCTGCAAAATAAGACGCCCCTAAAAATACCGCAATAAATGCCTTATTTCAACGGCACACATTTTAAAGAAATTAACAATATCTTTTCTAACTGCCCACGTTTCTCTCTGAATCGACGCAAGCCAGTAATTAGCGGCAACATATGTTTAGCGCCATGAATTATGCATGGGGTGCCAACACCGCACGGGGCCCCGACCGAGGTTACTGGAACAGCCTGTGTGAAGCGGGTGTTACAAAAACACGTGCACAATTTTTAGCAGGTGGTTTAAGTGGTTATTCGAGGGGCCAGATAACCTTGACCTTAGAAAGAAACATACATTATTAATATTTACGCGTACAATTGTGTACTCTGTTTTTAGTCGATCGCGGTAAAGCAAAATGGTTGCAGGGTGAGTACTTATTGTTGTAGGCGCAAGCCACACCGAAAAAAACAGTCGCGGCGCCCCTTAAATCAGTTTTCATACTAACCCCCTGTTTCACCATCCATTGATCAAATTTATTGGACGGATAAATGTGATGCCGTCTCTGTTTGTTTTGTTTGAATAGACAGAGACAGCATCACATTTATCCACCAGTTAAAATTAATCAATAAAAAAAAAATATATATATCATGGGACAATTCACACCAATTGACCTAGTCCCAAAGTAAGCTTAGCAAAGCTTGTGTTATGGGTACTAAGCAACGGATAAACATACTTATATAGATAGATACATACTTAAATACATATTAAACACCCAAAACCCGAGAACAAACATTCGTATTTTTCATACAAATATCTGCCCCGACACGGGAATCGAACCCGGGACCTCAAGCTTCGTAGTCAGGTTCTCTAACCACTAGGCCATCTGGTCGTCAATCAATGGGTGGTGCAACAGCCCCTAAATGTATAAAAACGTCGCGATCCAAAGCAGACAGAAGAGACGTGGCGGAGACGCGGCCTGCGACAAACGACGCGGACTACGACGCGCCCTCGTCCAACGTCTCTTCTGTGTGGCTTTAGTCAACAAAGTAAAATCCTGAAATTTAAATTCAACTGCCAGATCGGGTCCGGTTAGTATACGACCCCATATTTGACGACCCAAAATGAATGGCTAATTCACGACCTGAGAATTCGAACCCTACTGGAATTTACATTCGTACATTACTGTCACGGATACCGTGGTGGCCTAGTGGTTTGACCTATGGCCTACAAGCAGACGGACGTGGGTTTGAGCCCGGGTTCGCACCTCTGAGTTTTTCGGTTAAAGAAAACATCTTGGTAGCGATAAGGCCGCCTATTGCTTAACTTGTAACTTTCTCTCTGTGTACCTATTTTCTGTATCGCTTACTATTTCTGGTGTACAATAAAGAACTAACTGAATGATGATGATGATGATGGACTAACTGAATGTAACATCTACTATTGGTAAGTGTGATTTGCAATAAAATAAATAAATGAATGAATGAAGAGTCATTGTATTATATTGTATTGAGGAAACCTGCACACACCTGAGAAGGAATCCAATGGTGTGTGTGTGAGATTTCCCAATCTGCACTGGGCCCACCAGCGCCATCTATATTCAGTTCTCATCGAGAAACATCAACACTCCTTCGGAAATAACCACTCACCTGGACTAAGAGATGTCGCTACTAGGCCATACTTTTAACAAGATTGGTTTGAAGTATCTTTTTGTATTTTTATTTTTTTAACTTCATTTTTATACTTTTACGGTCATCCCGTGAAATCCATATATTTCATGCTAAATACAAACTGAAACATAGATGCACAGAAAAAAAACCCAGAAAAAAAAATTTAAATAAAAAATTAAGCCTCCTTCAAAAAACATCCAAAAAACTATGAAATAATAATTGAACCAAACCGACCACAATAAGCATGAAAATATCTTTCTTCTAATCTGTTCGAAGTCGGTGCCTCAGCTCGAGCCAGCAGCAGGAGTGAACCTAGTAATCTAACTTACCTACATACCTACTATCTATAGGGAACTAAAACAATTACTTTGCTCACCCGCGACCTTACAATAGTTACGTTTATGCAAGAAATGTGCGTTCATGCAGTTCCTCCACCTCCACACTGTACGAACACACACAAATCACATAAACCCAACCATCACCACCACCAAGCTACACTGACGCGTTTCGAACTCAACCAGAGCTCATCTTCAGAGTTACCACAACCGTATGCTATGCTACCAAATGTTAAACTAACAAACCAAAACAAATGTTTTAACTTGTCACTGTAACTTCTCAAGTACCCACTTTATTTTTCTTATTCTCAAACTACCCCACAAAAATTAACTTTTATTGACATATTTAAAACTACCTTTAATTTTTTGTTTATTTATTTATAAGGCATATTTAATTAATACTAACTGTTCAAATTCGACCCAAGCCGCAGTAAAGGAGAAGATACTAAATTTACCTGTTCATTAATAATAGACCCCATAGTGTTGTACCTAATTATTTCCATGCATTCCAGAGCATCCAGACGCAACCCCTTGCCGCAATAATGTAACACTTCATAAGAATCTGAATCTAACAATGAATGATTTGATTCCAACAAATGTTTTGCAAAATTCGATCTATCTGGATGCTCATTCCTATATGCCGAAACATGCTCTTTAAATCTAGTATTAAAACTTCGGCCTGTCTGTCCTACGTATATCCCATTGCAGTCATTACAAGTAAGCTTGTATACCCCCGATCTAGTTCCCTTATCTACCTGTTCTTTGTGGTTACATAGCCTAGAGTACAAAGAGTTGTTAGTCTTAAAGGCAACATTAATATTGTTTGATTTTAAAATGCCATAAATCTTATCAGACAAACCCCCGACGTAAGAGATGCTAGATCTATATTTGTTAGTAGACTGAGAAGGTAACGCTGCGAAGGTAAGGTTTATGTGATTTGTGTGTGTTCGCACAGTGTGGAGGTGGAGGAACTGCATGAACGCACATTTCTTGCATAAACGTAACTATTGTAAGGTCGCGGGTGAGCAAAGTAATTGTTTTAGTTCATTAATATGGACCTCCGCAAAGTAACGCCTGATTCAATAAATTATCTATAGGGCTTTCACACTCCTGCTGGCTTGTGCTGAGGCACCGACTTCGAACAGATTAGAAGAAAGATATTTTCATGCTTATTGTGGTCGGTTTGGTTCAATTATTATTTCATAGTTTTTTGGATGTTTTTTGAAGGAGGTTTAATTTTTTATTTAAAATTTTTTATTTTTTGCTTTTTAGTTGTTTCTGTTTAAAATAGATGCGTAGGTTAAAATCATCAGTTTGACTTCGAAATAAGTTTATGTTGAAAATTCTATTTTTAATGCTCGACGGGGTTGTGTCGTTTTATTACAGAGTTCCATGATACTTTCTGAATGTAAATGCTCGATTTGTCACCGAAAATACTAAAATCGCTATACGTTTCTCTTGAATTTTTGAGGAGTTTCTTCAATTCCTCATGGATCCCATCATCAGAACTGGATTTTGGTAACAATGGGACCAACCTTGAAGCATATGCTTTCAAACAACGAAAAAATTTTCCAAATCGGTTCATTAAGGACGGAGTTCTGAGGTAACACACGTTAAAAAAAAAAAAAAAGAACATACAACCGAATTGAGAACCTCCTCCTTTTTTTGAAGTCGGTTAAAAAAGACCAATGCTGGGAATCGAACCTTGTTAAAAACATTTCACTTAATCACAAGTTACTCTCGCTGATAACACCAAAACGCGTGTTCATCACTTACTTAAGTTCCGATTAGGAATCAGTTACGGAACAGTTACGGAACCGAGTGAACAATATCTGTGGGTGATCCATCATACTTGATGTCGAGTTCTCCTTATCTCGAAGTAGAAAGAAAAGATCACGTTAGATTTATACGATACCAGCTTTTTCCCGCGACTTCGTCCGCGCATGAAATTTATCGTTAACGCCCGATCTCTATCCCGCGGGAAACTGCAAAAAAAAACCTTTTTACTGCATGCACCTCTACGATCCTAACGGAATGCTGCTTACTGAGATAGTCTCATTGAATTGAATATATAAATCTCGTTTTTGCCGTGGGATTTTCCTAAAATTGGTGTTTAGGGTTCCGGAGTGGCGTAGTTCCCACGCGGGTCCAGTGCGGATTGGGAGCTTCACACACACCATTCAATTTATTCGCAGATGTATCATACAGGTTTCCTCACGATGTTTTCCTTCACCGTAAAGCTCATGCTAAATTTCAAATATATAATTTCGCACATGAATTCCTAAAAACTGAGAGGTGCGAGCTCGGATTCGAACCCACGACCCTCTGCTTGAGGGACAATAGGTCAAACCGTGATTTCCTATTAATTTACTCGTATTTTAAATTCAGCATATATTTTGAGGAAAAAGCCATGGTAGCCTTCATAATGGTTCGATCTAAATGGCCTCTCAAGCAGAGGGCCGTGAGTTCGAGCCTGGGCTCTCCGAGTTTTTCGGATTTTACGTGCGACATTACATTTGTAATTTACCATGAGCTTTTACTATGACGGTAAAAATAAGAATAAAAAAATCAATGGTGTTCCTTCTTTCTGGTAAAGGGTTGCCTGGAAGAGATCGCTCTTAAGCGATAAGGCCGCCTATTGCTTACCTTGTAACTTACTCTCTGTGTACCTGTTTTCTGTATTGCTTACTATTTCTGGTGTACAATAAAGAGTCATTGTATTGTATTGTATTGTATTGTGTGTGTGACGTTCCAATCCACACTGGGTCTACGTGGGAACTATGGCCCAAGCCCTCTCATTCTGATAGGGAGGACTGTGTTGTTGCAGTGGAACGTCATGGGCTGGGATAATGATGGTGGCATATTTAACGACCGTTTTAGCCTAGTTGGTAGTGACCCTGCCTACGAAGCAAGAGGTCCTGGGTTCGAATCCCGGTAAGGGCATTTATTTTGTGTGACGAGCACGAATATTTGTTCCTGAGTTATGGATGTTTCTATGTATTTAAGTATTTATTTATCTATATAAGTTTGTATATCGTCGTCTAGTACCCATAGTACAAGCTTTGCTTAGTTTGGGACTAGGTCGACTTGTGTAAGATTGTGTTTTTTTTTTTTTATATTTTGATCACTTTCGTGCAGTATCCAAAAATTACCGCAAAATCCATTGCCTATTTTTCGTAAAAATTTAGTATTAATACACCTTTGTTAAGATCTCAAAGGAAATTCGTAATTTAATAAAACTTATGTACTTAACTGAATTTGTTTTAGGCAATCGTGTAAACTTTCGAAGGAAGACAATGGCACCAACACCAATTGTTAGCAACTGAAGATATCCACTTAACATAAAGTACTGGCTGAAAAGCCTTCCGAGACCCTCATCTTAAGCCTACAGATCCAAACAGTACTCAACTTTATGATTTTGTTTGTACAATTCTTAATCAAATGGCTACATTGGATTCACATTGGCTTTACCAGCGAATCCACTTTACAGCTTCATTTTCGCGACAAATATTGCGCGTTTTGCATTCATTCCGGGGCTAAAGGCTGCGGGATTTATAAATGATCAACCAAACTCAGCAATGTAACGCAACTCTCACGATTAGCGATTCGTGTAATATGGTCTTCAATACTTTGTCGAGGTCACACACTCGTAGACGGAATGAAGAAAGTACTTGATAAAAATAACATAGGTGAAACTAGAGTAGCGCGATTGGTATCGTGTGACTAACGAAGTTATTCGACCCTTTTTAAATGAAACTGTCTGAGCCTAAAAAATTGTACCTATAAGGTAGATACGGCAATGGGTTAATGGCACTATAAGATAAGATAATTTATACAATAATGACTATGACTAAGTTCACCACGTCGAGATTACACCAAGGGGCGCCCTGTAAATCTCTCCCAATAACTCGATCAGTCGATTTCACCTGGATTTTCCTATACATCTCTCAGTCAATGAAAACGTGCCAGTGGAGTAGGAATCTGGTTTTGCTGTGCTACTTACACTTGTTCGTAAAGAGCCCTTAACAGCCTACTTACAGAAATATTGATTTTTCAATTTTGATTTTTTTGATCGCTTAGTTTCGAGCCTCAGTAATAGGGTCCCGTTTTTACCCTTTGGGCACGGAACCCTAAAAATCAAAACCGACAGCAAAATAAAAATTGGCATATTCGTAACTATTTACCTATTACAAATTTTCAAAATTGAATTGGAAAGGAATTGCATTTTGTCTAATTATGCTTCCATCATCTGGTTTTTAGGGTTCCGTAGTCAACTACTGTCTGTCTGTCTGTCTGTCTGTCCGTCCGCGGCTAAGCTCAGAGACTGTTAGTACTAAAAAGCTGTAATTTGGTATGAATATACATATCAGTCATGCCAACAAAGTGGTAAAATAAAAAATAAAAAAATAATTTTTTTTAGGGTACCTCCCATAGACGAAAAGTGGGGGTGATTTTTTTTTCTCGACTAACCCTATAGTGTGGGATATCGTTGGATAGGTCTTTTAAAACCATTGGGGGGTTGCTAACATGATTTTTGTATTCAGTGATCTGTTTACGAAATATTCAACTTTAAAGTGAAAATTTTCATTAAAATCGACCGTCCCCCCCCCCCTCTAAAATCTAAATTGTGGGGAGGAAAAATTTGAAAAAAATCAGAATGGTAGTAAATATATTAAATTTACAAGGAAAATTATAGCGGCTAAGATTGCTTGGGAATTATTTGTAGTTTAAGAGTAAATAGTAGCCTAAGGTATAAAACATACCGTCAATACTTTGAAAAAGCTCGTATCTCAAATCAGCATGTAAACAAAACTGAACCTTGATACGCGCGTAATAAAGTTCACTTAGCTAGATTATCGATTGTGAAATACGAGCTTTTTTCAAAGTATTGACGATACCTAAACTTGGAAGATTCCGTACACATACGAAATCCTTAGAAAAATATTACCTACTTGATTTTTTCGCAATGGCTACGGAACCCTATCTTGGGCGTGTCGGACACGCTCTTGGCCGGTTTTTCAGATTAGTACAATTTAGGGGCTATTCAAGACCAGAGTAGGCTTTCACTGAGTCAAAAGCCTTAATGTCTGAAGCACTTGGAATCACAAAAGTTTTTACCACTTCTTTCTGTCGCGCACTGTATAGGATGAGGGTAGAGAGAGATGGTGAATGTTTTTTAGAACCGTGCCCAAAGGGTTAAAACGGAAACCCTATTACTGAGGCTCCGCTGTCCGTCCGTCCGTCCGTCCGTCCGTCCGTCTGTCACCAGGCTGTATCTCGGGAACCGGCTAGACAGTTGAAATTTTCACAGATGCTGTATTTCGGTTGCCGCTATAACAACAAATACTAAAAAATTGAATAAAATAAATATTTAAGGGGGCCCCCATACAAAAAACGTGATTTTTTTGCTCGTTTTTGCTCGATATTGATAACGGCAACAGGTAGAAGCTTGAAATATTCACAGAATATTTAATTATGTATTGACTTTAAAAATAAATCATTAAATTAAAATAAAAAAAATATTTAAGGGGCTCCCATACAACAAACGTGATTTTTATAGATAATTGTACGGAACCCTTCGTGCGCGAGTCCGACTCGCACTTGGCCGGTTTTTTTGTTGTTACAGCGGCAACATTTCAATTTAGCTGTATAATCTATTTTATGCTTTTTAGATACAGCCAAGTGATAGACAGGCGGACAAATAGAAGGATAGACAAAACAGTGACATCAAGGTCTTCCTTAAAGACACGATTAAAGCCGGAGCCCCACCGCTGCGCAGGCTACGCACGGACACGCTATACACGTCGCCCACGTGGGTCCATTGGTCTGGGTTCGTAGCGTGGACACTGGACAGCGTGGGTCGCGGTGGGGCGTTGCATCCACGCGTGCTAGCGTGTGCGTGGCAGGCGCTTCGGAATAGACCACGCGCGTATCAGTGACGTCATTTCGTGCGCAGCGTGCTCGTGCACTACTGTGGAAGTATCTACCTACATTTTCATACAAAGCGTTTTTGTACCCACGTGTGTAACTTGACCGTGCGCAGCAGTGGGGTTCCAGCCTGAAGCCCAGGCGAGACGAATGTCGATAGTAATTGCTAAAATAGAGGTACAGAACATAATCGCTGACTCCTAAGTAGCTATGTATAAATGTAAAACAACGTTACAACTTTCCTACAAAGTTCCTGGCTATCTTTGACAAGTACCTTTTATAGTTCGCGCAATCTCATCTCTAGCAAGCGCCCTTCATTTCATTAGACAAATATCATGACTACAAGTAGGTAAACAACAATTCTGAGAAGCGAAACACTTAATTAGTAGCTCCATAAAGCAGTGTTTGCTTGCGAACTTTCCTGGCTGTTATTGCCGAATAACATAATGTTAGAGACCTATTCATGTACGAAGGCATGCCTCTCCAGGTTTTATGAATGTAGGTGTATTGTGGTGTGTAAGACGTGGTAGGCTATACTTCGTTTTTTTAGCATTAGTAAGAAGGTAAGCGATCTTGACGTGTATTTTTAAAAATAATTCATAGGTATTATGTAACAATTTTAAATGGCATAATGTCATTTACACTCTTTTGGATTCATAAGTAATAATTACTATTTTTTTAAAAGCGTTTTTCAATAAAAAGACTGGTCAAGATTGTTTAACTTATTTCTAATGCTAAAAAAAACCGGTCAAGTGCGAGTCGGACTCGCGCACCGAGGGTTCCGTACAAATTTATATGTATCTATGAACATCCAGTCTTAGCAGACCCCTGCTCCCAAGCAAAATGTGCGCAGTTTGGGATCATTGTAGATTGGTTTATGATATAGACAGACAAACAAAAACAATTATGCTTTTCGCAATTTTTCCGTTATCTGTGCTATAAGACCTTGCTTCGCACCAAATTTCAAGATTCTGAGTTCACGGGAAGTACCCTGTAGGTTTTGATTCCCTTGCGAGTGTCGAAAATTTGCGTTGGTTACTGATATAGACAGACAGACAAAAAATTTATGCTTTTCGCAATTTTTCCTTTATCTGTGCTATAAGACCTTGCTTCGTACCAAATTTCAAGATTCTGTGTTCACGGGAAGTACCCTGTAGGTTTTGATTCCGTTGCGAATTTCGAAAATATGCGGATATTTGCGTCATAAACGCCTGTATCTTTTGATTGCGTTGGCTTAGAAGTTTGATTTTTTCACAGCTTCAAGGGACAGTAGACTTGAGTATTTGATATAAATTTCAGCTTGATACCTCTACGCGTTCCTGAGAAAAAGGGTCTTGACAGACAGACGGACGGACGGACAACAAAGTGATCCTATAAGGATTCCGTTTTTTCATTTTGAGGTACGGAACCCTAAAAAACGAAGTATAGTGGTTTGCCTCTCAAGCAGAGGATCATGGGCTCAAGCCCGGGCTCTACTTCCAAGTTTTTCGGAATCTATGTGCGAAATTATATTTGAAATTTACTATTAACTTCATGGTGAAGGAAAACGTCGTGAGGAAACCTGTAGGTCATCCTGCAAAGGAATTCAGTGGTGTGTGTGAAGTTCAGGTCATACCACTAAGCTACCACCTGAGACTACCACGAGGTTTTACTAGTACTATTGCACAATGACATCGATAACTTGGTGACAATATGCGCAGTTTTCTACGTGGAGAGATCTATATACATTGATAGATAATATCAAGAGGAAAAGACAACTTGTTAGTAGTACATATCGCTTATATTTTACTACCACTACCATCACCTTTACCACCACCAATCACATTACCAGTTACCATTATTACGCCCATTCTGCTATTAATACGCACGCGTTATTTTATTTTCATAGATTTCAGTAAATTATGCTACTCACGAGTTTAAGCAACACTTTTTGATGCACAAAATAACCCATTTTTCGAACAAGTTCTAAGAGCATCCATCTTCGTGACCGAATTTAAACCAAACGTGGTCCGTACGTGACAAAGTTTAAGCTTCAACGTGACAAAATATGTGCTGGCACATTGTGAAACAAAACAGCATCGTCTAGTGCCAAAACCACACGGGCACATACGCAACAGTCTAAACCAGCAAGTAGTCTCTACTGTTGATACTACAGACAACTGTGCACGTATAAAACGTCAGCACAAAATACACTGGCGGTAATATGATATGCAACGATAAAATTGGTCATGGTAAATGTTTAGATGTGTGCGTGTTTTGCATTTATTTGAAGATTTTGTTTATAGGGATGAGTTTGTAGCGACGTAGCAATTTATGACATGAGAATAAAAGTAGCGTTTCAACTACTTGGCTGAAGGCAGCCTGCATCGTTTGCGGTCGAGTACCAATCTCTTTTTGGTCTATCCTTCTACTTCTTCCAAAATTTACTCGAAATCATTTAAAGTGCAATCTGCGAGACTGTAGAATCGATTACCCACATCCGCAATCTCCCACCGTGGTGTCGTTCAGGGAAGCTTTGAAGAAGATGTAGCTCACACCATATTTTTAATATATTGAGAACACTGCTTATTTATTGTATGTATTATGTATATGTATGTATGTTGTATATGATAATATATTTTTAATAGGTTTCTTTATATTATGTATGAGTTTATGTATTGTATTTACTAAAAGTTGTATTGTAGCCTTTGCTTTGTCTGACTGTTTTATTTCTTACTCACTCTTTTGTTGGTCCGTTTGGTACTAAATGCTCCTTTCATCCACTCAAAGGTTGACTGATAGAGATCCCTTAAAGGAAAGATCGCCTTTGTACATGCATTTCAACTGTTGTCAATAATGTTTTTTTCCTTATTTTTGTACAATAAAGAGTTTATAAAAAAAGTGTGTACGTGTAACACACCTAATGACAATGTAATATGAAAATATTCAGATCACTAAATTTTCTTTTCAAATCGTAAATACATAAATTCACGCCTGGGCTCAACCGGACCAGAACTAATACGTATTTATTTATTTAGTTTGCCAACAGTTACAACACTATAAAACAACAGCAGAACCTTATGAGATAATATAATAACAGAATCTTTAACCGATTATATGCCAGCACATCATGCATAGGTACAATACATATTCACTAACAGAGCGAAGCAATGGTGAGCGTATAAAATAAGTTGAAGGACTGACTTTCATCCACCTAAGTATTTATCGGATGCAAACTACCTATAAGTATTATCATATCGAAGATAATGGGTTTTAAAACAAAAAAATATGGTCAAGTCAGTAATAAACAAAAGAGTATATTTTACTGAATTTGTTGTAAAATATATCGCAAAAAATGAGTAACTTTACCGTATGATTGAACAAAAGCTTCACGTGAAACTGCGCTAGTGTACCTCATATTCTCGTTTTCGAACGTAAAAGGGTAAAAGGTGTTTTATGGGAAAACCAAAATCAATCTTTTTCTCTCTCTTTAAATTAGCTTAACTTGTAACGATATCAATTAATACGCCAAAAGTATATGCATAAATGAACAAAAAAAAAACTAAAATATATCGTCACCTCCATGCCAAACTCACCTAACCTTAGGTATTTGCCAGAATAACCTTTTATGGGCAGGCTTTTGAAAATGTAAATTTTTTTATCACAAACATTTGCCGAGCAATTTGTACTGTAAGTTTGTAAGATAAATGATGCAGAGATACAAAAAAAATAGTATAATGCTTTTCCACATTTGGAACACCATGGCTTCAAAATCTATTATTTACCAAAATAACAGTTTCGCTACTTTAGCATGAAGGTAACAATATAATGTAAAGTCCCCTTGATTCTAATTGAACGTATAAAGCACATAAAATATGATTAAGTTAGATCAAGCGTGAAAAGAAGCGGGTGAGGGTGGTATTTCACGCCCAAATGTTTCAAGTTTACATACGGATTTTATACTGTGCCAGTTAACCACAGACCAAGCTTTATATAGGTACAACTGCGATGAGATAGGTCTAGTTTGGACGACAAAGCACTTAATACGGATATGGTAACACGGACAAATATATTACGACAGGCAATAAAAACATGGCCCATATAACTCCTGGGTATTTTTTATATTCGCTCATGTAGAAGAACATTGACACAATTACATGTTATTGTAATTTCAAAACTAAACTTGTTTTTCTTTTTACATAAAGTTAACTTTTGAAATTACATTAATTTGTAATTGTGTCAATGTTCTTTTACATGAGCGAATATAAAATGTAACTGACTGGGGCCATAAGGGCTTTAAATGGAAAGTTCTGCTGAGTCTAAGCTAAAATAAATCAAACACGTCTGCACTGTTTAGAAGCTGTAATGAGACTAAAGACCAACTTGACAAACAAATAAAAAACAAGATTGGATGAATTCTTAAACAAAAACATTTAAAATTGGTAAAAAAAGTATAAAAATATAAATTTATATAAAAAATACCCGTGAGAATGTGTATGGTGTATGAGTGAATTGCGTGTTTCGCATTTGAGTGACAGTTTTGTTTTGTATGAATTTTTGGGAACGTAAAAAATTTTAATAATAGGCTAGCGTGTGCTAGCTCGACTTTCTCGAGAGGTGGCAGAAAAATTACACGCCCAAAGAATAGGCTTTCGGCAACTCTTGTCAACTACTCTATGATTTTGAGCATTGGCTTGACATATTGCATACACAAAGGCAATATGGGTAGTGAACAAATCAATCCAAACTAATATTATACATATACAACTAGCTGTCGCCCGCGGCTCCGTCCGCGAAGAATAGGGGTAAGTGTAAAAAATAGCCTACGATCTATTCCCAGACTTACAGAATGTAGAGATAAATTCAAATTCAAATGCTTTATTGCAGACCGGGGTCCATAGATTGTTAGTAATACATGCGTCTTACTTTCTAAGGATTAGTATTACATTATATTTTAGCATTTATAAAAGTTTTATAAAATTGGTCGAGCCGTTTCGGAGGAGTTCGATAACAAACACCGTGACACGAGATTTTTATATATTAGAAGATAAATCCAAATTTCGCGTAGTGCACGTTTGGCAGCCGGCGTGGCGTGTTGCTCTAGGAAGAAGGGCTACGGATTAGCCCAAAACAAGTTGGGCTAAACTTGATCATAGACGTGAGTTATCCGTATTTTTTCCCTGTGTGAGTTTGTTTATGTAGTTGTATGGTTGTATGTACGTTACGTTTTCATACATAAACCGCTGAACCGATCAAGTAATTAATGACGTAGGATAGTCTTATCTCGGAAAATTGCATAGTTCCTGCGAAATCGTGATAAATAAACAGGGCCCGTACTTTTCATGCCGATGACATCAATTTGACGTCACGCTGCATATAGAATGATCCCAAATAGTTTTATTGTAATTATTAATCATTAGTCGTCAATCATTTTAATCATGTACAAATGACTTCAAAAGTAATCTATTCACACGTGGAATAATAAATAAAATACCTACTTGATACGTGAAACGTATTTTAAACTACTTTTGTTTTGAACCCACGTCTCCCGGGTATGCGCCCCAACGGGTGTTCTACCAACTGAACCATGTCGCATCCCCCCCCCCCCCGGGACCGAACCCGGGAGACGTGGGTTCAAGTCCCACCGGCGCACCCGGAAACTTTTTCGCTTTTAAATCTTAGGTTCGGTGAGCAGACGTAACTGCTAATAAAATAAATAATATTTTTGTTTTGTTTTTACCACATTTCAATAATTACTTAGAAAATATGAAAAATCTTCTCTAACTTGAAGTACGCCATCCTTCTTGCATTAATTCCTACGCAGAGAAAATCTTAAGTCATCTTCGTGTTCATACGTAATGCAATATTCATAAAAATACTTTTGTTTTGTAATCGTGCCTATTTTTGTTTGTTGTGTCGCACATTTGGTTCATTTTTAATGATTAATGATTGATTATCACAACTACTCGAATTACAATCATCCTGTACGCGGCGTGACGACATCGGCATCAAATTTACGAGCTCTGGACTGATAAATTAATTCTTCACAGACAAATTAGCGGCCAACAGCTAGTTTGAAATACATAACTGAATTACCTAATAAGTAGAGGCTGAAATCCATGCAGTGTGGAACAAAATTTAAGAGACCTTATCCTAAATTTATAGCCATATTGGCCTAGATAGCCGTGGTGGCCAGCGGTTCGACAAGCAAGCAGAGGGTTCAAATCCCGGCTCGCACCTCTGAGTTTGTCGGAATTTATGTGAGAAATTACATTTGGAATTTACCATGAGCTTTACGGTGAAGCAAAACATCGTGAGGAAACCTGCACACAAATGCGAATAAATTCAATGGTGTGTGAAGTTACCAATCCGCCCTGGGCCCGCGTGGGAACTACGGCCCAAGCCCTCTCATTCTGAGAGGAGGCCTGTGCCCTGCAGTGGGACGTATGTATGTTGGGACGATGATGATGAACTAACAAAACTGCCAAAACTACATAGTAAAATTGAGTTGGACATATATCGTCTCGTTTTATCTTATGTAGTGTGAAAAGGACATATTTATGTGAAATATGTTATGCTAGCTTAGTTTGGCGGGTAAACGTCGGAAGTTGGTACCAGTGCAGTTAGATCTGGGTCACTTCCTTATATCGGTACGCGTGGGACTGCTAGCGATTACAAACTTATGACAACTCTGGAAACTTGATCTCCGGGTTTACGTTTATTTACATAGGTACCTATACAAGCTCTATAATTTTGTCTAGTCGAAGTTGAAATTGACATTATGTACTTTTTTATGTAGTCTATTTATGTCGATAATATGTATTAGTTTACTTTATTCATTATATATTAGTGTGTTACCAAATTTTAGACTCACATTTAGATGTCTAACATTTTGCAGCATAGGGTACGGTTGTGGACCTACTCTGAAGATGCATGAGCTCTGGTTGAGTTCGAAACGCGTAAGTGTAGTTTGGTGGTGGTGATAATCGGATTTGTGTGATTTGTGTGTATTCGTACAGTGTGGAGGTGGAGGAACTGCATGAACACGCATTTCTTACATAAACGTAACTATCATGAAGTCGCGGTCGCAAAGTAATTGTTTCAGTTCAATAAATTTTATTTCAGATAAGTTTTCATAGTTTGTTATTAACAATGACAAAGAAACTTAACCTTATGGTATGTTAGTAGGATCTCATTCACAATCAATGAAATCAGTTAAAAAAAATTAAATTAAATATAATTATCAATAGATAGAATAGAATAGTAGATACATCGAATAGATTTGATCATTGATAATTTGATCTTTGGTTATTTTTTGTTTTTATGTGTACCTACCTACCTACATGTTATATCTTTCATAGAAACATTTTTTCTTTATATTATGAGTAATAAAATCCCCCAATTTTTAATTTAATATTTCCGCTAACAGAAGAGCCACGTCGTAAAACTTGATATCATGTAATATTAATATCTCTTGTAAGTTTCTAGACGTTTGACGACAGACTTTATATTGGCTTGCAATAAATATGTGGCGGAACTACGAACTTCCTAACTAATCCATATGAGAATGCGGAATGTAACCCTGTCTATCTGTCTATAGCGTATTCAAACTTTTGAACGCCAGCATTGGCTATAAACGACAATACGGTAATACAATAACTTTAATTTCAATACTAGATGAAAAAACCGCCTGTATAATTGCCGTTTCCATGGGAATTCCGGGAAAATATATATTCTATGTCGCTCGCGAAACTGAGACGAATCTAATGACACCTCACACTTCAAAATCACATGATACCAAGGATGATAAAGGCTGGATTAGCAATCGCCATAGTACCTACAGATCGGCCGCGGACAAATAGTTCGATTATTAAATCTAGATGGCGCTGACATATAGCCCGTGGGTTTGAAAGCAAAACAATAAGACTACAGATATTTCATATTACTGCAAATGCATTATTATGCAATGTTTTTGAAAAATAATACATTTGTAGTAATAAATATGAAACATCTGAAGTCTTATTGTTTTGTTTTCAAAGCCTCGGGCTATATTTCAGCGCCATCTAGATTTAATAATCGAACTACTTTTCTGCGTACGATCTGTACTATGGTGATTGCTAATCCAGTCTATATCATCCTTGATGTAAATACATAAATACATACGCTCGAAAAACATAACCCGCCTTCGACAGTCAGGTGAAAATTAACCTACCCGCGTCCGCATAAGAATCAATTTTGTTTCGTAACAAAAACGATGTGTGGCTTTCAAAAGGTTTAAAAAACTACTACGAATTCATTTTGATGGAATGGAGGAAAAATATGGGTATTAAATAGACATAGATACTTTAAGTACCTACGTGTAACAACAACACCCGTGTGGGGTCGGGTTTAGAATTACACTTATCTATTTCTTCCGTGGATATCGTAAGAAGCGACTAAGGAAATAGGTTATGGTATAAATATTGTAGGCTATAAGGTAGCAACCACCACCACCACTTTTACCACTTTTATCTAACTTTAAACCTAAAATTGCTAAAAGTAGATTGTCTATGAATTTATAATTCAAACTGTGCGTTCAGTGCCGTGCAGTTAGTTAGTAACAAATACCACTTATATGTTTTAGTGGGAGCTGTATAGGGAGTTAGTGCATGTTAGTCAGTGATTTATTTATTAGTAAATGATGTACGCTTGCTAATAAATAAATCACTGGCTTGCAAACATGCTCTCCTTGAATTAATAAATAAAACGTAAATTTAGCGTTTCATGTGCTCTGTCGACTCCCTTTGGGAATACAGGCGTGATATGTGTATGTAAGTGAAAGAACAATAATTATAGTTCCTTCGATGGAATAATAAACAATTAACTCACCCAGATTTTACCCGGTATGCCCAATGATGATTCTGCTCATACAATCACAATCTTTCACATTCTATTGCTGGCTGTTGCCCGCGACTCCATTATGAGTCCGCAGGAACTACGTTATGCAATTTTCGCCGTATGTCCTTCCCAAGATATCAAACTAACACCATACCAAATGTCATCTGAATCGATTCAGGGGTTTAAACGTAAAGAGGTAACGTACAGACAAAGTTACTTTCACATTTATTATAATATTAGTAAGGATTAGAATAAATTGGAAAGAAAGAGAGAAAACATTTATTTGTGACTACATGGAGAAAAATAATAAAAATAAAACAAGAATGAAATTTAAAATGCGTCCCAAATCAGCAAACTGCCATAAATAACTATGAGTAGCAGCTGATTGAGAATGTATTTACATTTATATCCGCTGTACAAGATCTCTTTAAATCTAAACCAGCAAAACAAGACAGCCGCTAACATATTTAAAGGAAATGCTTGACCCATTTAAAAGAGCGCTAAAACCCTGAGGCGGAACCGTTTGAGAGGAATTAGAGTGCCTTGACACAGGACGCAGATTGGAAACGGTTGTCCGTTCCGTGGCCGACAAGCTTTATTCGTTCTTTGAGTCCCTGTTCTCGTAGAGAAAATCCCAACTATATATCTAATATATAAAAATCTCGTGTCACGGTGTTTGTTACCGAACTCCTCCCAAACGGCTCGACCGATTTTTATGAAACTTTTTTCTCTGTATTCGGTAGGTCTGAGAATAGGTCGTAGGCTATTTTTCATCCCCCCTCCCCCATTCTTCGCGGACGGAGTCGCGGGCAACAGCTAGTATATATATAATATATAAATGAAAGTCCTGACACACTCACTCACTCACTCATTCATCACTGACTTATCAACGCCCAGCCTAAACCCTTGAACTTTAAAAGCTGAAATTTTGCACAGAGGTTCTTATTATGATGTGTATACCCGAGATAAGAAAAGATTTTTTGAAATTCCCACGGGATAGGGAAAGTATCCTCTAAGTCTGAGGTTTTGCGATTCTGATATAGCGCGAGTCTGATATTTTGCAATTCTAGTAACCCGCGAGTCTGATATTTTGCGACTCTGAGATTCTGCTCTGGAAGGTTGGAATTTAAATTCCGTTGCGTTGCGAATTCCCAAAAATTACATCGAGGTCTTCATTTATGCTGTTTTACGCCCGTGTAAAAATTAATGACTTTAGACTTAGCGATTAATAGTTTAGGATTTTACATGGATTCCGTGGGAATATCTGGTTAAAAAGTATCCTTTGTGTTATTTCTGACGATCTACATAACACATTACGTCCAAATCCGTCCAGCCGTTTTAGCGTGAAAAAAAAACCGACCAAGTGCGAGTCGGACTCGCGCACGAAGGGTTCCGTACAATTATCTATAAAAATCACGTTTGTTGTATGGGAGCCCCATAAATATTTTTTTTATTTAAATTTAATGATTTACTTTTAAAGTTAATACACAATTAAATATTTTGTGAATATTTCAAGATTCTACCTGTTGCCGTTATCAATATCGAGCAAAAACGAGCAAAAAAATCACTTTTGTTGTTTGGGAGGCCCTTAAATATTTATTTTATTTCATTTTTTAGTATTTGTTGTTATAGTGGCAACCGAAATACATCATCTGTGAAAATTTCAACTCTCTAGCTGTAACAGTTCTCAAGATACAGCCTCGTGACAGACGGACAGACGGACGGACGGACGGACGGACAGCGGAGCCTTAGTAATAGGGTCCCGTTTTTACCCTTTGGATACGGAACCCTAAAAACTAATACACACACGCACGCACGCACGCTCACATGCACGCACATACGTACGCACGTACCCACGATCTTTTGAATATTTATATTATTAGCTCCTAGTAGTATTAAAGCCCTACCAGGACAATAAAAACGCTGCTCTGGGGGCTTTAAATTAGCAAAAATTATAGCAACACTATACCAGGTATTTACCAGTCATGTTGACAACAAGGTATTTCAACCTTTTTCACCTCACTAGCTCGGAAAGCCCTTTTTGTTTGTTTGACATCTATTGAGAAAATCGCTTTTTATCCACTTGTGAAGAAAGAGTTTTGACATTTGAAGGCAGCTTAAGTGATATTTGACAGCTATCAAAACGCAAAACGTTAAAAGTGCTGAATTTTTAACATCACAATTAATGAATTGCATCGAGTAAAAAACACTAAATACAGTCTTACAACTTTATTTTAATTCATAAATATCAGCATTCAACATTAACCTTCATTCTTGTTGTAAAAACGGATAAAATGTTCTGACAGTCCAAGTAAGTCGATGTGCGAACAAAACGCATCCGAAATAATAAAAAAAAACTTACTTAAGTCAATCAAAACTTTTCAATGAAGCCGTCAGACCAACGTTAAATATTCGCATGTTTTTCTAGTTATTTTGTTATTAAAAATGAGTGATTCGAGTGACGAAGACGTATTAACACCTGTGGAATTACGGGAAACCGTGCAAAATGCGGAATTGAGCTTGCGGAATGTCGGTATTGGAGTAGTTCCATAAAGCCTGGATATGCTTAGGCTATTTTGCATTATTTTTGATTTTACCAATATTTCTATACCTACTTCAAAATTATTGTATTGGCAAAGAGGTAAATAAATAATAATTGATAGTACAAACCCTTTTTCTTATTTTCCTCGCTGTAGTGAGGTGAAAAGTTTTGTGTTATACACGGGTGAAAAGTTATTTTACGTCTCGTGTGTTGAAACACTCGCTCGCTATCAAAAGTATTCTATTTTTGAACCACTCGCTTCGCTCGTGGTCAATCATAGAATCCCTTCGGTAGCTCGTGTTTCAAATGAACACTCGCAGGTAAAATACAACTTTCCCCCCTTGTATAACAAATAACTATTTCATGATGCGACCCCTGTGATAAGAAAAAATATTTCGCGACCCCCGACCCTTCGCTCTTTTATCATGTATGTATGTGTATGTTACAGTGTTACAAATATTCATTCCATACGACGTTTTTATGCGTCTTCATAAGTAGGATTCGGATATAAGTACCTCTGGCGACTCCCCTACAGAAGCTTCGCGACCCCCCCCCCCCCAGGGGGTCGCGACCCACAGGTTGAAAAACACTGCTTTAGAGGAATAGACTCCAATCCTTCAGACTTTCTCTCCGACAAATACTTCGTCATATTGAATATAATTTTTTGTAAAATGTCTTTTAATAGTTTTCGGCATTTTAACGCACAAATAATCCACAATATCCAAGAAACGCACCACACTTAGACAGCAATTGGCAGATGACATTAATGACGTCTTCAAAGTTACTGTTGCCAGTTGAAGAAATTAGTTCCATTAGTTTTCCGCAATATGGCGAGGGTTTTGATTTTCCTGGCCGGGCTTTACATGAGATGCGGGGCATGACACAGGATTTTATTAGAAGTAATTTTTGTATTTTTTTTTCTAAATTTATATTATATTTCTATTGTTTTTATTATTTATTGTCTATTAAGTAATACTACGTTTCTGTTGTCTGTTATTTCTGCCACCTACATTAGTCTGTTGATATTTATTAATTTCTGAGTAATTGGTTGTCTGGAAGAGATCGCTCTTTAGCGATAAGACCGCCTATTGTCTACCTGAATTTTTATTTTTGTAATGTCACTGTACTGTTTTTGGTGATCAATAAAGAATATTTGTATTGTTTTGTAATTTTTAAGACTGGTAACAATTTGGTAATTGGCATCGCAGCGATCTGTGGACATGTCATACATTATTTTAGAACTGCGGTTCTATTTTGAATATATCCGTGGATACCAGTGCCTGCACTCTGAGCATCAGTCAATAATTTTCTGGTCAAATTATGACTAATAATCCGACACGGGAAGGGAAGCTATAACCGTTTGAGAAAGATTTGAGTGCCTTAACAGAGGACGCTGATTGGAAACGGTTGCGTCAATTTCGTGGTCGACAAGCTTTATACAAAACTTCTTTGAGTCACTTTTGTACACGTAACTACACCCGTTTATTAGTCTGTTCATTTTTTAATTTATTTCTGGCCAAGCACATAAAAGCTAAAAAAAGAGTTATTTTTTATGAGAATTGCGACTTGGAATAACTTACTTTTGGTGTCAACTGTCCTATTAAAGGGTGCGTGTCAAATAACCTCGTGTAACCTGCGCATCGGCCAATGATTTACTGGCCCATCTAAGGAACATCATTAGCTGAGAGCATTTATTGTTTTTATAGCCCACTGAGTGTCCCACTGTTAGGGAAAGACCTCCTCGTCTTTCCACTCATCCTATCAAAAATCATAACACTCGAAATCACTATTCGAATGTGATACAAAACTACATAGGTACGTATTGCTGAAAAACTACAGCTTATATTAAATTTTCGACTAGATGTCAACATTAATCAGACCTGTAATTTTCTACTTGCATTTTGAATTCGGCACAATTTTTCACGGCTTACGAATAGTTTTTCCGAGTGATGTTGTTGTGATGTCAAAAACTGAGTGAGAGGCGAATAATAAATTGTGCTACAATCCACCAATTGCTAAACAATATTTTTCGCTTGGATAAAGACATTTTCATTGCGTTTTAATTAAATCGAAACGAACGTTTTAACAAAGCAGTAATCAAAATCAACCGCAATCAAATTTCGTAGCTAGAGGCCGGTTTGGAGCCTATTTGTAAGGCAAACCGTAAGCTGAGCCTAATCCCTCATTAAAGCGGACTCAGAATTGTAGGTAGGCCTCTCATATTGTTTAATTTCAACAACCTTCGATATGATAACATAGAGCTCTGACCAGGCCCTATACTACGAAGCGCGAAATTCGAACTTCGTTTCATGCCGTTCCGCTCACGCTAATGGTATTTATTACGAGAGTGAGAGGGACCGCACGATCCGAACTTCGAACTTCGAATTTCGTAGTAACCCCCCAGGCGAATAGACAGTTTTGAGAAGGGTTCGAAGTAACCACAGAATCCTACTAATTTAATCATTTCGTGATGCTACTTTCGCTACTTTTGTGAAAATACTACAATATCCGATAAAAGTATCCGTTGCGTTTAAAACTATAGGTTATAAAAATTCCGTGTCCCAAATTGCATCAAAATCCGTTTTCAAAGCTCGAAAATGTAATTACTTTCGTAAGTTCTCGAGTACTTTTTATACAAATCCATCGTAAGAATAATTGCCGAAGGTACTAATAAGGCACTATGCGAAGTTAAGTATCTACAATGTTTTTAATGAAATGAGAACTTTAAATTTGTAGAAATAATTTCAGTTTTGAGGTAATTAGGTTTCGGTTTTAGCTGGAAATACTAGTTTCGGTCGGACACTATTTACGTTCTCTAATTATAGTTGCCCATAAGTAATAACTCCATGAAGGCCATAATGGTGACTATGATGACAGTAAAATACTGAAACTAATGATTATTTCATCTAACAAATGGCTTTCCGATACCGCTGGTTCATTAGTTGAACGCTATTATGATGAAGTTATTTGAGTAAATAATATTAACACTACTCTTTACAGTACCCACCATTAGGAACAGTACCGTATCTCCCGTAAAAGCGCACGGACATAGATTACATAATTCAATTCAATTTTCGAACTTATAGCTTCATCGATACTACTATCAGTTATCACCGATTCCGCCAATAATGTCGTCGTTGAAAAAACACTATCGGTTGGCCATTAGGGCCTGGCCACATGAGCACGGTGCGGCGTCGTAAACGTGAAACGGCGCAGCGCCGGAACACGGCAGTTTGCCGCACCGTGCAGATTCTGAAGACCACACTCTGAAAGTATACCTATCTGCACGGTGCGGCAACGTTTCACGTTTACGACGCCGCACTGGAGTCATGTGGCCAGGCTCTTATTCGGTAGCTTCAAAGCCAACACAAACAAGGAGCAAGAGGCGCCGACGGAGCGTGCCCAGCGTGGTCAATAACACTGAATCAAATACGGTATGCCGCGCTGCCGGTGTGTCACCGTATATTTGATTCAGTGTTCGCGCTGGGCACGCTCTGTCTGCGCCCCGCGCTCCCAGTTTGTGTTGGCCTTCAGTGTGCGGCATATTCACAGATTAAATAATAGTTACTATGTAACAGATTCGACACTCGCTTTTGATAGCTGCTATATTCACCTACCAGCTGGCTCACTGCCAACGGTGTAACTCGCAGTCATAGAGTATATTTTTGAGCGACAACTGCCAAAGAGAATAGAATCACTATATGTCAGCGATAACGGCAGAGAAGTAGGTAGGTTTTAGCTGGAAATACTAGTTTCGGTCGGACACTATTTACGTTCTCTAATTATAGTTGCCCATAAGTAATAACTCCATGAAGGCCATAATGGTGACTATGATGACAGTAAAATACTGAAACTAATGATTATTTCATCTAACAAATGGCTTTCCGATACCGCTGGTTCATTAGTTGAACGCTATTATGATGAAGTTATTTGAGTAAATAATATTAACACTACTCTTTACAGTACCCACCATTAGGAACAGTACCGTATCTCCCGTAAAAGCGCACGGACATAGATTACATAATTCAATTCAATTTTCGAACTTATAGCTTCATCGATACTACTATCAGTTATCACCGATTCCGCCAATAATGTCGTCGTTGAAAAAACACTATCGGTTGGCCATTAGGGCCTGGCCACATGAGCACGGTGCGGCGTCGTAAACGTGAAACGGCGCAGCGCCGGAACACGGCAGTTTGCCGCACCGTGCAGATTCTGAAGACCACACTCTGAAAGTATACCTATCTGCACGGTGCGGCAACGTTTCACGTTTACGACGCCGCACTGGAGTCATGTGGCCAGGCTCTTATTCGGTAGCTTCAAAGCCAACACAAACAAGGAGCAAGAGGCGCCGACGGAGCGTGCCCAGCGTGGTCAATAACACTGAATCAAATACGGTATGCCGCGCTGCCGGTGTGTCACCGTATATTTGATTCAGTGTTCGCGCTGGGCACGCTCTGTCTGCGCCCCGCGCTCCCAGTTTGTGTTGGCCTTCAGTGTGCGGCATATTCACAGATTAAATAATAGTTACTATGTAACAGATTCGACACTCGCTTTTGATAGCTGCTATATTCACCTACCAGCTGGCTCACTGCCAACGGTGTAACTCGCAGTCATAGAGTATATTTTTGAGCGACAACTGCCAAAGAGAATAGAATCACTATATGTCAGCGATAACGGCAGAGAAGTAGGTACTCTATTGTACGGAGTGTTGGAACACTGACACGGGGCCAATGCGCACGTCTCACAAGGGCTTCAAAAGTACGATATGTTTGCTTGAATACACGAAAAAAAATGTTTTTTTGACAATATATTAAAATATCTTAACTTCTATCCTTAAGTTTTGCACGAGGATTATTTAATAAAACCCCGGAATTTCAATAGGCTGATGAGACCATCAATCAACTGACAAACTTTTCATGAGTTGTCATTGTCTAAACACGATTCTGGCAATTGCTGTTATGATGTCACTTTTATCATAATAATCATAATCATTTATTTATCGTAGTTATGGTATTTACAGGATGTTCTTTATTTTAGCCATGTAGTACAATAAACATGGACCTCACTAGGGCAAGCAACATTTAAGTAAGTATATGTTTTTAAACATGCCAATTTATGCCAACTCCATGGGCTATTTGTTTTGAGCCAGAAATCTAACTTTGCAGTTGATTGAAAATTAATCTCGTTTTTAGAGCTAAAATAAAGTGTGTTTTTACTAGTCGTGTCTTGAAATTATTATTTTACAGTGCCAACTACCCAGTGCTAGATTAAGCCAGTGCGGGGCCTGTAGCAAATTGTATCAAGGGGCCCTTGTCTTATTTTAGGTTCATCATCATCATAATTATATTTAAGGCTGCGTATCCACCGGAGCTGTGCGAGGATGCGATGCGAGGGATGTGTCTGTCATGAACCAACAAAAACACTTCATTTAAAAGGTCCTAAGTGAATGAAGTGTTTCTATTGGTTCATGACAGACACGTCCCTCGCAACGCATCCTCGCACATCTCTGGCGGAAACGCAGCCTTAAAGCTAGGCTCTTGTCGGTGGAGTAATTTCCAGCTTATTTTGCATTCCGCTTTTTCTTTCACTTCTTTGTATAATTAAACCGACGATTAAAAGGCAAAACGCATGAAGCGACATTTTTGAACTTTACATGAAACCCGGCTCAAACGACGGAGAAAAATTCGCTGATTTCAAATATGTATATTAACTCATTTTGACAAAAAGTGTCGCTTCATGCGTTTTGCCTTTTAACCGTCGAAACATTTATTTTTTTTCTATTATTTGCTCCATATAACTACGTCCTTTTTGCAACGTGAATAAAACAACAACCAACGCGTTGGATGCGGATGGCACGGGACCGATCTGTTTGGCGAGCCTTGGGGGAGGCCTACGTTCTGCAGTGGACGTCTTTCGGGTGAAATGATGAAGATGATGATGTTCTTTTTGGTCTTCCCCTTTTAGGTTATCGAGTTTAGATTTACAATGAACTAAAATGAACTAAAACAATTACTTTGCTCACCCGCGACCTTACAATAGTTACGTTTATGCAAGAAATGTGCGTTCATGCAGTTCCTCCACCTCCACACTGTACGAACACACACAAATCACATAAACCCAACCATCACCACCACCAAGCTACACTGACGCGTTTCGAACTCAACCAGAGCTCATCTTCAGAGTTACCACAACCGTATGCTATGCTACCAAATGTTAAACTAACAAACCAAAACAAATGTTTTAACTTGTCACTGTAACTTCTCAAGTACCCACTTTATTTTTCTTATTCTCAAACTACCCCACAAAAATTAACTTTTATTGACATATTTAAAACTACCTTGAATTTTTTGTTTATTTATTTATAAGGCATATTTAATTAATACTAACTGTTCAAATTCGACCCAAGCCGCAGTAAAGGAGAAGATACTAAATTTACCTGTTCATTAATAATAGACCCCATAGTGTTGTACCTAATTATTTCCATGCATTCCAGAGCATCCAGACGCAACCCCTTGCCGCAATAATGTAACACTTCATAAGAATCTGAATCTAACAATGAATGATTTGATTCCAACAAATGTTTTGCAAAATTCGATCTATCTGGATGCTCATTCCTATATGCCGAAACATGCTCTTTAAATCTAGTATTAAAACTTCGGCCTGTCTGTCCTACGTATATCCCATTGCAGTCATTACAAGTAAGCTTGTATACCCCCGATCTAGTTCCCTTATCTACCTGTTCTTTGTGGTTACATAGCCTAGAGTACAAAGAGTTGTTAGTCTTAAAGGCAACATTAATATTGTTTGATTTTAAAATGCCATAAATCTTATCAGACAAACCCCCGACGTAAGAGATGCTAGATCTATATTTGTTAGTAGACTGAGAAGGTAACGCAGCGTAAAGCATGCTATTTACTAACCGTGCCTGCTTCTTTTGAACTAAACTATCTACCATTGATTTTGTATAACCATTTGAGATCGCTATCTGATAAATAGTACTCAACTCTAAATCAAAATGTTCCTTAGAAAGAGGCACAGTCAACAATCTATTAACATAACAATGGAAAGCAGCCAGTTTATGCTGCCATGGATGATTAGAAGATGCTGGTATAACAGCATCTGTGTACGTGGGCTTACGGTATATTTTAAATTGATGGCAGCATAAACTGGCTGCTTTCCATTGTTATGTTAATAGATTGTTGACTGTGCCTCTTTCTAAGGAACATTTTGATTTAGAGTTGAGTACTATTTATCAGATAGCGATCTCAAATGGTTATACAAAATCAATGGTAGATAGTTTAGTTCAAAAGAAGCAGGCACGGTTAGTAAATAGCATGCTTTACGCTGCGTTACCTTCTCAGTCTACTAACAAATATAGATCTAGCATCTCTTACGTCGGGGGTTTGTCTGATAAGATTTATGGCATTTTAAAATCAAACAATATTAATGTTGCCTTTAAGACTAACAACTCTTTGTACTCTAGGCTATGTAACCACAAAGAACAGGTAGATAAGGGAACTAGATCGGGGGTATACAAGCTTACTTGTAATGACTGCAATGGGATATACGTAGGACAGACAGGCCGAAGTTTTAATACTAGATTTAAAGAGCATGTTTCGGCATATAGGAATGAGCATCCAGATAGATCGAATTTTGCAAAACATTTGTTGGAATCAAATCATTCATTGTTAGATTCAGATTCTTATGAAGTGTTACATTATTGCGGCAAGGGGTTGCGTCTGGATGCTCTGGAATGCATGGAAATAATTAGGTACAACACTATGGGGTCTATTATTAATGAACAGGTAAATTTAGTATCTTCTCCTTTACTGCGGCTTGGGTCGAATTTGAACAGTTAGTATTAATTAAATATGCCTTATAAATAAATAAACAAAAAATTCAAGGTAGTTTTAAATATGTCAATAAAAGTTAATTTTTGTGGGGTAGTTTGAGAATAAGAAAAATAAAGTGGGTACTTGAGAAGTTACAGTGACAAGTTAAAACATTTGTTTTGGTTTGTTAGTTTAACATTTGGTAGCATAGCATACGGTTGTGGTAACTCTGAAGATGAGCTCTGGTTGAGTTCGAAACGCGTCAGTGTAGCTTGGTGGTGGTGATGGTTGGGTTTATGTGATTTGTGTGTGTTCGTACAGTGTGGAGGTGGAGGAACTGCATGAACGCACATTTCTTGCATAAACGTAACTATTGTAAGGTCGCGGGTGAGCAAAGTAATTGTTTTAGTTCATTAATATGGACCTCCGCAAAGTAACGCCTGATTCAATAAATTATTTAGATTTACAGTTATGACGAATCTATTTTCTTTTTAGTAAAAATTGCGGCTACATTGATTTTAAAAATATTTTCACACTTAAGAGGGTACGATGGCTGAGAGAATTTTGAGAAATAGGTATTTTAATGAAATGTCGCTGTCTCGCCCGAACCTCTCCGTGTCAGTACAGCGAGAGCGGGACATCTGCAGCTCAGACCGTTAATAGGCGCGTAAAATTGATCAAAACAGCATTTCGTAGTCCCCTGTTTTCTTCTCGAAAACTGGACCAATAAATTTATTTTTTTCATATATAATTAGAGGACAGATTTAGCTATGCCCCTATGTTCTCCTTTTTTTGTTTATAGGAGGGATTCTTTTCTGATGAGTGTCTGAAAATGACGTTGAAAATGGGCAATTTTATCAGTTTTTGAAAGCTCATATTTCTTATGTTAATTGAAATATGGAAAAAACGAAACATAGGGGCATAGCTGTGGTAGATACAGATTACACAGTAAAAAAAAATTGGCTCTAAAGCCATTATCTAGGGAGGAAACAGGGGACTACGTTTGTATGGAGAAATGGTGCGCATCGTACCCTCATAGATCTGTATATTTTTTTGTGGTCAGAAAACGTTGGTGCGCGGGTCCCCAAATGCGCGAGGCCCGTGGCATTACCTACTCTTGCTACGTGGCTAATCTGCCACTGCACCTACCCTATGACTGGATCTAATAGTTCACATGGAAGAGGTTACAAATAAAAGCTAGTCTAATCACCCGTGAATTCAAATTGGTGATACATAACCTATAAATTAAAATTTTTAAAACCCCCCAACGCAATTATGTCACTCGTATGACGTTTGAACATTAAGTCAATGCCCATAATGCGTCTAAGATCCCTCCCGCAGCTAACAAAAGAGCTGATAACTTTGAAACGGCTGAACCGATTTTGATGAAACATATCTAAGAACCATCGCCAAGAAACCTGCTTTCTATTTAAAAAAACCGCATCCAAATCGGTTCACCCGTTTAAGAGCTATGATGCCACAGACAGACAGACACACACACATAGCAGTAAAACTTATAACACCCCTTTTTTGTGTCGGGGGTTAAAAATTAGTGTTTCGTACTCTGTTAATGCCTGAAACACAGGAACATCCTAGTTCAGGCATAAGTGTTTCTTACCTTTTGTATGTTTAGACTATAGATGTTATACTGTAAAAGTATTTTTTTTAATAAAGATTTATTTATTTATTTATTTATTTAATGATGGACAATATAATGCGCTAACTCATTTGTTTTAATTAGTCTTATAAAATTTAGGGCGTCCATACATTGAGTTCGTGAAATTTGAATTCACCCTGTATAAAAGTCTCATGTCACGGTGTTTGTTATCAAACTCCTCCGAAACGGCTTGACCGATTTTTAGGCAACTTTTTTCTCCATATTCGGTAGGTCTGAGAATAGGTCGTAGGCTATTTTTTATATCCCTATTCTTCGCAGACGGTGTCGCGGGCAACAGCTAGTATTGTTATAAGATTTTAGAAAGGTGGTACGCTACTGAGTGCGAGTATACGGTATATTAGTGTCGGTTGGAATAGAAAGGGTCACGCACAGTCGGCTTTACTTTTTGAGCTACTGAATCCTAAAAGGAAATTTATGTTTTGCCAGCGGTTCCCATTGTGGCCGAGGATAATCTCGTAAGTCCATGAGCATTTTAACCCTGGCTAATGTTGGAGCTGTATGTGTGTTTGTTTCGATTTTTTTATATTTTAGTTAAATTTTGGGGACACTCCTTTGTTTATTGTGTTCTTATTCATTGTAATTTTTAAAGCTGTGTATTTAGTACTTTAATTTCTAGTAGGTGTTATTTTTAATGAGGTTATGTCATCATCATCATCATCAGCATCCCAGCCTATATACGTCCCACTGCAGGGTACAGGCCTCCTCTCAGAATGAGAGGGCTTGGGCCGTAGTTCCCAAGCGGGCCCAGTGCGGATTGGGAACTTCACATACACCATTGAATTTCTTCTCAGGTGTATGCAGGTTTCCTTACGATGTTTTCCTTCATCGTAAAGCTCATGGTGAATTACAAATGTAATTTCGCACATAAACTCCGAAAAACTCAGAGGTGCGAGCCTGGACTCGAACCCACGACCATCTGCTTGAGAGACCATAGGTCAATCCACTATGCCACCACGCCTTTTCACACCATACAAACCGTTGCATTTATAGTATTGCTAGGATGGCAAGGTAAGCTTCACTTATCCATGATCCCTGACTTATACTTCCATTGGTGCTGGGAATCCAACCCAGAAAATGCTCGCTTCTCGTTAATCGATTCATTTAATTTCATTCAATTAATTAATTACTGTCTCTCAATATACGCTCAAATTGACGGCTCATTTCTGCAGAAATGTTGAGTTGTTTTAACACTGTACGACTCAATATTTAAATAAGTTTATTTTAGTTATGCAATGAATACGAATTACGATTATTCATATTCGCCGAATATCAACATTAACGAATAATCATATTCGTCGAATATCATGACAACATTCCTAAAGAACTTGTTGTAACTGGCCCTTTTAAATTTACATTTGTTAGAAAAAAATTGTTCTACAAAAACGCCTTCTGTAAACTAAAAAATTCGATAGGACACGACAGTCTGTGATAAGATAACTCTGTATTCTAAAAAAAATACAAATTGCATGGAATTTTATCCTGAAAAACGCATTGTCCTCGCAGGATAGTGATAACCGAATTGCACAGACAAAGTTTCGGGTAAAAGCTATTATAAAGGTTATCCCAAAACTCAATTATAACCTAGTACTGTCGCGCGCTTTAATTTGGGACCCATTTCGAAAAATATTCTTTGAATTCCTATACAAAATGACAGGACTGTCAACCTTAAGTTGATCCCAAATTAAAGCTCGTGACTGTACAGGACAAGAAGCGAAGTTGTAACAGTTCTGAAAAAAAAACATCACTATCTACGTTAAGCGATAGCAGCATTGTTTTGACTTAATGTTATTGTTGACGTCGACGACTGTCAAAAATGTCATATTTAACGTTAGGATTACAAAATTCAATTGCACATATGCTTCATACTGTTTAAAATTACAATATTATTGATGAATGTGTCACTATAATTAATGTTTAATATAATAAATTTTTTCTTCTCATTATTATAAATGTCAATTTGTTGAAAATGATGTGTTCGCCTATAATTGGGGCCCATACGAAACTAATAAATGTAAATGATATGAAAGTAACAACGATATGTGTGTGCCCTGTTGGCGTCCCGAATAAATGAATAAATAAATAAATAAATAACAGACATCTTTTTGAAATATCTAATACTAAAATTTCCCAATCCGCACTAGACCCGCGTGAGAACTACGGCCCAAGCCCTCTTAACGTGAGAGGAGGCCTGTGCAGTGCAGTAGGACGTATATAGGCAGTGTTGATGATAAAAAGTGATATGTTGTGTAACTCTATTACCTATTATTATTCTATCTATCTTTTAATATGGATTTTTTTTCTTATTTTTTCCAGAATGAATAAAACTCGACTTCTCGCTCGGTACCAGATTATTTGGGGCATCCTGTATAAAGCTGCTAGCCTATACACACTGCCGCTCACATTAACCATTACAACTAGTAGTTTAATTAAACGTCCGAAATTTTACAAAATTCCCTTCAGAATTCCCAAAAACTACATTGTTGCCTTTATTTATGTTGCATAAAGAACAACACTACAAAATTTCATGGCTAAGCCTAGCTCAGTTTTTGGGATTTTACTTAAACATTATCTGATCCCGTGGGAATATTGGAATAAAAATAGACTACACGGGTCATTCTCAAGAGCCAGCTATCTACATACCAAGTTTTACCCAAATTAATGGATCCTTTTTAACGTGAAAGAGTAACTAACACACAAGCTATTGCCTGAATTTATTTATCGCTATCCCGCGGGAACTATGCAATTTTCCGGGATAAAAAGTATTATATATGTTAATCTAGGTTATGAACTATGTTTGTGCCAAATTTCATCAGAAAGCGTCAAACCGTTTTAGCGTAAAAGAATAACAAACATCCACACATCCATCCATACAAAATTTCACGTTTGTAATATTAGTAGCTAAGATACTGGGTACTCAAAAATCCGACTTTTTACTAAAACGCCTTTCATCCGCTATGTCACATGCAGGCTACACAGTAATAAAGTAAAATGAGTACAGAATAAAAGTCTTTTGTTAGTGCACTAGCAATCTCAAGCGGATGCATTTCATGGATGTTTGGTATTCCACACAAGCTAAACTGGCTCAGATCAGGTCAAGGAAGCAGGGCGAACAATGTGGGCGGATACAGAATGCAACTCCCTCGTACACATTACTTAGTCACATTATTTTTATATTTTAAAATCACTGTTTTTCTGAATTTATGTGTGAAATTATACTTGGAAATTATAATAAACATGAGCTTTCCGGTGCAGGAAAACGTCGTGAAGACACTTGTATACTGCGGACCAATGCAAAGGCGTATGGAGTTCCCAATCTGTATTGAGCCCGCGTCGGAACTACAACCCAAGTCCTTTCAATCTGAGAGAAGGACAAAATTAAATGATGAGATGACGACAAATTCTGGTACAAGAAAATTTTTCTTTCAAGAATTTCGAACTTTGAAAAAATGGTTTTGAAATAACCAACTACATGTTTTTGTGTTTTAAAATGTCGATGTTGGAACGTCAGGTTGCGTGGCTGGGTCAAAAAGTTTTTAACATTTAAAATGTTAAATTTCTCATTCGTTTTCGAAGATTTCTTTCGCATCATCACTCAATTTGTACATAGATAATTTCACATAGTTTTATAACAATTGTTATGTTCAGTATAAAAATGGTCAGATCCCCTGAAGTTAAATAAGATCCTTAAACATTCTTAAATTTTATCCAAAACATACCTATAGTGTTCTGTTTTGTCTAAATATTTGTGTTTTAATAATACTAGAAGGTGAAGTCATTTTATCATGAAGTTTAGTATTTAAATAATGATGATTCATTACGAAGAGATTTTTTATTTTTTATTTTTTTTTAATGGCAATGTTCGGATAGAACAAACGATTGTGCCAATGACAACGAAGAGAATTGTTTTAAAAACATTATAAAGTCAAATTGAAATAACATGACATATAAGTAATGACAATTAAAAAGTGACTTGTTTGTCAACCTATTTAAATCAGTAGTTAAAAATAATTTAAAAATAAATAATGTGTTAGTGAAAAAAGTAATAAATTATCTGCTATAGTAAGTTATATCTGCTTGAATAGACAGAGTTGAACACACACAATACCCAAGGGAAGATCGTAAAAAGGCTCCACTTTAATACTGTAGTGCAGTTAATTAACTAATGAATCAAGATGTAAATAGTGTTGAATTAAAGTCAGCAAAAAAAATATATCACTAGGCACACTGATGATAAAGATGAAACGTAATCGTACCTGATGTACTTACAAATTGCAAATTACTGACAAGAATTGCTACTTCCAAAGATTGTCATAAGTCGAAAGTTACTTTGCTTAATCATGCCAAATCTTAGCGGTATGATGATAATACAACAGTAACGATATTGCGTATGAAATAGCTCACAAAAAAGGAAATACGGAGAAGACTTCAGACGGAAAGCGATGGACATGTTAAGATAGGTCAATTGTTATGTACACATATGTGGTGTACGTAGAGAAAGCAGCTTCTCGTAAGTACAGAGACGACAGCTACAAATATATGAGGTCAAGACGGTCATAATGTTAGGGGAAGGTTATTTAAACTGTTGTCATCAAATCACCGGTATTTTATGTAACGTCAAGGAGCGGCAGAGATATATAACGTAATTTTTGTTAGTGTTACGCGTATTGACAAGCCCGTTTTCAATGATAATCATCCTTTTCAAATTCGTGGATACACAGGCGTCCCGATCAGCAGCCATTCCTCTTACGTAAACATTCGATTTAATAAATTTGTCCGAAATGAGAGGAGCATGCAAACGATCGATAACAAAAACATTCCTTTAGAAAAATCGGCTAATGTAATGAGAAGGTACTAGGGCTGGTAAACATCACACGGCGCAGTCGCACGATTGTCTCCCAACTATTAATGCTATCGGCGAATTGTTTAAAAAAAAAATAACGCATTAATTACTTGGGAAATAAAGCTTACCCGTAGGGTTTCGTGGTTGGTCCGCCGACCGGTCACCTCTGGCAATCCATTGAGGTGTTGTCGCGTCACATGTGTGGATTGGACGGTTGGGTCGCGGCGTGCGATTGAGCCAGCGGGCGAGGCGGCACTGAAGGCCTGACGGGTGCTCGGCGCACGTGGCTCCTCTCTGAGCAGCTCAGGTATCAGTCAATCGATGCGGCGAGCGCGGGCGCGTCGCATTCATGGCCCGCGAACAGCTGACGGGACGCCGTAAGCATGAATCGGGCCGCCCATCGTGCCCCGAGTTACCAGTAACCGGAATTGGGCTTTTTAGCCGGGATTCGACGACTTAGGCGTCTAGTGGTTACTGAGTAAGAAACTAAAGGTTCCGGGATCGAATTCCCGTACCTAGGGCAGTCATTTGTGTAATAAATACGAATGCTTGCAGTCGATCTTAAATGTCTATAGAAATATGTTCATCCGTTTGTCTAGCTCTCATAGTAGCTAAAATTTGCTTAGTTTGAGGCTTGGTGCCGTAAAAAGTAGATTACTGTAAAAAGTCCTACCATATTAAATATATTACTTTGTTTTTTCGCTTCTGCCAGGGATCTGAATTTTTAAGATGTCATTGTTTTTGACTCCTCAAGCACATATACTTGAAATTGAAACTACATACTAGGTAACCAACTCAACAGTTAGAGTTGTTTATTGTGGATAATATCGAGCTTTTACCCTGATTTTTTTACTTTTCAATGTGGTAACACTTAGAGCGAGCCGCTCCCGCCCTACGAACTGCGCAGGGCATAGGCAAACGGGAGCCTTCGATACTAGACACGGAGAATTGCGGTGCGATGTTTATGGCAGCTAAAACGGATAACAGATGAGTTTACCCTCCGATATTATAGCCAAATCAAATCAAAGTCTGTGACATGGTCTGATGGTCTAAGAGCCGTTGAAGATCGACCTTCACCGATCTGTTAACTCGATGAGGCATATTTTTTATCAAATATAATTTATAAACAAATATGCCTATGATAACTTGCCTATCGAAAAGTGTTCATAGCTATTTTTTTTTGTTTTATTGTTGAGTGCTTTTAGCCATCTTCCAGCTCCATCATCAGACCCTGGTTACTATCTGGGATCAAAGTACTCGTCAAGACGAATCAAACGAGTCCAAACTCGACGGGGTTGTGTCGTTTTATTGTGGAGTGCCTTTGGCCATACTGAATTAATGAAATTACGAATTAGCCCATCGAGTTTGGACTCGTTTGATTCGTCTTGACGAGTTCTTTGATCCAGATGGTAACCAGGGTCTAATGATGGAGCTGGAAGATGGCTAAAGGCACTCAACAATAAAACAAAAAAAAATAGCTATGAACACTTTTCGATAGGCAAGTTATCATAGGCATATTTGTTTATAAATAATATTTGATAAAAAATATGTCTCATCGAGTTAACAGATCGGTGAAGGTCGATCTTCCACGTCTCCTCTACTATGACAAATGCCTTCAATGATAGTATTCAGGTCAAATTTCTCGAAAAACTGATGGCCGTGGAGCTAGTAAAGCTTAGTAGTAGACTCTAAGGTGAACTGATGACCTGATCAAGGTCGCGGAAGTCAGATGGATGCGGGTGACGCAGGAACAGTCACTATGGTGCTCTTTCGGCTGACGATGATGGTGATGATTATAGAGCCTATGAAAATCATGGTAGCTTAATGCTGTGACCAATGAATGGTCTCTCAAGCAGAGAACCATTACTTTGACAACGAGCTTGATTCTCTGAGTTTTTTTTTTAATTTATGTGTCTAATTATTTGACGACCGAATGGCCTAGTGGTTAGAGAACCTGACTACGAAGCTTGAGGTGCCGGGTTCGATTCCCAGTCAGGGCAGATATTTGTGTGATAAATACGAATGTTTGTGCTCGAGTCTTGGGTGTTTAGTATGTATTTAAGTATGTATTTATCTATATAAGTATGTTTATCCGTTGTCTGGTAGGTACCCATAGTTAAAGCTTTGCTTAGTTTGGGGCTAGATCAGTTGGTGTCAATCGTCCCACGATTTATTTATTACTAGCTTTTGCCCGCGACTCCGTCCGCGTGGAATTAGTAATTTGGGCAGCTTATTTTTTTATCCAATTTGCTTTTTCATCAATTATGGCTCTCCTTAGATCCTTCCGGAAGAAGTGAAACTTCATAATAAACCAACCCGCTTCCAATCCGCCCCAACCCGCTTTCAACCCGCCCCCAACCCGCTCCCAACCCGCTCTCAACTCACCCCCCACCCGCCCCCAACCCGCTCTCAACCCGCCCCCAACCCGCTCCCAACCCGCTCCCAACCCACTCCCAACCCGCTCCTAACCCGCCCCCAACCCACTCCCAACCCGCCCCCAACTCGCTCTCAACCCGCCCCCAACCCGCTCCCAACTCGCCCCCAACCCGCTCCAAACCCGCTCCTAACCCGCCGCAACCCACTCCCAACCCGCCCCCAACCCACCCCCAACCCGCTACCAACCCGCCCCAAATCCGCTCCCTACTCTTCCACCCACCCGCTCCCAACCCACCCCCAACCCGCTCTCAAGCCGCCCCCAACCCGCTCTCAACCCGCCCTATCTAACTGGGCTATCTAACACTGAAAGAATTTTCCAAATCGGACCAGTAGTTCCCGAGATATAGACGTTTTATTTCCAAAACCCCCGATTTGGAAACATTCTTCCGCTCCGCTCCTATTGGTGTTAGCGTGATGATATATAGCCTATAGCCTTCCTCGATAAATGTGCTATCTAACACTGAAAGAATTATTCAAATCAGAGCAGTAGTTCCTGGGATTAGCGCGTTCAAACAAAAAACCTGTTCGATAAATTCTTAAAATAGACGTATCTTTCTTATTTGTGAACCGATTGAAATGAAAAAAACACAAAATGTTAATCCAAGAAAATTCCAACATATCAGTGAAAACCGCATCCTTCTAGGTTAAGCCGTTTCTGAGATTAGCGCGCACAAACGCACAGACAAACAGACAATAATTCTAAAAATCATTGTTTTGGGTTCTATTGCGCTAATAAATAGCCCTAGTGACAATTTTTCTCAAATATCTTCAATGTACAGACACTGACTTGTTACAGATTTATTATATGTATAGATTATTATTATTTATTACATTTGCAATTTACGTGTGATTTAATAGTTTGTGTGAAGTGTGGCCCTCCGGGGGACTATAGCCATTTTCAGAGGAGGCTTATGCCCAGTAGAGAGACACAAAATATCCGGGTGATAATGTAGAGCCACCATCTAATTGAAACACAGTGCCTTAATAATATCTGACTAACAAAACAATACCGTTTAAACCCTTTTTTTGCTAGGTATAGTCGACCAAGTAAATGCTTTACCGTTTTTAATGACAGTTCCTACATCAGAATTAAGACAATAAGGCTGATTGTCACATTGACTTGTAAGTGAAAAGAGCCTTTGACGTTTTAAGCCATACATTTGACATTGAACCTTAGGGTGGTAAAGGAAATTCTTGGTCGACTATACAAGGTGGATTCAAGTTCCCGAAACAATTTTTCTCTATTTTTAACGTAATAAACGTAACGATTTGCAAGTTAAGTATGAAGTATCTTTTTCTATTTATTTTTTGAAGGAGTGTTGAAGTCTCTCAGTAGAGGGCATAACATAGATGCGCTTTATCACTGCCTAAATGTGATTATAACAGACTGAAGTGTACGATGTATGGGAAAGATTCGTCGCTAACTTCTAGACCAGTGGTGGTGTAGGGGTAAGCACGCAGCACGGAACGCTGAGGACCTGGGTTCGATTCCCAGCATTGGTCTTTTTTCTGGGGTTTTTTCTGTGCATCTATATTTCAGTTTGTATTTAGTTTGAAATATATGGTTTCACGGGATGACCGTAAAAGTAATAAAATAAAAAAATAAAAAATGAAGTTGAAGAAAATAAAAAAATAAATAGAAAAAGATACTTCATACTTAACTTGTAAAAGTTGGCCTAGTAGCGCCATCTCTTGGTCCAGGTGAGCGGGTAGCTCCGAAGGAGTGTTGAAGTCTCTCAGTAGAGGGCATAACATAGATGCGCTTTATCACTGCCTAAATGTGATTATAACAGACTGAAGTGTACGATGTATGGGAAAGATTCGTCGCTAACTTCTAGACCAGTGGTGGTGTAGGGGTAAGCACGCAGCACGGAACGCTGAGGACCTGGGTTCGATTCCCAGCATTGGTCTTTTTTCTGGGGTTTTTTCTGTGCATCTATATTTCAGTTTGTATTTAGTTTGAAATGTAACGATTTGTTTTCTTTTTCGGTAATTTATGTGTACCTTTCAACGAGTAGGTAATTCTTGTATATTTATTTTTTATTCCGGGGATCTTGGACAGGGCTCTAAGGATTACAATGAAATTTTCTATGTATGGGGTTTCAAGGGCTAATAATCGATGTAGCTTACTAGCTTGGTCGTATCTCTGGGAAAACGCGTGTTTACAAGTTTGCGAAGCTCGGTCGCCCTGGTGTGATAGTTAAAACAGGTTAGCTATAAAGTATCTTTTTGTATTTATTTTTACAACTTCATTTTTTTTGTTACTTTTACGGTCATCCCGTGAAATCATATATTTCGTACTAAATACAAACTGAAGTATAGAGGCACAGAAAAAACCCCAGAAAAAAGACCAATGCTGGGAATCGAACCCAGGTCCTCAGCGTAGATGTGCGCTTGTCACTGCATAAGGTGATGATTTAGCAGACTGAAATGTATGATGTATAGGAAAGATTCGTGTCTAATCTCTAGACCAGTGGTGGTGTGGGGGTATGGCACACGGCACGGAATGCTGAGGACCTGGGTTCAATTCCCAGCATTGTTCTTTTTTCTGGGGTTTTTCTGTGCATCTATATTTCAGTTTGTATTTAGTACGAAATATAGTTAAAACAGGGTTAGTCAAAACACTTATAATTTAACATAGTTACAAGTAAGTTGGTTAAGAAAGTACTATTACACCTTTATCGTTTTCAACATCCGCTTCTGGTTGATAAAAGTTTCACTAAGGCTGATTTCACATTGACATGCAAGCGGAAGTGGACTTTGACTTTTACCACGTGCAAATAGCGTAAACTTAGGGTGGTAAAGTTGTCTGAAACGACTTCAAAGGACAGGTGCAGCTGTAATTGCTGGACTCATAGAGGTTAATTAACCAACTGTCAATTAAATACTGTAGATATATGTAATCAAACAACATGGTAGATTTGTTATTGTTTAAAAAATATATACTTTGTTGAGTTTCTTAACAGGGTTTTTTCGAACCGCCTAAATTGAATGAAGATAATTATTATGACTAATTTACTTTGAAATGAAAAATTGTACACAAAATTGCATACGGTTTCATAAATCGAAGACATCATTAAAGAATTTTTATTGAGTATTTGCTTAGTACGATTCTGAAGATAAAGTTTTTTGACATACAATTCAATAAAACTTTAGCACATAGTTTCATCGATAGCATCGTTCGAACTAACTATCGATCAATCGATCCATCGATTTATAAGTAATACTCGTTCCTCGGTAACTTCGGCGTGCGGTAGGTACTCGGAATTGTACCAGACGGAAGAACAGTCAAACAGACGGAAGAATAGATACCTTAACCTTAGTACAGACTCCTTTAAGCATCCCACAGTACCCTAAAAAAGGTATACCGCTGACGCCAATACTCGCACCCTATTTCCGCGAGCGCATCATACCGAAGCTAAAGTGGGGGGCGGTTGTCGCGTCCCGGGCGACACGGCGCGTGCGTGACGACTGGCTCGACACGACGCGACGACATCGTCACGACGTCGTCACGGGAAATTGGCGAAGCCAATTCATCTTGTTGCCTTTAAATAACGACCGCTTTAGCCTAGTTGGTAGTGACCCTGCCTACGAAGCAAGAGGTCCTGGGTTCAAAGCCCGGCTTTATGTGATGAGCACGGATATTTGTTCCTGAGTTATAGATGTTTTCTATGTATTTAAGTATTTATTTATCTATATAAGTATGTTTATCGTCGTCTAGTACCCATAGTACAGGCTTTGCTTAGTTTGGGAATAGGTCGATTTGTGTAAGATTGTCCCCTAATTTTTTTTTTTTTTTTTTTAGTATTATAAATGCGAAAGTAACTGTGTCTGTCCATTTGTTAGCTCTTCACACTTAAACCTTGAAGCGATTTAGACGATATTTGGTATGGAGACATTTAGTTTCAAACCCTGGATAGGACATACTTAGTTTCATCCCAGAAAAAAGCATAGTTCCCGCGGGATTATCAATCATCATCATTTCAGCTGAAAGACGTCCACTGCCGAACATAGGCCTCCCCCAAGGCTCTCCAAACAGATCGGCCCTGCGCCATCCACATCCAATGCGTTTCCGCTACCTTCACCAGGTCGTCGCTCCATCTTGTTGGAGGCCTACCTACCCGCGGGATAGTGATAAACAAATTCTTAGCAGACAGAGTCATGGCCAACAGCTAGTGAAAGACAGAATTTATTTATCGCTATCCCACGGCAACGATGCAATGTCCCGGGACAAAAACTATCCCAAGTCCTTTCCCGAGACTCAAACTATCTTTATTTCATCTAAATCTGCTGAGCGGTTTAAGCGTTAAGCGGTAACAGACAGGCAGACAGAGAGTCAGACTTTCGCATGTATAATATTAGTATGGATTAAATATAGAACCATTTAAGTTGAAACTGAACTCCACGAATCACAGCTGAATCGGCCGTTCGAAACTTACTCTTAGGCCCACTTGCAGTAAAACTATGCAAATCGCGATTTTGTTAAGTCTTAATTTAGCTCTAAACTCGAATTAACTTAAACCTCATTAAAGATGTCTTGCACAGTCATATTTCACATTCGATTTAACTAAATCGATATTTAGCTAATTGTTCATTCGCCATTCAGTTTTCATTCACTATTTGCGTTCCGTTTTGACGTAAAAAATGACGTAAACTCAATTCTGCGTAAAAAGAAACTTACTTCGGATCATTTTCAAAAATGACAATCAAACTGTCAGGCGTGTTGTTTTCGTTTCGTGAACTTGTGATTGTGTTGATAAACATACAATTTATAACGTACAATGAAGAGAACCAGGGCACCTAATTTTACAACGGCAGAAATTATGCATCTGTTGGGTCTCGTGGAACAATACCCAATAATAGAAAATAAAAAAACAGATGGGGCTACAGCCAAGGAAAAGCAGGAGGCTTGGAAAAAGTTGAGCGCCGATTATAACTCGCAAACTAATTTCGCGCCAAGGGCTGTTGAAAACTTGATTGCGTGTTATAAAAACCAGAAAATTAAATTGAAAAAAGCACATTCTAGTGAAAAAATGACCATCAAAGGTAAGATTAATATCATCAATTCATCAGTATCTAACATCCCAATTCTATCTAATATTATGAATTCTAATATTTCACATTCTTGTTATGAAATAAAGTGGTGTACATAAACATTATTGCAACTGTTTAAGCACCATTACTACTGTTGAACGCAGTAGAAGAACATGGACAAGATTGGGATAAAGTGGCACAAGCTACAAATGAAAATATTATTGACTGCCAGATGTCATTCAATCAGTTGGTGAAAGAAGCAAAACAAGAGGAAGCTTCTCACAAAAAGGAAGTCAATCGTACAGGTATGCAACTGAAAATCATCATCAACACCTTATCCCGTTTCCTCAAACAGGGTTGACTACCTAATGCCAAATTATTTACAAAGCTCTTGTGCAGTTTTTTAAATAAATAAATATCATGGGACAATTTCTGACCAATTGACCTAGCCCCAAACTAAGCCAAGCTTGTACAGTCAGCTGCAAAAAGATATATATGTTTGACTGTTATCTGTCGACTCTATCTCTTGACAATAGAGTCGAAAGAAGATATTTTTGAACAGTCGATGGTGTATACATATTGTCAGGCTCACTAACCACTAGGCTATTTGGTCATCAATTATTTGTATTTATTGAATAGACTTATTCAATTTTGCTATTTATAGGAGGAGGACCACCGCCGCAACCATCCTGTAGCAGCAGTGATCCTGTTCTTCAGAAAGTCAAGACGCTAATTGGTCCTTCTTTAGAAGGGCTATTTACAGCCTATGATGGAGATGCAGAATTTATGAAGGAACAACAACTTTTGCTACACGCTGATGTGCAAATTTCGCCTATTGAATATACAGTGGAAAATTCACAACAAATAGAAAATGGTAAACTTCATCTTTCTACTTGCCACTATTCTTATCCTTACTTGATATTATAATTGATAGATATCCCACAGGAACAGACAACTGGTAATAAAACTTAGCATTCTTTGAGCTGTATTTACACTGTATGTGTATGGTTTAGCATTGATGTTGTGCATCTCAGGGTAGCCGTCTGTCCTTGTTTCTCCAGATTTGTCCTAGTTTGGAGGGAGTCTGGGGATGTCCGGGACGGGTTTTCACAAACTGATTTGGTAAAACCCAGACATTATGTTTACTAACCAACACAATAACACTGTATAATATTTTATTGATAGTCCAGCAAAAACATCTGTTACAATTCGACCCACATTATTTGATGTAATTTGGTAAAATGTAATTTTTCTTGTTTCAGATAAAGACACAAACAAGCAAACCCAAGATTTTAAGCGACTAAATATGATGAAAAAAAAAATTGATCCAAGCTTGGAATCAGAAAAAAAAGGTATAAATGCCAGTTCCATTTATGATAACTAAACTTTGGTGGTTATTATTTTTTTCAGAAGAGATGACATTTGCATTTTCATTTAAATTATCTTTTATTTGCAGGAAAAAAAAAACAAGTGTCACACTCATTTCAAGAGCTTGCTGAGGACAAAAAGCAACTTGTAAAAGCTCAGATGGAACTACTTGCTCTGGAAAAACAGCATCTTGAGGAGAAGCTGAACTTCGAAAGGCAGAAAAATAAAATGGAAATAGATTTTCTTAAAGAAAAATTTGAGCTTGAGTTAAATTGTTTAAAAAATAAAAAACAAGAATAAATATAAAAAGACATTTTATTTTGTTTTTAACATGTATATCTCACAGTCTTGCAAAATAATTTTCAATGAACAACCTTCTTTCATTGTTGCCGCTAGCATTCCTAGGTAAAGTGATGGTGTTAGTTGACATTTCAGGAATATTTGGTATTTCTACTTCCTCAGGTGGCATCATGTCTTTCTGCAGGATGGCAATATTATGCAGAACTGCAATAGCAACAATGATTCCTGAAATTGTTTAAAAAATAGTATTACATAACTATAATTTCAATTTACATGTAACTAGTATTAATTGGTACATTATTACCTGGCACTCTCATTAACTTGACATTAATTCCCTTTGAAAGAATAGGAAATCTTCTCTTCCACACCCCAAAAGTTCGCTCTATTACATTTCGAGTTCTTATTTGGGATTCCTGGTATAATTTTTCAGCCCTAGTGCTAGGAGTGCTTTCAGGGAGTGGTGTCATCATATATTTTGTCTGCGCATAACCACTATCCCCAACCAAAAATTTGTTATTGTACACTCCTTGCAAGAAATTTCTTTTTTGTGAACAATTATCCCAAATGTTGGCATCGTGTGCAGATCCATGCCAACGAGCAACTACATCAAGAAAAAGCATATCTGCTGAGCATATGCATTGTGTGTTGATAGAAAAGTAGCCTTTTCGATTTCTGTATATTTCGGCATGGTCACCCCCTGTGGAAAAGACAAAAAAATTATCATTGCTAACTCACAGTGTACCTATTAAAAATATTCAGCAGCAGCCTTACCAGGGGATAAAATTTTCACATGCGTGCAATCTATGGCGCCAATAACACGTGGAAATTTTGCTATATCGTAGAATTTTGCTACAACTTTGTTTTGCTCCGTTTCGGTGATTGGCATTTTAATAAATACAGAGTATAATGAGGCAATAGCATGTGTTACTCGATGTAGTACTCGACAAGCAGTCGATTCATGAGCTCCAATAACATCTCCAGAAGCCGTTAGCTGGCTCCCAGTAGCAAAATACCTCAACGTACATAGCAATTGGTTCATTGGCGATACTGCGTTTCTATTACTGTCAACATACTCGTATAGGTATGTATTTGTATACATGATCGTGTTAGGTGGTGGTTATAATTTAAGTATCAAGCAATAATGCTTCTATTATTATAAAATAAAAACTTTCAAAAGCTTACCTGCTAAAGTTATTGGGAAATTTATGAGTAATATTATCATACAAGAGCATTGTGGTCTGTTTACTCAAGCGAAACCGTTTCAAAAATTCATCTTCCCGCAAAGTAACAAATAAATCGCTTCCAACGTGAACTCTACGAAAGAAAAACGGAGTCTCCAAATATTGTATTATCTCCTCGTCGTCATCTGATAACAAATCTTGTAAAGGCGCTATATCCATTTTTACAAAACAAAAAGACCAAAAGAAATCAACACGTAAATGGCGTTTGTTGTCTTCTAAATTGAGATTTAACAACCTTAAAACGACCCAGATGCCGGTTTAAGTTTGACGTCTATTTAAATCGAGATTTAAGCTAAATCAATGACCTGCAAGACGTTAAGCTTGGTTTGAGCTTAAGTCGAGCTTATTTATTACTAAATCGAGATTTAATAAAATGCTGCAAGCGGCCCTTAATTAATAAAAAAATAAATCATGCAATCCGACGAGCAGGCTTAATCAAACAGTTTTCTAATTTGCAAACTTCGCCCAGAACTCTGTACAAACACTCAAGTGCCTCTTAGCCAAATTGGTGTAATTGTCCCTTTCTTTACCGTGCTGTGGGACAAGGACCGCGAGATGTGGTGTTGAATGTTTCAGGGAAGTTTGCATTGGGTTCTTCAATTACGGGATCGCGGAAGTCGTCGCGATATCGCGAAACTTGAAGGACATCGTGCTATAATTTCGCTGAAGAAAATACTTGTAATTAATATTGATTTTACTGTAATGAAAATAAGCGCGTTGAACTTGAACTTGACTCTGCAAAAGGCTTTCTCGGCACTTCGGCTTCTTTATATTTCTGCTAAAAGTAACTGTTAAGTAGCTAAAATAGCGGATCGTAGATTTTGTTTATTTTTTCAATGTGTACTTTTATTTTATTTTTATCAAATTGTTTCATTTTTGAGAAAAGCTCTATACAAGCCAATCCAGTAATCGCCATACTGGCCTCGTATCACTCGTCTCTTCTACTCGTCCAGGATGGCTTACTTACTGGCCTCTGCAGTAATGTACTATACGGGGTGAAATTTTGAACGTGATACAAAATTAGTGTTTCAGGCTTTAAGTAGTTAATACTGGACAACATAATGCATTTACTCAATTGTTGAAATTGGTCTGATATAATTTTGGATTTTCATACTTTGTTGTAGTTAAATTATGACCTAAATGTATGGACACCTCAAATTTAACAATACTAATTCTAACAACTGGGTAAGTCCATTATGTCGTCCAGCATTAACTAAGCTAGAAACACTAATTTTGTATCACGTTCAAAATTTCACCCTGTATTCTTTGTTCTTTATTATATAAAAACTGAAATGAATGAATGAATGGTGGGTTCTTGGCACTAAATATGCTAATGTTGTGAAACGAGAGTATTTTTTTGTAGTCGACATATTTGTAGATTTGTCGATAAATGTTGACATGACATTAAAGCTGTGTGTGATTTTGTGGTTGACATACGCGTATACTATATTTGCATGTAATAATGTGTATTATTAATAGAAGATGCGACAATAGTCACGGTGGTGAAATAGGGCCCTAAGTCACTGTGAAGATGAATAGCTCATCGTAATTTATCAAGGTCGTCTAAGTTGCTTACGAAATAATTAGGAACTTTATCCGTAAACGCTAATTTAAAACATAACCCTCCTTTTTGCTCCAATGCAGTCGGTTAAAACATAAAAACAACCGCGTTGACTTTGCACGGAAATATAATAAAATTCACATAAAATATACATAATTTCCAAGTTCCTCGTAAAAACACTCCCTTTTATTAATAAACGCTAATAAACGTTTTTTTTTGTTAGCATGATGCTTTATCCTTTTCCTTCTAGTTAAGTTTTTGGAGTAACCAATAAAGACAAAATATTATTATTGAACAGTTTGAGAATTTTTGAATGAAATTAGGTTAATCTTTTACTTGTTACGACCGTAAAAATTCTGTGCAACTTGCTGGGAAAAACTATGCGGCGCGTATCTATCTACCTATGTTCTTACAACATGAAAAAAATAAAAGTATGAATGAATAAAAAAAGTTCATTTTTTTAATATACCATATTTAAGAAAAATGAAATGAAATAGAAAATTTTTACAAGAATCAAAATTCCCATTATGAGCTAAATTTATATCACAAAATGAGGTAACCGCATCATTGTAATGTACAGTTAGCGACATAGTGTAGGTACCTTATCGCTGCAGCTGATTGTACCAATGAGGACATTGCATGCGACTCAAAAATATAAACACCTAAAATTGGGTGCCAAACGGCACCGCTAGCTCATAATGGGATAAATTAATTTCTAAAATGGTAAAAAAACACTATTGATAAAAAATTAAAAACCTGAAATTAGATTAAATGATTATTACGTCACAATGAAAAAAATCTAAACCATAGCCAGTACTTTTTCTCTGACACAGCTAGCACACACAGCTTCTTTTTTTTTGGGATTCCGTACCCAAAAGGGTAAAAAACGGGACCCTATTACTGAGACTTCGCTGTCCGTCCGTCCGTCCGTCTGTCACTAGACTGTATCTCACGAACCGTGATAGCTAGACAGTTGAAATGTTCACAGATGATGTATTTTGGTTGCCGCTATAATAACAAATACTAAAAAAACATAATAAAATAAGTATTTAAGGGGGCTCCCATACAACAAACGTGATTATTGCTTTTTACGTATAGGTTGTATTTCCAGATAAATACAACTTAGGGCTCTTCAAGGCTAGAGTGAATAGGCTGTTACTGAACCAGTGAGATACACCCTTGGCCTCATCTACACTTTTCACCGGGTGAGATAGTGGTCAACCACGGGTCAGATATATTAAAAAAAATATACTCCTTACGAATAGCCTGGTGTTCCCGATCTTTCTTTATGGAACGCAGTCATGTACAGTCAGTTGCAAAGAAAAGGTCCCATTGTAACGGCGGTATCCATACCGGGGGTATCTTTTCACTGGAGCTGGCCGTACACTAAAATTGCAGGAGCGAGGAAAGATTGACGTCCTAGAAAGTGGTGCTGGAGATCCATGCTAGAGCCATGTTGTAGCTAGCCGCTGCATCACAAATGGGCCGGCTCGTCCGGGGCAGTACCACCCTCTCACAGAACACCGGCGTGAAGCAGCAGTACCCCTGCTGCGTTTCGTACGGTCAGTGAGAGCGCCGGGGGCCCAATACTTCTCCTCTCCTTTTCCCAGGGCCGACAACGCACTGGCATCGTGTAAAGCGCTGCGGGTGTCTATGGACAGTGGTGATCATTTAACATCAGGTGACCCACTAGTTCGTTTGTCTGGCCTCTTTAACATAAAAAAAAAAAAAAAGAATAAACTATGCCGTTTATCGGACTAATCTGTTTATACTCAAAGTGTTTAATCTTACATAATAAAAAACTCGTGTCACAAACGGCTCGACTGATTTTTTTTATGTTTTTTTGTGTATTGGGTAGGTATGTGAATAGACACTAAGGTATTTTTCACCCTCCTACCTCTACCCACATTTTTTAATTGCTATTTCTATAAGGCAGAATAACGTTTGTCGGGTCAGCTAGTAAATAAATAAATTTATCTTAAATAAATAGTATAATAGATGAACTTATAAAAAGAAACCCGATATGAAAATATACATACACATAATCTTCTAATATATAAAAATCTCGTGTCAAGGTGTTTGTAATCGAACTCCTCCGAGACGGCTTGACCGATTGATTATATGAAACTTTTTTCACTGTATTCGGTAAGTCTGAAAATAGGTTGTAGGCTATTTCTTATACCTATCCTTATTCCTCGCGGACGGAGTCGCGGGCATCAGCTAGTCTTCTTCTTATATATAGAAATCTCGTGTTACGGTGTTTGTTATCGAGCTCCTCCGAAACGGCTTGACCGATTTTTATAAAACTTTTCTCCGTAATCGGTAGGTCTGAGAATAGGTCTTAGGCTATATTATTCGCAGACGGAGTCGGGGGCAACAGCTAGTCTAATATATAAAAATCTCGTGTCACGGTGTTCGTTATCGAACTCCTCCGAAACGGCTAGACCGAGGTTTATGAAACTTTTTTCTCTGTATTCGGTAGGTCTGAGAATAGTTTGTATACTATTTTTTGTATACCTACCCCTATTCTTCGCAGACGGCGTCGCGGGCAACACCTATTAATACGTTAAATAAGAATACAATAACAAAGCGGTGTTCCCAAAAAAATCAGAAAATTGTCTAAGCCACATCTTCTTTGAGCCTTCCCCGAAGGACTCCACGGAGGGAAATCGCCTGATGGTCGTTAACCGATTCCAGAGCCCGATAGATTTCGATTTATAATTTGTAACTAAAAATTAAGAAGAACGTGCAAGAAACTTTTTACGGAACCCTTAGTTCGTGTTTGAATCCGATTCTTTTTTTTAGTTTCAAGTACTTACGTTGGTTTTGGTACAGTATTTTTCCGTGAAAACATTGTTGAAACAATCGAGTGTGTAGTAAGGAAGCACAGTTTATAAGTGGAACGCACGCGAACTTTCTAGGTAATTGGTCTTCAGTACAAAAATAAAGGTTTTTTCTCTATTTCTAACCTTTAAATTAACGGGATCAAGTAGACGTCTAAAATTTTTTTTTAGGATCATAAATTAATCAAAGAGGCTAATTGCCTGATTGCGATTTAACAACTTACAAAGATCATGTATCTGATTTCGTGTAGTTTTGATTAATAAATTGCATGTAGGAAGACGTACGAGTGCTCTCACTGCTTTAATAGGTAGTCTTATCATTAGCAATAGAAGTGACGGATACGTAGTTTGGATATGCAAGTACAGCCAGCAAAAAGTTTATATCAAAAATGAATGAGTATGTAATACAGTAATAATACTAATAATAATCTAATTCAAACGGTCTAAAACGTGTATTCTTGCAAAGTCAGAAAGCCGATATATTTCACAAGGCGCCGAGGCGGTAAGCGGTATTACGAGCAAAACCTTCTTCGCGAATGTATCGGGCGGCTTATTCTGATGCTCCAGCGTAAGTTTTGATATTACAAAACGCCTAAAACGCGTTTGTGTTAGGGTTAGCGCACTTTGCCGAAATAACGCGACCGAATTTTTACGTAACTATGCCAGCAATGCTGTTTCAATTACTTGAAACACGTTTGCCAAAATTATGTTGCGTTTTGGCGTACAACCAAACTTCGGTCGGGCGCTAACGAATTTTCGCGGTTGATCGCGACAAAACGTGAACTAAATTCGGCAAACGTGTTGCTAGTAATTGAAATATTACCGTACGTTATACCTATATTAATATTATCACGGCAAATATCTGTCGCATTATTACCGAGTATATGGTGTGACATAAAATATCAGTTGAATACGTCGGAACGTAAAAATAGCCACGGAACTTCGGTCGTGTATTTTCGGCATTTGTGCTATATACTGCTACATTAAAATTAAAAAAATCTGATTGAAACAACACAGTAGCAGTGATACGAAGGTAATTTATTGAATAAAAGGTCAAATGTATTAGTCACAAAAAATAACACCACATACGCGACAGATTAACCGCGAAAAACACGCACTAGCGCCTGTTGAAAAATTAACACAGGTCTACAGTTGGTCAAGTACAGAACGACCGAGGTCACACCGAGAAAAACGTGTAGTATAATAAACCTAGAGACATGACAATTTAACGTAACGCCTGCAAACGCGCTTTACAACGTACCGAAAGAAACAGTAGTAGGTAGTTCCAGGCAAAACCGCCTACCGCACGGAGTAAATTCTCTCAAGCAACAGTGGGTGATAAACAGTGAGCGTGGGAATGAGGGGGTGAAATGGAGTCGCTTGGCAGACTAAACTACGGTAATCATAGCAAATTTCGAAGTAAAAATTCCGTTCGCAAGGCGTTGAGGCTAACCCAGTTTAGTAAACGGTACCGAAAAGTCCGCTATTGTGCGGTACGTGGGCGTTTGATACGCCTTTTGGAATTTGGGAAAAGACCTAAAATAAATTTCAGTGCAATGCGATCAGTACGGAGCTAAGCAATACAAAATACGAGTTCGCCAAGTTAAAAGTTCGCCATAGCATTCAGTCGAGGGCCATGGATTAACGGATTCCTGCAAGCCTGCCATAGCGTTCAACCTAGTGCTACGCAATAAGCAGTACCTAGAGGTTCGCTATAAACACGTCGGCTTAATTACAAGGGGATTACTCGCTAATATACGTGGACTGCACCCGCGGTGATCCCACACGTCTTCTCCGCAGGATCGGTTCAGTTCACGCTCTACGCGGTGTTCCGACCAAAACGGGCGATAGTCGTCGGTTGACGAAGGCCTGGTCCCTCTTCCGGAAAGCTAGAACAAGATTGCCTAAAATGAGAATCCTATCGGAAAAATAGCTGAGATTTGCTCGGAGCGAAATCAAAACGAGATTGAGAGCTTCACCAAACACTCACCCAGGCGTAAGACGCAGCTGGCTTCTCGGTCCTCAAAAGCGACGGCGGGACAGTACGGACCCCTTCCGCGGAGGTCCAGGTCCAGGTACGAACACGTACGTTCACAAAACAGGTAGCCCGCGATTAAAACTGATGCGGCAAGGACACAAAAATAACTTTCTTCACACCGAAAATTGCTAAAAACTCCTTAGTAAGGCTGTTTAATCGATGCCTACTGGCGCAACAATCGCTCTTGACTACCAATTCATTTTTATCTCCGTCAAAACACGAATATCGAAATTTGAAAAGTTTAAATACCAACGGCCTGTAAAAGAACGACCCTATACCATGGAGGTTGTCAAAGCAACAATGCATTTAAAACTCCTTCGGAGCGTTTTCGCTACAATACGTACTACTGCAGGGTACAAGCCTCCTCTCAGAATTCGCCGTAGCCTAGTCCCCACGCAGGCCCTGTGCAAATTGGAAACTTCACACACACCATTGAATTTCTTCGCAGGTATGTGCGATTCCTAGTGTAATTTCGCACATAAATTTCGAAAAAACTCAGAAGTGTGAAGTCGGACTCGGCCCCACGACCCTCTGCTTGAAAGGTTTATAGATCAAACCAGTAGACTACCACGCCTTTTAACAGATTCCCTGTCCCGAAGCAATTTGCGGCGTTTTTTGGACACGTGCCCATAGTACCAATGACATTAAACGCTCATAGGTCATGAGGCACATGGACGTACCAGTAAAGTCACACATGAGGCGCATGTGCCTCATAGGACAAGGAACCTGTAATTGGACACTGGCTCACCATAATGCTGAAGCGGTTGTACCACCCAATAATATACTAATGATATTTTTGATCGAAAACTTATTCAGAATAAGAATTAAAGCCCCCAGATCGTATTTAAATCAAATCACCCAATGGCGTAGACATTGTAGCGTCGTAGCTGTCTTCGTAGCAACCGTTGTAGACGGTGCTCGTAGCACCTTGATTTGTTTACCTGTTTATCTAAGGTTAGCTTGTTGAGAATCCTTTAAGAGATCCTTTGTACTACTTCCTGCCTACCACTGTATTTTTAACCGACTTGAAAAAAAGGAGGAGGTTATAATAATGTTCGACTGTATGTATCCTTTTTTTTTTCTATGTATGTTCATCGATATCTCGGGCCTCGGCCAATTGAGGACCGATTTTCAAAATTATTTTTTAGTTTGAAAGAGTATACTTCTGAGGTGGTCCCATTGGCACCAAGTTGAGATCTGATGATGGAATCCTAGGAAAATCGGAGGAGGGGAAACCCTTAAATTTTATAGGCACACCTATGACAACTTTGGCATTTTTAGCATCAAGTCAAGCATTTTCATTCAGAAAATGTCATTTGATAAACTGGATCTGATAAAGAAGACCACAGAAGGAGATGACCAACGGAACTACTCAATGGGTCAAATCTTGCAAGTTAAATTTGAACCACTTTGCGGTTTCCGATTGAGCTAAAATTTTGCATACATAAAAAAATCTTTCTTATAATCTGTTGGAAGTCGGTGACTCAGCACGAGCCAGCAGGAGTGGACCTAGTCATCTACCTTTTACCTACCAAACTATCTATTGGGTTTCTTCCACTCCTACTGGCTCGTGCTGAGTCACCGACTTCCAACAGATTAGTAGAAATATATTTTGATGTTTTTTGTTTGTAGTCGGTTCAATTTTTATTTCATAATTTTTTTGTGCTTTTTAGTTTTTGGGTGTTTTTTGAAGACGGTTTTATTTTTTATTTAAAAATGATTTTATTTACATGTTGTGTGCAAATTTTATCATTTGCCTAGAAAAAAAGTCACTATAATATAAAATCTATTCTATTCTATACATATAATAAATCTGTAACAAGTTGGTGTCTGTATATTGAAGATATTTGAGAAAAACTGACACTAGGGCTATTTATTAGCGCAATAGAACCCGAAACAATGATTTTTAGAATTATTGTCTGTTTGTCTGTTTATCTGTTTGTCTGTTTGTCTGTGCGTTTGTGCGCGCTGATCTCAGAAACGGCTTAACCTAGAAGGATGCGGTTTTCACTGTTATGTTGGTATTTTCTTGGATTAACATTTAGTGTTTGTTTCATTTCAATCGGTTCACAAATAAGAAAGATACATCTATTTTAAAAATTTATCGAACAGTTTTTAGAAGAACTAGCTTTTGCCCGCGACTCCGTCCGCGTGGAATTAGTAATTTGGGCAGCTTATTTTTTTATCCAATTTGCTTTTTCATCAATTATGGCTCTCCTTAGTTCCTCGATAGTAAAAAAATTACCCCCCCGCAACCCCCCGCACCCTCCAACCCGCTCCCTCCCGCACTCCCCCCGCACAGCAACCTCGAACCCCCCCCGCACCCTTCCGCACCCCCTGCACGCCCTCCCACACAGCACCCCCGCACACCCGCGTTCGTCCCATCCCAAGTCAAGCGTGCCCTATAGAAGTTTTACTTCAAGTTTTTTTTGTCTTGAAAACGGTGCATCCTACGGCAAAATCAATGAAATTTTCATCCCCCCTTTAATAGCCCCACACCCTCTCCTCCACACCCTCCCCCGCACACCCACCCTCCTCAACCCCCCCCCCCCCCCCCCACCCCCACCGCCCAGTGTTTTTGTCAAATATCTTGAAAACGGTGCATCCTACGGCAAAATCAATGAAATGTTCATCCCCCTTAAAACTCCCGCACACCACCCCCCCTCAACCCCCCCCCCACCCCCCTGGTGTTAACACTGAAAGAATTTTTCAAATTGGTGTAGTAGTTCCTGAGATTAGCGCCTATATAGAAGTTTTACTTCAAAACCCCCGATTTTGAAACATTCTTCCGCTCCGCTCCGCTCCTATTGGTGTTAGCGTAATGATATATAGCCTATAGCCTTCCTCGATAAATGGGCTATCTAACACTGAAAGAATTTTTCAAATCGGAGCAGTAGTTCCTGAGATTAGCGCCTATAGAAGTTTTACTTGAAAAACCCCCGATTTTGAAACATTCTTCCGCTCCGCTCCGCTCCTATTGGTGTTAGCGTGATGATATATAGCCTATAGCCTTCCTCGATAAATGGGCTATCTAACACTGAAAAAATTTTTCAAATCGGAGCAGTAGTTCCTGAGATTAGCGCGTTCAAACAAACAAACAAACAAACAAACTCTTCAGCTTTATATATTAGTATAGATTAATAAGCTGAAGAGATTGTTTGTTAGTTGTTTGAACGCGCTAATCTCAGGAACTACTGCTCCGATTTGAAAAATTCTTTAAGTGTTAGATAGCCCATTTATCGAGGAAGGCTATAGGCTATATAATCATCACGCTAACACCAACAGGAGTGGAGCGGAGCGGAAGAATGTTTCAAAATCAGGGGTTTTTGAAGTAAAACTTCTATAGGCACGCTTGAAGACTTGGGAGTACGGTGGTGAATGTGAACGCAGGTGTGCGGGGGGTTTGGTGGGGGGTGGGGTTGGGAGGGGGGTGAGGGGGGTTTGCGGGGGGAAGTTGCGGGGGCGGGTAATTTTTTTATATCGAGGAACTAAGCAGAGCCATAATTGATGAAAAATCAAATTTGATAAAAAAAATAAGCTGCCCAAATTACTAATTCCACGCGGACGGAGTCGCGGGCAAAAGCTATATATAATATAAATATATAATCTGTTTAGTGAAATGACAAAATGAACCAAGGTAACTGGTTTTTAGGGTTCCGTACCCAAAGGGTAAAAACGGGACCCTGTTACTGAGACTTCGCTGCCCGTCCGTCTGTCCGTCTGTCACCAGGCTGTATCTCATGAATCGTGATAGCAAACAGTTGAAATTTTCACAGATGATGTATTTTGGTTGCCGCTATAACAACAAATACTAAAAAACAGAATAAAATAAGAGATTTTTTTGCCGTTTTTATAGATAATGGTACGGAACCCTTCGTGCGCGAGTCCGACTCGCACTTGCCCGGTTTTTCATTTTACTAGATTAGTTTATTTGATAAAATCCCTGACACACGTCAGTGAATTGACGAACGAACATACTACGTCAATTCGTTTTATCATTTCACTAGACACGATCAGTGATATGATAAAGTCTCTACTGGGTGATTTGATCTTACACTAACTAACTAACATAGGTTAAAATTATCTAACAATAACTATAAATTTAAAAATTTAAAACCCCAACGCAATTTGGTCGCACAATTATGTTTGAAAATAAAGTTAATGCTCATTATGCGTCTAAGATCCCTTCTGCAGCTAACAAAAGATCTTATAACTTTGAAACGGCCGAACCGATTTTGATGAAACATTTCTAAGAACCATTGCCATGAAACCTGCTTTCAAATAAAAAACACATCCAAATCGGTTCACCCGTTTAAGAGCTATGATGCCACAGACGGACACGCAGACAGACAGACATACAGACAGACAGACACACACACACACATAGCGGTCAAACTTATAACACCCCTCTTTTTGTGTCGGGGGTAAAAAATGAGTCTTATTACTTGATAAATAAATAAATTGTTATTATTATAGGCCCCCAATCGTCAATTCTATACGAACTCAAATAATTGCATAAAAAATAAAATTAAAGTACAGTAAATTAACCACTACAAAGTTTATATCCACTGCATTGCGGTCAATTCATTCATAGAAATTTAATAAATAAAGACCCGATTTGTGTCTAATCAGCAGAAAATTTACGTATCCGCACTAATTTTTTTTTTTTTTTTTTTTTACATAAAACTGACCCGTGATTGACCACTATCTCACTTGATGAAAAGTGTAGATGAGGCCAAAGGTGTACCTCACTGGTTCAGTAACAGCCTATTCACTCTAGCCTTGAAGATACCTAGGTTGTATTTATTCCATTCTTTAGCAGTTCGCATTAGGAAGGATGACGCGAAGCGCTTCGTACGGGCCACTGGAATACTAACCACATAAGGATGAAGACGCTCCCCCCGCCTGGATGTCCGTTGGTGAAATGGAGATGGAGGAATTAAATCATGTAATTTGTCCCGACGCTTGACGCCGTTAGATGCGATAAATGTGTTGTTTTTGTCTTAGTAGTGATATAACACTGTCGGTCAATAATGTCACTCACTGGCATAGTTTGCCAGACATAGTTGCAAGAGCTAGACAGAATAAAGCGAGTGTTTCCCGTTCGTCCGATCGGTCGACCGATCAATCGGTCCAACGAGATTTATTTTTCCCTTTTGACCGACGCCCTCTTTTTATTAAATTTTAAACAGTCATGTCGAGTAATTAATTATGATCCGACAACTGGGACAACGATTTCCCATAGGTTCGATTAGTATGACCATCGGGAAAAAAATCTCATTGGACCGATTGATCGGTCAACCGATCGGATGGACGGTAAACACTCAATAAAGCCAGTCAAAACAGTACTGAAGAATCAATCAATCAATCAATATTCTTTATTTTACATAAAAATGGTGTACAAAAACAGTTCTTAAACATAATAAAATAAGGTTTCACATGCTCTGTTGCTAAGACAACACGTAAAATACAATACAGTAAAATAAAATTAATTGAGCAAAATAATAACTCTTCAACTTCATTTTTTTTTTTTTTTTTTATTACTTTTACGGTCATCCCGTGAAACCATATATTTCAAACTAAATACAAACTGAAACATAGATGCACAGAAAAAACCCCAGAAAAAAGACCAATGCTGGGAATCGATTACCCAGGTCCTCAGCGTTCCGTGCTGCGTGCTTACCCCTACACCATCACTGGTCTAGAAGTTAGCGACGAATCTTTCCCATACATCGTACACTTCAGTCTGTTATAATCACATTTAGGCAGTGATAAAGCGCATCTATCTTATGCCCTCTACCGAGAGACTTCAACACTCCTTCGGAGCTACCCGCTCACCTGGACCAAGAGATGGCGCTACTAGGCCAACTTTTACAAGTTAAGTATGAAGTATCTTTTTCTATTTATTTTTTTATTTTCTTCAACTTCTTTTTTTTTTTTATTACTTTTACGGTCGTCCCGTGAAACCATATATTTCAAACTAAATACAAACTGAAACATAGATGCACAGAAAAAACCCCAGAAAAAAGACCAATGCTGGGAATCGAACCCAGGTCCTCAGCGTTCCGTGCTGCGTGCTTACCCCTACACCATCACTGGTCTAGAAGTTAGCGACGAATCTTTCCCATACATCGTACACTTCAGTCTGTTATAATCACATTTAGGCAGTGATAAAGCGCATCTATGTTATGCCCTCTACCGAGAGACTTCAACACTCCTTCGGAGCTACCCGCTCACCTGGACCAAGAGATGGCGCTACTAGGCCAACTTTTACAAGTTAAGTATGAAGTATCTTTTTCTATTTATTTTTTTATTTTCTTCAACTTCATTTTTTTTTTTTTATTACTTTTACGGTCATCCCGTGAAACCATATATTTCAAACTAAATACAAACTGAAACATAGATGCACAGAAAAAACCCCAGAAAAATGGCGTCTTACGTCCATGGTCACCTTGGTAACCAGTGGCGAATCGCATCAATAGTTGAATTGAAAAAAACGACATCTAGTGAATTATATCGGCATTATTTCGAAACTGTTGATACAGACTTGTAGCGGAGAAAGTGTTGCACCTGTAAACATATAGGTGGCAGTGTGTACAGCAGACGTTTTTGTAAATTTTTGTGAATAAAGCGGGACGCGCGCCGCGCGCGCGGCGGCTGGACGTAAGACCGGAATTTGCCTACGCAGGACGGAGGTTCAAGTGGTTATCAATATCATCATTTAAAAATTCATCCACAGAGTAAAAACATTAATTTTTATAATAAATATTAGTATCCCTAATATATTTGCCATAACTACTAAACGGGATTTGAACCCCGAAACCTCCAGTCAGCGAGCGAACGAGCGCAGCGAGCGAGCAAGACCTATCGGGGCGGAAGCGACTCGGTATGGTTAGGTTAGGTTACGCTACGCTCCCGCATTAGCCTTTGGTGTTAGTTTTTTTTTATGACCACCCGGAAAATCTAATTTAGACGATATTATCATCAAAATTAGTAAAGCGTGCCGGCTAAGCGCCAGAACCGGACTGCTGTCAGATAATAAAAGTAGGTTAGGTTAGGCAGAATAGTAGGTTAATCACAATTAGGGAAAATAATCATGAGGACAAATAATGTTAGGTAGTACAAATATAGGACAAACTACAATAGGTCATACAACGTTAGGAAAAATAATCATTAGGATTAACGATCATGAGGCTTACTGATAATTATGATACATGACTATTATGGCACATAACGTTAGGATGAATAATCAATATGACAATTGACGTTAGGAAATAAAACATTATGGGGAAAAAAATCATCCATACGATGTTAGGAAAACTAAAGATAGGACATAATAATATGAGTGTTAGGACAAAATATGATCATTATGACATAAATCGTTAGGGAATGCAAAAATAGGTTAAAAAACGTTAGGGATTCAGATATAGATCCGAATTTATGCCTAAAAGGATTTTTTCAAGCTAACCTGGTTGAAAAAGGAAAATTTAAAAAGATATTGGTAGTTGGTCTTGTTATCATTTCCCAGAGTTTTCCTTGTATTAAAGCATAGCCCATTACCACGTTCGCTAGAGCAACTGTTGCTCCTGGCCGGTATCCAGCTAGCCTATTCAATTCACTAATAAAACAATCCCCATATGATTTATACGGTTGCTGCATTTAAATGGCGCGCCTTTGGCAAGAGACTTAAGTGTTCCGTTTTTGCGATCTTTATGCATTGTATAGCGAAACTTTGTGGCATCGTGTGTAGTTAGTCTTTTAGAGTTGTTGATGAAGCTTTTTTTAGTAAGAATGTGTACGGAAGTAAATTTGATGAACTGATTATCGAATTAAAAAATAAAATAAAATCGCCGGAGATTATTACACTCTAAGCGATATTTAGATCTCACAGAATCTTTCGTCAAAATTGGTAGACCACTATCTTGGCCGACCGTACTCACTTAAAACACAAATCCAGCGTGATACTCCTAACAGAAAGACTATTTGCATTCATTTATACACAAAACAATAACCATCGCGCCATAGTGCAAAGTGAGAGACGCTTCACCACCGCTGGCAATTATAGATACAATAGCTTTGGATAAGTTGGTATGTTTGTAACAAGCTTGTTTTGTTTATTAATATCAATATCCCGCGGCATTTCCTTCTCAGGGTCTCAAGTTATCTACATGTCAAATTTAATTTGCTTAAATTCGTTCAGCGGTTTAAGCGTGAAAAAGTACCTAACAGACAGACAGAGAAAAAGAGTTAAGAGGGCACCGAGCTTTTGGCGCTACTCGATTTTAGGTATTGTGAACGGTGTCTCGGCGGAGTCGCGGACAGGAGGGAATCGTGGCGGCTCAGGTTAGGATGGGCGGAACGCGCGCGAATGTAGTTATTTCCTTCGTATTATTAAAACAATAGATATTTTTTAGATAATAAGTAGTTTTGTTATTATAAAAAAACTCATTACGTTCCGTTAAGTATTTAAGTTGTACTAAGGGAATCCATTCTTTTTAGGGTTCCGTAGTCAACTAGGAACCCTTATAGTTTCGCCATGTCTGTCCGTCCGCGGCTAAGCTCAGAGACTGTTAGTACTAGAAAGCTGTAATTTGGCATGAATATATACATCAGTCACGCCGACAAAGTGATTACATAAAAAAAAAAAAAACAATTTTTTTTAGGGTACCTCCCATACACGTAAAGTGGGGGTGATTTTTTTTTTTCTCGACTAACCCTATAGTGTGGGGTATCGTTGGATAGGTCTTTTAAAACCATTGTGGGGTTGCTAGCATGATTTTTCTATTCAGTGATCTGTTTGCGAAATATTCAACTTTAAAGTGAAAATTTTCATTTAAATCGACCTTCCCCCCCCCCCCCTCTAAAATCTAAACTGTTGGGTGGAAAAATTTGAAAAAATTCAGAAATGTAGTAAATATATCAAATTTACTAGGAAAATTATAGCGTCTAAGATTGCTTGGAAATTATTTGTAGTTTAAGAGTAAATAGTAGCCTAAGGTATAAAACATACCTAAATTTGGATGATTCCGTACACGAAATCCTTAGAAAAATATTACTTCATTTTTTCGTAATGGCTACGGAACCCTACCTTGGGCGTGTCTGACACGCTCTTGGCCGGTTTTTAGATGTACATACTAATATAAAATCATAATTACTGATCTCATGATGTCTATCATGATTAATGATTAAGGCCTCCAAGATCAGAATCGCCATGATGTTGTCCAACCTCCGATAGGAGAGGAATGGGAAGAAGAAGAAGAATGATTAAGGTTGGACAACAGAAATTTAAAGGTGGAAACAAGATAAAATGTTCAATAACAATAAAACGAATTTAAAACACGTCGATGGCAGTCTTTCAAAACTTAATACAACGATAAAATGCAGTCGGAGGCATGCATGAAGTGACATTAAATCCCATGCAACCACACACTCCCATGCCTCCGACTGCAATTTATCGTTGCATTAAATTTTGAAAGACTGCCATCGACGTGTTTTAAATTCGTTTTATTGTTATTGAACATTTTATCTTGTTTCCACCTTTTCAGTATTACTGCAGGCGGGTTTTTGATTTTTTAATTTATTATTTTATTTACACCGCAGGCGGGTTATTAGTTTTTTTAATTACTTTTTTATTTCTTGCTGTTTAGTGTAACCTCCTGAGACCCAGATAAATTATTGAGTACTTGAATTAGGAATCCGTTGATATTTAGTTAAAGTTCTAAACCAATCATTGACGTACAATAAACAACTAGACTCCCAATCACGCTCAAAAATTGTCAGAAGCAAAAGCCTACACACGCGTCTATTGTGCAGGCCTTTGGTTCAGTTGTGTTTCGACCGCGCGTTGATTACAACGTCACGCAATGACAAAGTGTTCGGTGAAAAACTGTGCAAATGACACCAGATCCATTCTTAAAAAGGATGGAGTGTCGTATTTCTGGTAAGTGTTCCTTTAAACTTACAAAATTGCATAACTATCTTGATGTTTTTTTAGTATTTTGCTAAAAATTTACATTTCAATTGCTAAAACAAAATATTCTCGCCCCGTATTCGTATATCTCTTTCGCACCGTACTCAAACTCACGAGAGCGAAAGAGACATACAGTCTAGCTTCCGCGGAGTAGAGAAAGCTGTGGAGTTGAATAGTCTATTTTTTTATTTTAATGTTGAACGTAATTATTAATAACTTAATTTAACTTTGTTTTTGTATTAATTTCATTTTATAATTGCTGTGTTATTAAATTATTATTGAGTAAGGATACTATATTAATTTTATGTGTATGCCTGCTAAGGTAGAAAACATTGACACTATGTAAGTTTAACATAAACGAATATGAAACATGTTGTATTATAGCAAAAAAATGAAATAAATGGTTTTTTTGACGTGACAACGTCTAATAAATCGATGAACGCCGGCTGCATACACGAAAAAGGATGACACAATGTAACGTACATGTACGGGACATGTAACGTACATCTACGGGACATGTCCCATACATGTACCTACAGAGCAGCGAAGGCCAAAGAGCGGCGAACGCCAGGATGTACAATGCGCGGGGGAGGGTTTCGGGGGTTGCGGCTAGGGGTGCGGGGGTTTCAAAGGGGGATGAAAATTTCATTGATTTTTCCGTAGGATGCACCGTTTTCAAGATATTTGACAATACACCGGTTTTTTAATGTGGGGGTGCGGGGTGGTGGTGGTTGAGGGGGGAGGGGGTGCGGGGTAGGGGGCGTGGCAGTTTCAGAGGGGGGATGAAAATTTCATTGATTTTGCCGTAGGATGCACCGTTTTCAAGATATTTGACAAAAACACCGGGGGGTGGGGGTGGGGGGTAGAGGGGGTGTGAGGATGCGGGGGAGGGGGTGCGGGGGTATTAAAGAGGGGACGAAAATTTCATTCATTTTGCCGTTAGATGCACCGTTTTCTAGATACTTGACAAAACCACCGGGGGGGGGGTGGGGGGGGGGGAGGTTGAGGTGGGAGTGTGAGGATGCGGGAGAGGGGGTGCGGGGGTTTCAGAGGGGGGATGGATGGATGGGGGGGATTTTGCCGTAGGATGCACCGTTTTCAAGATATTTGACAAAAACACCGGGGGTTTTTGAAGTAAAAAACTTCTATAGGCACGCTTGACTTGGGACAAACGCGGGTGTGCGGGGGGTGCGGAGCGGTGCGGGGGGTGGGGGTTGCGGGTTCTTCGGGTTTTTTATCGAGGAACTAAAGAGAGCCATAATTGATGAAAAAGCAAATTGGATAAAAAATAAGCTGCCCTAATTACTAATTCTACGCGGACTGAGTCGCGGGCAAAAGCTAGTTAAAAAATAAAGATTATAGATATTTTTTTTATTTAATCAATTTGTTTATTTTTCTCGCATGACGACTCCACTGCATTCTTTACTCTTTCTTTAGGCGGTTTCCAGCGCGTGACGTCATGTCACTACTTCTAACGATCGTATACAATTGACATTAAACATTACCGCTACGAAATAAGTTGTCAATTTGTACGAAGGCTGTTAATGTTATCTATATAAGTTGATGTATACGTACACACAACGTCGCTCGGACGTTTTTAAAGGAACTTTTGTTAAGCGATTGGGAGTATTGTTGTTTATTGTATTGTCAATGAAACCAATCTATCTATACATATAATAAATCTGTAACAAGTCGGTGTCCGTACATTGAAGATATTTGAGAAAAATTGTCACTAGGGCTATTTATTAGCGCAATAGAACCCAAAACAATGATTTTTAGAATTATTGTCTGTTTGTCTGTTTGTCTGTTTGTCTGTGCGTTTGTGCGCGCTAATCTCAGAAACGGCTTAACCTAGAAGGATGCGGTTTTCACTGATATGTTGGTATTTTTTTGGATTAACATTTAGTGTTTGTTTCATTTGAATCGGTTCACAAATAAGAAAGATACGTCTATTTTAAGAATTTATCGAACAGGTTTTTTGTTTGAACGCGCTAATCTCAGGAACTACTGCTCCGATTTGAAAAATTCTTTCAGTGTTAGATAGCACATTTATCGAGGAAGGCTATAGGCTATATATCATCACGCTAACACCAATAGGAGCGGAGCGGAGCGGAAGAATGTTTCCAAATCGGGGGTTTTGGAAATAAAACGTCTATATCTCGGGAACTACTGCTCCGATTTGGAAAATTCTTTCAGTGTTAGATAGCCCAGTTAGATAGGGCGGGTTGGGGGCGGCTTGAGAGCGGGTTGGGGGCGGGTTAGGAGCGGGTGGGGGGGCGAGTAGGGAGCGGGTTTGGGGCGGTTTGGTAGCGAGTTGGGGGCGGGTTGGGAGTGGGTTGGGGCGGGTTAGGAGCGGGTTGGGAGCGGGTTGGGGGCGAGTTGGGAGGGGGTTGGGGGCGGGTTAGGAGCGGGTTGGGGGCGGGTTGAGAGCGAGTTGGGGGCGGGTTGGGAGTGGGTTGGGGGCGGGTTAGGAGCGGGTTGGGGGTGGGTTGGGAGCGGGTTGGGAGTGGGTTGGGGGCGGGTTGAGAGCGGGTTGAGGGCGGGTGGGGGGTGAGTTGAGAGCGGGTTGGGAGCGGGTTGGGAGCGGTTTGGTAGCGAGTTGGGGGCGGGTTGGGAGTGGGTTGGGGCGGGTTAGGAGCGGGTTGGGAGCGGGTTGGGGGCGAGTTGGGAGCGGGTTGGGGGCGGGTTAGGAGCGGGTTGGGGGCGGGTTGAGAGCGAGTTGGGGGCGGGTTGGGAGTGGGTTGGGGGTGGGTTGGGAGCGGGTTGGGAGTGGGTTGGGGGCGGGTTGAGAGCGGGTTGAGGGCGGGTGGGGGGTGAGTTGAGAGCGGGTTGGGAGCGGGTTGGGAGCGGGTTGATAGCGGGTTGGGGCGGATTGGGAGCGGGTTGGTTTATTATGAAGTTTCACTTTTTCCGGAAGGATCTAAGGAGAGCCATAATTGATGAAAAAGCAAATTGGATAATAAAATAAGCTGCCCAAATTACTAATTCCACGCGGACGGAGTCGCGGGCAAAAGCTAGTTTTGAAATATGTAGGTGGCTAGTTCTACTAGCGTTTCAACCGCTATCACTCTCCTGTCGCATATACGTAAGAAATAAGCTACAGCTAGGGTGAAATTTCAACAAATTTAAATTATACCACAAGCACGCTGTATCGTTATATAAAAACCTTCCGCTAGGTGTCGCTCATTTACTTAATATATGCGACAGGAGAGTGATAGCGGTTGAAACGCCAGTAGAACTACCCAGGTACTTAATTTTCCACAAGGGTTTCATAGAGAAAGTTATTGCTCAAAGATGTCTTAGTAAGTAGGTACGTCGTCGTTTTAATGAACTGATTGCCAATTTACTCAAGTTAGCTATGAAGTATTTTTTTTTTTTTTTTGTACTTATTTTTTCAACTTCATTTTTTTATTACTTTTACGGTCATCCCGTGAAATCATATATTTCGTACTAAATACAAACTGAAATATAGATGCACAGAAAAAACCCCAGAAAAAAGACCAATGCTGGGAATCGAACCCAGGTCCTCAGCATTCCGTGCCGCGTGCCATACCCCTACACCACCACTGGTCTAGAGATTAGACACGAATCTTTCCTATACATCATACATTTCAATCTGCTAAATCATCACCTTATGCAGTGACAAGCGCACATCTATGTTACACCCTCATCGAGAGATTTTAACACTCCTTCGGAACTAACCGCTCACCTGGACAAGAGATGGCGCTACTGTGCAACTTTAAACAAGTTAGCTATGAAGTATCTTTTTTTTTTTTGTACTTATTTTTTCAACTTCATTTTTTTATTACTTTTACGGTCATCCCGTGAAATCATATATTTCGTACTAAATACAAACTGAAATATAGATGCACAGAAAAAACCCCAGAAAAAAGACCAATGCTGGGAATCAAACCCAGGTCCTCAGCATTCCGTGCCGCGTGCCATACCCCTAAACCACTACTGGTCTAGAGATTAGACACGAATCTTTCCTATACATCATACATTTCAATCTGCTAAATCATCACCTTATGCAGTGACAAGCGCACATCTATGTTACACCCTCATCGAGAGATTTTAACACTCCTTCGGAACTAACCGCTCACCTGGACAAGAAAAAAAAAAAAAAAAAAAAGATACTTCATAGCTAACTTGTTTAAAGTTGCACAGTAGCGCCATCTCTTGTCCAGGTGAGCGGTTAGTTCCGAAGGAGTGTTAAAATCGATGAGGGTGTAACATAGATGTGCGCTTGTCACTGCATAAGGTGATGATTTAGCAGATTGAAATGTATGATGTATAGGAAAGATTCGTGTCTAATCTCTAGACCAGTGGTGGTGTAGGGGTATGGCACGCGGCACGGAATGCTGAGCACCTGGGTTCGATTCCCAGCACTGGTCTTTTTTCTGGGGTTTTTTCTGTGCATCTATATTTCAGTTTGTATTTAGTACGAAATATATGATTTCACGGGATGACCGTAAAAGTAATAAAAAAATGAAGTTGAAAAAATAAGTACAAAAAAAAAAAAAAGATACTTCATAGCTAACTTGTTTAAAGTTGCACAGTAGCGCCATCTCTTGTCCAGGTGAGCGGTTAGTTCCGAAGGAGTGTTAAAATCTCTCGATGAGGGTGTAACATAGATGTGCGCTTGTCACTGCATAAGGTGATGATTTAGCAGATTGAAATGTATGATGTATAGGAAAGATTCGTGTCTAATCTCTAGACCAGTGGTGGTGTAGGGGTATGGCACGCGGCACGTAATGCTGAGGACCTGGGTTCGATTCCCAGCATTGGTCTTTTTTCTGGGGTTTTTTCTGTGCATCTATATTTCAGTGTGTATTTAGTACGAAATATATGCCAATTTACTATTCCAAATTAAATTTAAACTCATGACTTGTACATATTTTTGTAATCTCTTTTAAAATCCCTTTATTTTGATACCCTACTCGATAGGTTTGAATAAAAAATTTATTTGAAGACTCACAATTTAGCGCCAAAAATGCGCCATTTTGATTTTTCAAGAATTTCATGTATCCAGTGTTACTCGCGTTATCAAGACGAATCCAATGACGTATCATTTATCAAAATCGGTTCAGCCGTTGTGTAGTTACGAGAGGACATAGGAATGGACATACATACATACATACATATTTTAGACGACCAGATGGCCTAGTGGTTAGAGAACCTGACTATGAAGCTTGAGGTCCCGGGTTCGATTCCCGTGTCGGGGCAGATATTTGTATGAAAAATACGAATATTTGTTCTCGGGTCTTGGGTGTTTAATATGTATTTAAGTATGTATCTATCTATATAAGTATGTTTATCCGTTGCCTGGTACCCATAACACAAGCTTGCCTAGCTTACTTTGGGACTAGGTCAATTGGTGTGAATTGTCCCGTGATATTTATTTATTTTATTTATTTATTTATACATACATACATACATACATACATACGGGTCAAACACATAACCCTTCCTTCTTCGCAGTCGGGTAAAAAGTAGCTTTAGAAGGTAATATTGGAATATTTTTTACCCAATTGCTTAGCGGAAGACTTCAAACGCCGCAAATATAGCTCCCTTGGCGCCAGTTATATATTTGAGGCGTTTGGGGTCGAAACTCTGGGGCCCTGGGGCCAAGCGCGCGCCGTCTATATATAACATCGATATATATGTACTAATGATATATAAAGATCTTTCCGCGCGCCTTATAGAGGCCTCCCGTGACCAGAGGGCTGGCCAATACTTCGCTCAGCGAATCAGCATCGGCACAGAACGACAGTTCGGCGACTTGGGACACATTTTTTACCTTTAGTTTTAGTTAGATTTATTTAAGTTAGTCCTAAGTTAACTATTTTTATTTAATGTTTGAATAGAATAATAAATAATATTGATTACTTACGTTTGTGGCGGGGTCCATGTTATTTTACGTTTTTTTATATATTTTTTTATAAAAAATTAAATATTATCATAGGTACTTAAATATTAAATAACAAAAAATGTAATAAAATTAAATTTTACAACTTGTCAATCAAATCATTAATCTTTTTTTGAAATTAGACTTTAAAGTCAAACAGGTTGCTCAAACAGGTTGTTTAAAGTTCAAAGGTTCCGTTCCGTTCCGGTCAAAAGTTATGACCGGAAAAAATAGTCAACCTAACGTTTGCATATTCTTTTGATTGGTTTGGTAGGTATTATGCATTTGTCTATTAACCGAAAAACTGAACTATAAAAAAAATTTACTGGACTGAAATTTTTTAGCCAGCCCACTTGCAATATATTTATCAACATAAGTATTTAATTTCATATAAAATGAATATTATAAAGAGGAAAGACTTGATTGTTTGTTTGTTTGTTTGCATTGAATAGGCTCCGAAACTACTGGACCGATTTCAAAAATTATTTTACTGTTAGAAAGAGCTACATTATCACTGAGTGACATAGGCTACTTTTTACCGCGGGAAAATACCTTTTCCTATGGGAAAATTAATTTAACGCGGACGAAGCTGCGGACGGAAGGCTAGTATAAAATACTTTTCATCCATTAACCAGCTCGGTGAAGGTCGTTGTATAAGCGGATCCTAGGCTATTCTACAAAATATGGTGGCAGGGCGTTTATACTAACTTGCCCAACCACTCGCTGAAATATCCCGGTATCCCGAGTCTAGTACATAATGTCAAAATAAAACATGGCTTGCTTCATTTTGATTCTCTCTTCTTATTTAAGAGTTAAACTCTTGTCGGTGTAGCCGATGAATGGCTCTCAACTTCTCTCTCCTCAAAGCTGCCTCCTTGACCTCCTTATACGACATGACAGCTACCTTCTCCTTTATTTGATTTACATAATCAATTCTCGGCCTCCCTCTTTTTCGCTTCCCTTCTACTTTTCCTTCCAAGATGACATTTATGAACTCATCATGTCTTATAAGATGACCAATCATTTTCCCTCTCCGATTCTCTATTCTCTATTGTTTTCATTAATGTAATGTAATTTTGATTGAAAATGTCAAAATAAAACATGGTTTGCTCCATATTTTTTATTTTCACCATTTGGTACAGTAAAGTTGGACTTGCAGGCTTTAAACAAACATTCATAAGGATTGGGCAAAACAAAAATCACAAATGTGCATTGTATACATGTATCAAGAGCACTAGAGACGTCAGATATTGTAGCCAAGGCAAAAATATACGAACATAATCGTTATGTGCTCAGTGGTACAGCGTGTTCACGTAATAGGCGACAAGTGACTGCGCATGATCATTCGATATACTTACCTTGCAGACATGGGGGATCCCGTATCCCAGTAGTTCCATTCTCTAGTTCCATTATGGGACTACTGGGATTTTTTTCTCCCAGTAGTTCCATGGAACTGGCATCCTGTTTATGCAAAATAAAATTGGTCTCATTAGTTCCGGTACAGTTAAATCGGAATGAGATTGACTGCAATATACTAACGGATGATTATTAGCATTATTAACAAAAACGTTGCTTATCTAACAATCCTTGTTCTTACTATATTTAATTACGTTTTAACTGTATCTATACTAATAATATAAAGAGGAAAGATTTGATTGTTTGTTTGTTTGTTTGCATTGAATAGGCTCCGAAACTACTGGACCGTTTTGAAAAATTCTTTTCACCTCACTAGCTCGGAAAGCCCTTTTTGTTTGTTTGACATCTATTGAGAAAATCGCTTTTTATCCACTTGTGAAGAAAGAGTTTTGACATTTGAAGGCAGGCCCTACACTACGAAGCGCGAAATTCGAACTTCGTTTCATGCCGTTCCGCTCACGCTAATGGTATTTATTACGAGAGTGAGAGGGACCGCACAATCCGAACTTCGAACTTCGTATTTCGTTGTAACCCCCTAGCTTAAGTGATATTTGACAGCTAACAAAACGCAAAACGTTAAGTGCTGAATTTTGAACATCACATATTAATTGCATCGAGTAAAAAACACTAAATACAGTCTTACAGCTTTATTTTAATTCATAAATATCAGCATTCAACATTAACCTTCATTCTTGTTGTAAAAACGGATAAAATGTTCTGACAGTCCAAGTAAGTCGATGTGCGAACCAAACGCATCCGAAATAATAAAAAAAAACTTAAGTCAATCAAAACTTTTCAATTAATTAAGCCGTCAATGTTAAATATTCGCATGTTTTTCTAGTTATTTTGTTATTAAAAATGAGTGATTCGAGTGAAGAAGACGTATTAACACCTGTGGAATTACGGGAAACCGTGCAAAATGCGGAATTGAGCTTGCGGAATGTCGGTATTGGAGTAGTTCCATAAAGACTGGATATGCTTAGGCTATTTTGCATTATTTTTGATTTTACCAATACTTCAAAATTAAAGTATTGACAAAGAGGTAAATAAATAATAATTGATAGTACAAACTCTTTTTCTTATTTTCCTCGCTGTAGTGAGGTGAAAAGTTTTGTGTTATACATGGGTGAAAAGTTATTTTACGTCTCGTGTGTTGAAACACTCGCTATCGAAAGGATTCTATTTTTGAACCACTCGCTTCGCTCGTGGTCAATCATAGACTCCTTTCGATAGCTCGTGTTTCAAATGAACACTCGCAGGTAAAATACAACTTTCCCCCCTTATATAACAAATAACTATTTGCTGTTAGAAAGCTACATTATCACTGAGTGACATAGGCTACTTTTTACCGCGGGAAAATACCTTTTCCTACAGGAAAATTAATTTATCGCGGGCGAAGCTGCGGACGGTAGGCTAGTATATTCATATAATGGAACTAATGGAAGAAAAAATCCCAGTAGTCCCATTATGGAACTACTGGAATACGGGGAAAAAATCCCTTCATATCAGCTATGAAATTTAGACCCAATTTTCTGTTTTTATCGAAACCAAATTCACTTTCGAATGATATTTTCGAGTGAAATGAGTTCAATAATCGATACCCAGTAAAGTGATACAGTTTCGTGTTAAATAAATTTGCGGGTCTGAAGGAGACTTTACTACAACTTTATTACATCAAGTAATTAAATAATTAAATTTATTTGCTAATTATTACCTAGTGGGCAAGTTCTACCCGCAGAATCACTTTTCATTTTACAGAATTCGTTTGAGAGTCAGTAAAAATTCCACGGGAATTACCAAAACCTACATCGCAGTTTTAATTTACTTACGTTCCTTGAACAATACTCAGGCACAATACTCCGCTTGAGATTTCAAGATTTTATAAGCGTAAATTTTGACCCCGTGGAAATCTTGAGTTAAAAAGTAGTACCTTATGGGCGTTTGTGCACTGCAGTGAATTTTACTGTCCGGAAGTCTGAGTCTTCATGGTCCGTTTTTTTCATGCCTTAAATGTATAGGACTGCCGGGCAGTAAAGTTCATTGTAGTGCACAAGCGCCCTATACATTTAATGGCGTGCCATATCGGACCGGTAAAAACAAGGACTGCCGGACAGTAAAATTCATTGTAGTGCACATACGCCCTATGTGTTATTCCAGATATCTATACTATAACAAATTTCATCCGAGGATTAAATAGTGAGTAAGATGGTACCTACCTATTGTGTTTTAATCCAAAAACATTTTATGAACAAATACATACCTAAGCTAAAACACTTTATTCAAATATTTCTTAAGTAACATAACGATATTAACAAAAAACATATAACTGGTACAAGATACTCATTTCTCTCTTGTTTGTACAAGTTCACACATTCACATATTACAGTAACAAAACAATTGAAAAAATTATTTTAGTACCTGTCTACTGTCGCCCACATTAATTGTAGAGTACCTATATATGGAATAATTTAGTAGCAATGATTTGGCAGGCAATTTTTTTTTATTATTACAGGCATTACACACGCATTACAAAGCGGTTATTGGTATTTTGTGAAGGTGAAATTTGGCTAGATGGCGTTTATCAGTTTAATTCACGACTTTTTCACCCTGTATTTATTAAGCATTGAATCGAACATCGTAATTCGCAGCTAGACGACAATCAGCAACTTAATATATAACACAATGCATATTTGTGATCCGGCTTTAGGATTATCTTAAGGTTACCTTTACCTAAAGAACAGTCGCGAAATAAATTACCTTGCCAACTATAAGGACTGGGATACGTAGATGTGACCATTCCCATGAGCAGAATTAGCATTGTGACAGGCATTCGGGCAAACAAGCAACAAAATACGCAATACGTACTTAATGTAACATAACATTGCTTAAAACAAGCTTTGCTAAGCTTACTTTGGGACTAGGTCAATTGGTGTGAATTGTCCCATGATATTTATTTATTGCTACTCAATTGCTTGCTCAACATCCCTATTGAATAAATACTGAAAACTAGTACATATTAAAATAAAATTAGACTTTACGTCTATCTGTAACTAATTGTATAAGTATGTGCCAAGCTCTTTATTGTTAAACGGAGATTTTCTAGAGCATTATTTTGTCACTTGGTGGTTAATTTTGTCAAGCTATGATGTCAAGTGACATCACAGCTAATAGAAAGTAAATAAGTATGTGCTTAGTGAATAAGTATTCATCATCAGCAGGATGACATCCTTTGTTGGATATAAAGCCTCTTAGAACGCCACAATGAACGCAAAGTTGCCACCCTCAAAACAAGTAACAACTGGGCTAGAATAGTGTTATTTTTGAGAACTGAAACAATTACTTTGCTCACCCGCTACCTTATGATAGTTACGTTTATGCAAGAAATGTGTGTTCATGCAGTTCCTCCACCTCCACACTGTACGAACACACACAATTCACACAAACCCAGCTATCGCCACCACCAAACTACACTGTTTATTGATAAGGACCTGCAAAGTAACGCCTGATTCAATAAATTATTTATTTTTGAGAGTTAAGTACATCTTGAAATTACTGTTTAATGGTGGCAACTTTACTATCCTATCGTCGTTTACAATAAAAACATGAAAGCCTTTGAATCGAAACTACCGTGAGACAAAATGATTACTATAATTTTGTTATAGTTATAGATAAGCGGTCACCACTACCACAGTTCGGGGACTGTAAATACGTAAATGACCCTTGTATCTTATTTCAGCATAAAAAAACGGTTGTTCTTTGGTGCTATGTTTTTCGGTTTAATTTCACCTTTAGACGAAAAAAGGGAGGGCTGTTCAAAACGCCTTCTTGGCTAATTCCATTATTACTTCGTGGTGCTAAAATAGGTAATTAATAGCAATTGAAACCTGTAACCAATAAGGGTCACTTGCACAATTCAGGGTTAAAAAATTAAATCGGTAACCCTGGGTTAAGAATGACAGTTCCATACATTTTGACACTTGATAACCCTGGGTTAGCAGTTAACTCGGAGTTAAGTGGCTAACCCAGATCCGCGCAAGCCGGCCTTAAAGAAATAACCAATTATTACAACCACTTACTTTTAATTTTCAATGCCCGACAACAGAAATAAAGAGAAATCATTTTTTTTCGCGGCAGAATGCTTGCTGCCTTTATTCAAAAACGCGAGCTAATCTTGTTATTTAAACATTGTTTCGTCTAAATCTGCCACTTGGGCTTTTGCCTTTGCCCGATACGGACAAAATATACTTAAATTTAAATTTAAATATATTTTAATAATTATTTAGGTCCTGGGTTCGAATGTATTAAGTATTTATTCTATATAAGTATGTTTATCCATTGCTTAGTACCCATAACACAAGCTTTGCTAAGCTTACTTTGGGACTAGGTCAATTGGTGTGAATTGTCCCATGATATTTATTTATTTATTTATAATGGCTTTGTGACTGTTAATACCTAAAGAGCTTAGCGTTTTATCAAATCAATCTCGCCTTTGAGGTGGAAATTTGAAAGTTTGCGATCCCCACATTTCATGTCGGGGTAGCCTAGTAGGTTGACCTATGTATGGCCTCTCATGCAGAGGGTCATGGATTCGAGCCCAGGCTCGCACCTCTGAGTTTTTCGAAATTTATGTGCGAAATTACATTTTATCCTGAGGAAACCTGCACACACTTGCGAATTCACTCTCAATGGTGTGTGTGAAGTTTCCAATCTGCACTGGGCCTGTGCGGGAACTTTGGCACAAGTTCTCTCACTCTGAGTGGAGTCCTGTCCCCTGCAATGGGATGTATGTAGGCGGAGATGATGATGATTCACACAATTCCATAAAAGTAAGTGGTGGTGACAATTAATATTAATTTATTTATTCTAGTGTTACTAATGGTAACAAATTGCTTGCTCGTTTGCCCCCTGCCAAAAAAAAGAATGCTTGCTGAATGTATAGTCACTAATATCACATTTCACAATAACGTAATAACGGTAAAAACACATGGTATAAACTAGTCGTCACTACTTTGAAAAAATCTCGTATCTCAAATCAATATGTAAACCAAACTGAACTTTATTGCAAACTCAGTAAAGTTCAATTAGCCAGATTATCGATTTTGCGATATGGGTTTTTTCAAAGTAGTGACTAACCCCCTGTTTCACCATCCATTGATCAGATTTATTTGACGGATAAATGTGTCTCTGTTTGTTTTGTTCGAATAGACGGAGACGGCATCACATTTATCCGTCAGTTAAAATTAAACAATGGGTGGTGAAACAGCCCCTTAATGTATCATACATAATTTTAATCATACTTACTTAGCGGTAAAAATGAAAACATCCATATTTATAAAAAGTTAGGGGCTATGGTTGTTTTTTGTCTATGTCTAACTATAAGTCATAGGCTCTCAACGTAGGCGATATTGCCCCCTTGTAGCTTTCAGGCGGGCAATGGTAATAGAACGCTCAGAAAAAAAACAACGGGTTGCACTCCGGGAGTGCCGGCAGAAGTGATAACTTGAACTTTACCCATCCCAAAAAGTGCACAACGCCGCTAAAGAAGTTTTCACTTCATAAAAGAAAAAAAGTGGGTTTTAGAAAAAAATCTCTAAAGGGGCGTTGGCCAGAATACGGTTGAGAACCTATGGTCTAAGTGGCAGATAAAAAATAAAACGGACGTTAATTCAACGTGACAAAACCGTGTAAGTCTATTCCGCGAGTTAATTTATCTAACAATCAGCCTTGGTGACATTTTTATGAACTACTAGAGGAATTTTAAAAAAAACTGGCAAAGCTCATTCTTGACCGACTTTACATCAGACATCTTAAAAGTATGTTAAGGGTTCAATAGTCCAGGGCCCATTCGTTTTCTTGCAAGAATGAATCGATCACCTCCTTCATGGTGAAGTTGGGTATGAGTTGGTCTGCAGTCAGCTTCACACGAGTCACTGGATCAAAATGGCCGACCCGCTGTAAAAAAAAGTTGAGGGTAGGTATCGTCAAATTATAAAGAGTTTAATAAAATTATCTAAATATATCTAAATAAAAGGCTGTTTAGTAGACAGTAACAATGTAAAGCAAACTCTGAACAAACAAAGATGGAATTGAGACTTTGCGTACGGCTGAAAGAGATGGATATCGCCGCCGTACGCTTGAACAACATTCACCAGAGCTCAGTAGTTGTGCCACTTTTACACACTTTCCGAGACTGTGCCAGCGAACACCAGACCCCAGCACTCATAGTCATACCGCCTTAACACGCTTTACACCACCTTTTATAACAGCATTTAACATGTATGTTTAAATTTGTACTTCTAGACTGTTTGTGTTATTAATAAATGTTTTTACTTTAGACCGTTTTGTCACCTTCATACGCATTCGATGCATGACAAGCATTCACTAGACTCCATCAGTTATGCCGAATTTACACGCTTGCCGAGCATTATTCAAACCCCCAGTAGTTTTCACCTTAATACGCTTGCTGAGGCTTTGCAAGCGTTCAACAGATATCAGTAATTATACCGCATTACACGCTTGCAGAGACTTGACAAGCGTTTACCAGATTCCAGCAGTCATGCCGCCATTACACGTTTCAGTAAGTAAAATTTATTTCAGAGCTTATTCTTTGACAGTGACAAATTCTAAACCATGAGGTAGGCTTGTATGACCGTTAGTAGTGTTTTTGCACAGTAAAATTTACCTCAAGATGTTCCTCGATATCTTTCTTTTCGTAGGTGATGCCACTGGGCGTTATCACTGGTTCGTTCAGGATCTCGAAACTGATCTTGCCGCATAGGTAATCAGGAACATCGCGTTTCTATTATAAAGAAATATACCATTAGAATAAATACTAGAAGCGAAACTCCGAAGGCTAAAACTAAGTCACATCGGACACAGATTCTAAAATAGTTACAACAGAACAGATCCAACATTCGCGTTTGACAACCACTATAATCAATTACCAACCGGACAACGTTGGCTAGCGGTGTAGGTAATTAGCAATCACAGAAAGGCCACCACAAACCGGGAGCGCGGGGCGCCGACGGAGCGTGCCCAGCGCGGTCTATATCACTAAATCAAATATACGGTGACACACACCCACAGCGCGGCACACCGTATTGGATTCAGGGTTATTGACCGCGCTGGACACGCTCCATTGGCGCCCCGCGCTCCCGGTTTGTTGTGGCCAAAAGGCACATTTTTGAGTGTCGACTATCAAAGGGAATAGAATCACTGTATCAATGATAGAGGTAGGTGGTGAGTACTATTGCATGGACTGATGAAAGCTTAAGGCTATCATAATAACAAAGAATGATGGAAAATTTGGCCTGCATATCGAATACGATGCATATCAAGTGAAAGCTTGAAATTTAAGCTTTTATTTTCTAAAATGAAAACAAACTTCAACAACCCCGGAGAAGCGAATTATCAGCCCTTAAAGATCACAAGTCATGTATGTAAATATTGTAGTGAAACTAGGTCAGTAGGTTCAAGACTGTTTATTTGTTCCAAATGCCGGTACATATACAATGGGTGTCTACCCGTAATTAACAATAATTACTACATCTCCACTAACACAGATGTTTTAAACAACAATCTTAAAATAATAGTACCACCACCACAATAATAGAAGAAATTACTTATGCTATACATTCGAACAGAAACATGTTTGCGCCACCACACTTACCCTCATCCATAAAAATTATGAGCCTTATATTATTATTGTTGTAATGGAAGTAAACGATAATTTACTTTAACCTTTAAAGCACAGTAAGCGTTTATGAATGAGAGTCTAAAGACAACCAGTAGTGGTGGCTCAACCTATTAAGTAAACAAAAGAATATTATACCTATTTTTTTTTTTTTATAAAATGAGTTGTACTTATTACTACGTACATAGTTGAAAAAAAATAATTTTCTGATGATGGACACGAACTGATAATGTTGTTCATTGAAACAATTCAGCGATTCGATCACGAGCTGTTTGTGCCGCTTCTCTAAACACCCGTTCCCGATCGCGCCCCTGCTCTGTGCGGTCGTCGGGTCCGACGCCGCTGTGCTCGTGCGCAGCGTCCCGCGGTAGGGACGCGCGCGAGCGCTCGGCCGCGCCCGCAGCGCCGCGCAGACCTACCTCTTCCCCTCGGGGGGAAGCAGAAGGTGCGCCGCCACTGTCGTTGGTAGGAAGTTTAATTAAATGGCGCCTGTTTCGTCTATAAGTCTTACCATTGTTATCTACACTAATATTATAAAGAGGAAAGATTTGTACCTATTTTTGTATGTTTGTATGTTTGTAATGAATAGGCTCAAAAAGTACTGGGCCGATTTAAAAAATTCTTTCACCAATAGAATGCTACATTCTTCCAATTTGACATAGGCTACATTTCATTTTGAAAAAAATTAGGGATCCTTGGTAAAATTTGAACAATGTAACCGAAGGTGTAGAAAAATGAGTCTTAAAATGTCTTTCGTCGAATGCGCTGCCGAAACTATTAGCGATAGAACAAAATAATGTACAACAATATTGAAGAACATCATAATGTCTACAAAAAACTCCGCGGTAGCATATGTCCAACTATTGTAGTTATGTCACTACAACAACTTTTTTCATTTTAAACATTAATGAAAATGCTAACCAAATTCAAACCATGCTATTTATGTGTTTATATTAATCCTTATCCAAATAAATTATTTTATGGTAAAGACCATTTAACTACCTATAAAATAGTTTTTAAATTATTTAAATTGGACTTTCCATTCAAAAGATATTACGAATTAAAAAATTCAAACAGTAAACAAAACCGCCATAGCGCCGTGGCCGTTGTTTGCGATGCAGTCTGAAAAGCGCGCCGGGCATCGCGGCGGGCGGGGTGGAGGGGGCACTGAAATACAGGAGTGGGGCGTGCACGTCTGTAATAATTAATAAATAATAAATAATATTTTTTTAATAAATAAAAATATTTGTGAAAAAAAGTGTTTTATATCCAAATTTCCAAAAATAAATAATTGTCTACCCCGTGCGAAGCCGGGACGGGCTGCTAGTCGGTGATAAAATACGATCGCGGTTGCCGAGCTCTAGACTGTACTGTCATCTCTCGCCTTTTCGGTTCCTCCGCGACATCTACAACGTTGTCACCCGGAAGTAATTCTTGTTGGGACCGCGAGTGCTTATCGTAATAAGTTTTATTGCGCTTTTTGTTTCGCATTATGTTTTCAATATCTATGCTGTTATTACGCTCAGGTCTTAATTTGTCGCAATGTACGGGAAGGAGCGTATTTAACCTGCGCCCCATCAGCAGCTGTGACGGCGAACTGATGCCGTCTCGCGGTGTCGCTCTCAAATTTAGCAAACCGAGATAGAAATCAGATCCTGTGGCAAGTGATTTCTTCATTATATCCTTAATAGTCCTCACGGCCCGTTCACTTAACCCGTTAGACTGGGCATATCTAGGCGAGCTCGTTACATGACTAAATCCCCACTCTTTGCTAAAAGCAGTAAATTCTCTGGATGCATACGCCGGGCCGTTATCGCTAAGCACTTCTGATGGGATGCCATGTCGGGCGAATTGATCCTTCATGGCTTTGATGACCGAGCTTGAATTTATATTAACAAGCGGGCAAACTTCGATAAAGTTCGAAAAATAGTCGACAATAATCAAAAGATATTTTTTCCCGTACTCACATATATCCGTGGCTACTTTTACCCATGGTAAGTCTGGTACGGGATGCGAGATCATAGGCTCACGGGGGGGCCGAGCTGCGTGCTGGGCGCAGGCGCGGCAGCGGCGCACCGCACTCTCGATGTCCCGCGACATGCCGCACCAGAACATGACGTCTCGCGCGCGTCGCTTGCAGCGCTCGATGCCCAAGTGGCCCTCGTGCACGCGATCGAGCATTTCGTTGCGCAGTCCCCTCGGCACGTACACCAAGTTGCTTTTGAATATGACCCCATCTATTTACTCTAGCGTTTCTCTGTGCGCCCAGTTACAACGCACCGCGATATCCACTTCGTTTTTACTATTTGGCCAACCGTTTAAAATGTATCTAACTAATATCTGGCACTCTTGATCCTTTAAAGTGGCTCCTCTTATATTCTGTAGCCGATTTGCGCTAAACCTGACATTGTCTATGACGAAACAAGATTGTGCCGTGAGTTCTGTCGAAACTTTGTCCGTCATCAATTCCGGCAACGCCGCACGGGATAAGGTGTCGGCTACGTACATATACTTGCCTGGTTTGTACACGACCTCAAAGTCATAAGCTTGAACGCGAAGCATCATTCGCTGTAGCCTCGCGGGTACTGATTCAAGAGTTTTCTTGAATAGCGCCTCCAATGGCTTATGATCGCTCTCCACGGTCACACCATCCCGTCCGAACACATACTGATGGAACCGTTCAAGTGCGAATACAATCGCAAGCATCTCCTTTTCTATCTGCGCATACCTTTTCTGTGTGTCAGTGAGCGTTGCCGAGGCAAACTCGACAGGGCGACCGCTTTGCAGCAATACCGCGCCCACTGCGCTCGCGCTCGCGTCGACGGAGAACAGCACGGGCTCACGCGGCGCGTACAGCGCCAGCACCGGCGCTGAGCACAATGCCTGTTGCAGAGCTTCCACCACTGCGTCATGATTAGTGTCCCACGACCACGCGGCACCTTTCTTTAATAAACACCTCAGGGGGCTAACCATTTCCGAGTAATTGTGTATGAATTTCGACAGATAATTAACCATACCCAAGAATCGTTCAAGTGAAGCCCTATCTTTAGGTCGCGGCATCTCTACAACAGCTCTTAATTTGCTTTCGTCAATCTGCATTCCACTAGCGCTAAACGTATGCCCTAGGTATGTGACTTGTTCTACGCAAAACTCGCATTTGCCGCGATTGAATCGCATACCAACCTCTCTGGATCTATCCAGCAGTCTTTTAAGACGAAGGTCGTGCTCGTGTATGGTGGAACCCCAGACTATGATATCGTCCACAAAGGAATCCACCCCTTCCAGGTCTTCCAGTAGTTGGCGCACTCTGGCGTGGAACACCTCGGCCGCACAATTAATTCCATACGGTAGCCGTAGGAATTGGTATCTGCCGAATGGTGTTCCAAAAGTACATAAATCTGCACTCTGGTCATTAATTTCTATCATCCAATAGCCAGAGCGCGCATCTAATTTACTAAAATACCTAGCAACTTGTAATTTTGTAGCGATTTCAGATAAGTTTGGCAAAGGATAGTGAGCTCGTCTAATTACACGGTTTAGAGGTCTGGGATCCAGACATACACGGATGTCGCCATCTTTTTTAGCTGCAACCACAATCGCATTTACCCATGGTGTTGGATGTGACACCTTTCTTATTACCCCTAACTGGACCATTTTATTTAAGGAATCTCTTAATTTGTCCCTAATACCAATAGGAATTTTTCTAACGGGACACACAGAAGGGCTCGCGTCCTTTTCCACGACAATATTATATTTACCAGGCAATTTACCCAGTCCTTTGAACAACTCATCATATTCGTTCATTACTAATGATAAAACGCGTTTAACTATCCCTAATTCCTCACATGCATATTTACCTAAAACGCTCTGACATTCACTAAGTGTAATCACAAATTTTAAAGAATAAACATGATTTTTGTACACCCATGACATAACACACGTTCCAACTATAGGTATATAATTTCCACAAAATGATTGTGCTTTTATATTGCTCAACAGTAAATCATTCTCATTATAACCTAAACTTTCAAACTTATTCATAGAAATTACATTCAAATTTGACCCTGTGTCAAGTTTAAAGTTTATTGACATTCCGTTTCTGGCCAACACTAATGACTCATACCACTTACTGCTTTGTCCATTAAGTGGTTGCTGATCATCCAGCGTCTCCACATAGAAAAGTTCCTCTTCTTGTTGGTTATCTTCACATAATTCGTACACTTTATTGTTCCTAACAGGACACATTTTCCTAAAGTGACCTTTCCTATTACACGATATACACTTTGCAAACATTGCCGGACACCGCGGACCACTATCACAACGCCAATAGCCACACGCTGCACAGCACTCGGAGTACCCTGTATCGTCACGCCGGGCCGCCGGCCGGGGAGCGCCCGCCGCGCCGGCGCCGGTCCCGCGGGCCTGCCAGCGCGCCCGCGCAGCACCGCCGAGCGCCCCGGCGACCACGCCCCGCGTTTGACCTAAATACAGCATCCACCGTTGCCGTTGATGAACCCGCACCGTCACCACTGGATATTTTTGACCCTTCGATCTGACGTTTTTCTTCATTTGTCATTTCATTAGCTTGACACAATTTTACCGCCTTATCCAGAGTGAGATCGTCCGTCCTGAGTAATCTGTCCCGCACGCAACCTTCTAGAACGCCACAAACTATACGATCCTTTATTAGCCCTTCCAAATGTTCAAACTTACAATTTTGAGACAGTAAACGTAAAGCAGTTACGTAATCATCAATACTTTCACACTTCTCTTGATTCCGTGTAAAAAATTTGAATCGTGTCATTGTGGTGTTTTGTTTTGTGGTAAAATGTTCGTTGAACTTTGTAACTAAAGTGCCAAGGTCATCACTCTTCTCCTCTTTTGTGAACTTAAACGTTGAGTAAATATCATATCCTTCTGGTCCAATTAAATTAATGAGTAAGCTAGCTTGCACTTCAGGTGATTCTTTTTGCACGCCAGAGGCTTTCAAAAATATTACAAATTGTTTATGCCATTTTCTCCACGCGTCCGCCCTACTGGCTGGGCCTCCTTCCAAAGTTAATTCTGTTGGCGGTCGAGCGTGTTCCATAATTGATACGTTTCAGATCACAACGTACACTGCACGGCACTTCGAAAGACTTTCGGTTTTCACTTTAAACTAATAGATTCGCAAGCACCGCTGTCACCATGTAGTGAAACTAGGTCAGTAGGTTCAAGACTGTTTATTTGTTCCAAATGCCGGTACATATACAATGGGTGTCTACCCGTAATTAACAATAATTACTACAAATATACGATGCAACATACCATGCTCCTTTGTAATTAGCGGCCATAAATGGCATGCGTTGTTAGCATGGACTCTCCTAAAGATATTAAGTGACTGTGGACTTTCGCTTCTGTAGTCTTTACAAATATGCAGTCTTTAGCTTTTGTGGTCAGTAATTTGAAATTAGCTACATAACAGATAATTTACATCGCAATACTGTTTTAATTCGACTATACATAAAGAAATTATACTTATTCAATTCAAACTCACCCTTCGTCTGTCATCTACTTTGGCAAATAAATTGTTTAGCTCACTGGTGTAGTTATTCTGAAAAAAAAATAAAAAAAATTGTTTTCATAGTTCTACATTAAATTTGACGACTGGATAGCCAAATGGTGACATGACTATGAAGCTTGAGGTCCCGGGGTCGGTTCCCGGTTGGAGCAGATATTTGTATGAAAAATGCTCTCGAATCTTGGACATTATCTACACTAATATTATAAAGAGGAAAGATTTGTATTTTTGTATGTAACGAATAAACTTAAAAACTACTGGACCGATTTCAAAAATTCTTTTGCCGCTATAAAGTTACATTACCACCGAGTGACATAGGCTACTTTTTACCGACGGAAAATACCTTTTCCTACGGGAAAATTAATTTATCGCGGGCGAAGCTGCGGTCGGAATAATGCATAAACATAAGTATGTCTATCCTAGTCTAGTTTGTATGTGTGTTTTTGCTTAGTTTGAGACTAGGTCAATTGATGTAAAGTGTCTAATGATATTTATTTACTAGCTTTTGCCCGCGACTCCGCACGCGTGGAATTAGTAATTTGGGCAGCTTATTTTTTTTACCCATTTTGTTTTTCATCAATTATGGCTCTCCTTAGTTCCTTGATATAAAAAAAATTACCCGCCCCCGCACCCTCCCGCACACCCGCGTTCACATTCAACACCGTGCACCGTACTCCCAAGTCAAGCGTGCCTATAGAAGTATTACTTCAAAAACCCCCGATTTTGAAACATTCTTCCGCTCTGCTCCGCTCCTATTGGTGTTAGCGTGATGATATATAGCCTATAGCCTTCCTCGATAAATGTGCTATCTAACACTGAAAGAATTTTTCTAATCGGAGCAGTAGTTCCTGAGATTAGCGCGTTCAAACAAAAAAACCTGTTCGATAAATTCTTAAAATAGACCGTATCTTTCTTATTTGTGAACCGATTCAAATGAAACAAACACTAAATGTTAATCCAAGAAAATACCAACATATCAGTGAAAACCGTATCCTTCTAGATTAAGCCGTTTCTGAGATTAGCGCGCACAAACGCACTGACAAACAGACAGACAAACAGACAATAATTCTAAAAATCATTGTTTTGGGTTCTATTGTGACAGTTTTTCTCAAATATCTTCAATGTACAGACACCGACTTGTTATAGATTCAAAGAAAGTGACATGGGTTTTTTTCTGTTATAACTTGGCTCGCCCGGTACCAGTAGGCTTATTGTCTAACGCGTTGACATGTGCATTCACATTCACTATTTCCGTTTGTCGAACGGTAGAAGATGGTGACAGAAAGAGATAGTGAAAGTGAAGGCAAGCGCTCGCGCGTTAGCCAATACGGCATCAGGTTACCGCCCGGCCACGACTTCGCGCGACCGGCGGCGCGGCAACCGTTTTATCAGTTCATTGCGTATACCGCCAGGTAACCACTGTACGGCGAGCGACTCAGCCGCGCAATGAACACAGAAAACGCTCGCTGCGCCCCCAAACGCGCGAAGTCGTGGCCGAGCGGTTATCGTTGAGTTTTGGGACACCCCGTAGGTATAGTGGTTAACAACTTACACATTCCTCCTCTATTTTCGATGTTTTTAAACTGACATCATCTTCATTATTATGTTCTAGCTTCAACGCCTCTATTCTACGCTGCATGTCTTCACTTATTAACCTGAAAATAGATGTGCGTGGGTGAGAATAACAGGATTAACTTCATGTTGTAATTGAATTTGCAAATTTAATCAATGAAATACCTATAAAGGCAAGTGTTACGAATCGGTAGAGAAAGAATGAAAACGTACCAAAATTATTCATTCAATATTATTGCCGAATTCCCGCATTTCATTTAAAACACGTTACAGTTACGAAGAAAATATTGCCTTTTCTTTTCAGTGTAAAAGACAATTGTTGTTGTTCATTTGCACTGAGACGTGGCCGCTAACGATGGGTCTTATAAGGAAGCTCAAAGTCACTCAGAGGGCGATAGAGAGGGCTATGCTTGGAGTTTCTCTGCGGGATCGTATTAGAAATGATGAAATCCGCGCAAGAACTAAAGTCACGGACATAGCTCGAAGAATCGCTAGACTTAAGTGGCAGTGGGCAGGGCACATCGCCCGTAGAACTGACGGCCGATGGGGCCGAAAGGTTCTCGAGTGGCGTCCGCGGACCGGAAGACGCAGTGTAGGTAGGCCTCCAACAAGATGGAGCGACGACCTGGTGAAGGTAGCGGGAACGCATTGGATGCGGGTGGCGCAGGGCCGATCTGTTTGGCGAGCCTTGGGGGAGGCCTATGTTCAGCAGTGGACGTCATTCGGCTGAAACGATGATGATGATGATGATGTTTTGCACTAAATATAGCAGATTGTGCAAGTGCGTAAAGCACGCTATTTTACCACAAACGTCTATATCTAGCAAGAGTGTTTGTTATGATAAGTCGATGGTAAAATGGGTTGTATAAACAAGTCAAACACTCAGATTTTCACTTCAATTGCGAGGAAATAAAATAGCAATGCAGCTGTGTTATAATTATAGCCTTTTGTATTTCATGCATTTCTATACTTACTAGTATTATTATAGAACAAGTGTTTTAGTGTTTGTGGCTTGGTTTAGACGAAGCTTTTAAGTCATACTACTACTACTACTACTAGTATACTTGAGCATAAAATGTCCCCTTATGCAGCCTACAGCCAGTACAAATACGAACTTTATGACTATGAGAATTGAAACATAATTGACAATAAAGGGCATGAACAAGACAACATTAACCACCAAACCAAGTGACGAAAGAATACTCGATCAGGCCCTATACTACGAAGCGCGAAATTCGAACTTCGTTTCATGCCGTTCCGCTCACGCTAATGGTATTTATTACGAGAGTGAGAGGGACCGCACGATCCGAACTTCGAACTTCGAATTTCGTAGTAACCCCCCTGTTCGACCGACTGTAAGACTCGACTTAAACAGGTAAACATTCATCCATCTAACTACAAATTCCAGTCTTCAATGTGCTCTAAGGTCAAAGCCTGACTGACTATTACATAACCGTCGTATAAATATGCACCTATTTGACGTCATAAAAACTGGAAGATCAACAAACAACATACAAACCAAAATAAAATAGCACTCTGCTACGTAAGTCATCATCATCATTACAGCCGAAAGACGTCCACTGCTGAACATAGGCCTCCCCCAAGGCTCGCCAAACAGATCGGCCCTGCGCCATCCGCATCCAATGCATTCCCGCCACCTTCACCAGGTCGTCGCTCCATCTTGATGGAGGCCTATCCACACTGCGTCTTCCGGTCCGTGGACGCTACTGCTACGTAAGTAAACACAAAAAAAAAACAAAAGGCGACGTGAGGTGAGGAACGGCACGGGGAACCACCTACCAGCGGACGGGGTATGTTTTACAATACCGAAGTACGAAAGACCGAATGTATTAAAACATTGAATGGGTCAAAAGACCGACTCGATTTTTTTCTGAAACCGTTAACTTTTTAAGATTGTTATATAACAAACCTACCCTAACCTAAGGGGTTCTGTATGATGCCGTTTTAATAAATTCTGAGAAGTTTATGGTTTCAGAAATAAATCATGTCGGTCTTTTGACCCATTCGATGTTTTAATACATTTGGTCTTTCGTACTTCGGTATTGTAATACATACCCAGCGGACGAGGTGCACAGATATTTCCGAACTTCAATCTCAACAATTTAATGTTTACCAGTTTACCATAATCATATCTCTTAAACATAATACTATCGAAAATTATACTGACAAAAAAAATGCAAATTTTTAATTTGTGCCAAATTTTTTGCCAGTGAGTGTATTAAGGATGTGATAGTCACCTATTCAAATACGTCTGCAGTTCTATCTCCTGTGCAATTCTCTTCTCTTCTTGTACATTCCATCGCTTCTTCCGAGCAATACGGAGCTGGGCTGCAATATCATCGCCGAAATTCATCTTTTGCTCACGGGCCAGGTCATTTGCTGTAAAAAAAATTCACACAAGTATTAAAGTGTTAAGGCAAGTTGATTTTCTTGGATTCACTTTTTACATATTTTTTTGTCCAGTATAGTAAAAATTTATTTTTAAATTTAGGTCTTCCGTGAGCCAATACTTTTGTAGCAAAGATACAAAGAGAAATTTGTTGTCTCAAAAGTTAATATATGCAACTGAGAGACAAGTTTTAGGTTTATGTAAATGGGTAAGGCAAGATTAAATAAATCTTTAAAAATTATCAAGAGGATTTTAGCAAGTTTTTATATAACTAGAAAAACTACATATTTGAGTATTTAATTTTGATCTACATACTTCAATCTGCTCGCTAAAGGTTATATAATTCCTACTTTTCAAAGATTTTGCTCTTTGAGTAATGTCAAGCCAGTGGTCCAGTGACCATGAGTTCCATTCATATGCTGGCCAAATCACATTCTGCACCAAGAACCCAACAATGTTGTTACAAAATGGTAAAATACTGCTACCAATGATATGCTTCCAATTCCATGTGTATTTGACAGCAAATGTTTAATTCCTTCCTATAACTTTCATGGCATTCTCTGCATTCTAGAATAATATTGGCTCTATAAAATTAAACTAATATTTAAGACTTTCATTTTGAGACAATTTTGTCAAAGGAAACTGGTATTTTCCTTATATTTTGTAGCTCTGTATTTACCTCTATGCAGATGTTTTATGGCCTCATCATAGCACTCAAGTTCCACAAGTGCTTGTCCTAAAAAGAAGTGGCCTTTGACCTGGTTTGAGTCAATATCAAGTGCTCGCCGGCAATCCTGGCAAGTGGCTTCCCATCTCTTCATTTTGAGATGACATAGTGCTCGGTTGGTAAAGTATGTAGCAACGGAAGGATTTTTTATCTGGAACAGAAATTTGTTGAAAAACCAACATTATCAAAGTATCTGTTGTGTAAGGCTGGAAACAGTGCTCGATCGATGGTACGTCTTGACCGTACGTGCTGACCGTCAGCGCTGACCGTTGGTTGCGAAAATGCATTCAGTGCTACGCTGACGGTGAACTGCAAATTGTGTACGTACGCGCGTTCGGTCAGTCGCTGCGTCAGCGAAGCACTGAACGCATCCATACAGTCTCATAGCTCGTCGGTCGACCGACGTACGCCGACCGACGAGCCGGACCGACGGCTCGACCGACCGTACGCGCGTACCAATCACGCGCGTACCGTCAGCGTAGCTGTGTGCGCATTCATAAACTTGCATAGATATTATTTAAAAGCGAAAGTTTTTCGGGTGCGCCGGCGGGATTCGAACCCACGTCTCCCGGGTCGGTTGGATGCGACGTGGTTCAATTGGTAGAACACCCGTTGGGGCGCATACCCGGGAAACGTGGGTTCGAAACCCGGCGGCGCACCCGAAAAACTTTTTCGCTTTTAAATAATCTTAGATTCGGTGAGCAGCCGTACTGCTAATAAAATAAATAAAATTTGAATAAATAGATGTGGTACATCATTTCTTACGCATTTCCAATGTAATTTGGAACGTAAGAGTCGTAGCTTCTAATAGTTGCGATGGATGTTACCACACGCCACTGTTGGCGTTTGTAAGCGATTAAGAATTTCGTGGGAGTTGGTTGGATGCGGCGTGGTTCAATTGGTAGAACACCCGTTGGGGCGCATAACCGGGAGACGTGGGTTTGAATCCCGCCGGCGCACCCGAAAATCTTTTTTGCTTTTAAATAATCTTAGATTTGGTGAGCAGCCGTACTGCTAATAAAATAAATAATATTTGCATAGATATAGCTACGCCGAGCGCTGTTTCCAGCCTAAGAATGTATGTGTGTTCATGCAGTTCCTCCACCTTCACACTGTACAAACATACACAAATCAGACAAACCCATCTATAGCCACCACCACACTAACTGACACATTTCAAACTAAAACTTGCTTAAACATAGCTATCATAAGGTCACAGGTGAGCAAAATAACTATTTCAGTTCAGTGATATGGACCTCCACATTATAACACCTGATTCAATAAATATAAATTTTTTCATCAAATATCTGCCCTGACCACCGAAGAGGGTAGGGGGTAGAGAACCTTCTCTAATCACTTGGCTAGCTGGTTGTCAAAATGGTGATAGCAACTGTAAGTTAGAATCTACTACTATTATGGTCCCATCGGCAGGCCAGCGTCAGCTACAAGACTAACATCATGCTGAGTTGGCACCATTTCTTGACAATATAATATTGTATCTGTTACCGTTTACCTTTTGCTAATTTTAAAATTGTGTCACAAATAAATGTTTTTCTTTCTTTCTTTCTATTAGAATATTTTATTCCAATTAATAGAACAAAGTTTGTCAACAAATTGTCACTAAGGACTTATAAAAAATGTAAATAAATTTACGGATACTAGTGTAAGATACACGCTTGGCCTAGTTTAGACATTAGGTTGTTGATATCAATCACTTCAAATCTTATGTTAGAACTATTAGCTATGTAAGTTTTTGTTAATAAACATTTTTACTATTATTATTTTATTGTTATTACACATCGTGAATATTCTACAAGTTGTATTCGCAATTCATAATATTGACCTAATAAAATATTTAATCTAAGAAACAAAGGTGAACCAAATTTTCATTGTTTTCAATGTAGCATGGAATGACTACAAACCGAACTTTTTTGGTTGGAAAAACATTGGATGTACTCACTATGGCCTTCGTGTAGCAATTCATAGCATCTTCATAACGTCGCAAACTGAATAGTCTGTTTCCTTGCTCCTTTAACTCTTTGTCACTCAAATTCGCCGTAGAATACATATGCTTACTCATTGTTATACGTTTTCGATGCACTGTTCTAAGTTATAATGTTATCATTATAGGATTATCGATGTCTAAGAACTATTTACGCAACTTTCTCGCACAAAACAGAGAGTACATATAATTTACTATTTTATTTTTTCCACTTTCCAGAAATTATTTTGACACTGACGTGACGTTGTGTGTGTGTGACGTTTAGCAAGAGGTGTATTTTGCTTTCTATAACTTTCTGGCTGCAACTCGTCACTGATTGTGAAATTGGTAATATATATAATAAAAATGTATATGTATGATCAGTCAGTATAAAATAAATAAAAACAAAGTTTAAGTTTAAAGAAAAGGTATGCAATGTCTTAATCGAAATACATTCTATACAAATAACATCTAAACCCTGGAATCCCCGAAAGCATGGCAACTTCCTTAAGTGACATGGCGCCGGCGGGCATCAAATTAAATTTATTTATTAAGTGTTAGAGTTACAAAAAAATTACAATGTTATTTTATGTAATTTTACTAACGGGAGATTATTGTTTTGGAGGAATGGGCTTCAGTGAGAGGGTAAGTATGAATATTTTTGTTATTTAACTGAAATAGCTATTGGACGGTTGAATGAAAGTGAATGGGCAAATTTGTATGGAACTTGGTCTGACCCCGGCGCCACACATAGCACAAATGTTTCAACACATATTTGAACACATATATTTGATCACATGTGAAGCACCGGTATTTGCTTATTTGTTCAATAGAACAACCATACAATCAACCATAGATCAAATATGTGTTCAAATATGTGTTGAAACATTTGTGCTATGTGTGGCGCCGGGGTGACTGAACGGCCGAGGATAATTTTAATTATGGACGGTTGAATGAAAGGTGAATAATGGGAATTTTTTTATGGAACTTGGTCTGACTGAACGGCCAAGGATAATTTTGTATCTGACCTGTTAGTATAAAAAGTAGGTACCTAATAGTCCTATACCTACTATAAAGTTTAGGTAAGTACTTTACTAAATGTAAACAAACTCTATGCGACTAAACTAAAAAGTATGTCGAAAATGTGACGCGTGAAAGTCAATTACTTACAAAATATTGCATTTCGCTGGTTAACCCGACGCCATAACTTTTGGTCGTGATGGCAGCTGATGTTTGTTTACATTTAGTAAATTACCTAAACCTTTAGTTATACTTATTGTTAACTGGTGAAAGTGTTCGGTTCCGGCCCTCCAAATTATCGTAGTCACGCACTAATGAGTGTCGTTGTCATAGGAGTGCCTAGGTAGGTACCTACCTACGAATTCTGTTGCCACGCATGCGTGTCACTGGCATAGAATACCTAGACGTTGCGTCACTGACACTGAATGTGTCGAAGACACAGCAGACGTGTTACTGGCATGTGTTAAGAAGGGAAATCTCAACATAATAAGTAGGTACTTACTTACTTAATAATACGTTCCCGGCAGTGAATGCGTTAAAGTTGTCAAATATGTAGGTAGGTACTCTATGAATCGCAAATACCACAAACAAAAGGCAATCGTTAGGTCCAAAAGTTTATTTCACCTTCTGATTATAGCTAGGCACTTTAAAAGCGCGGTACAGGCATGACATGTTCCGGGTCCACAGGCCCACTCGCTTTTCCCCGTGGTCCTTGAAGAGGCTCGTGACTGTTGCATTCGATATATTGCGCTTACGACTGACCTTGACCCTGAAATCAATCGTCACAACGATTTTTGGGCTGTTCTCGACGTGTTCGCACACTTTTATTCGCTATACGAACTTTTGCGAATTACTTTTTTTTATTATTAGGTATTGTTGACCCAGTTGTCCACAATAGCGACATATCAAATAAACACAGAGTTTTTAAATCATTTCCCTCGAAAATCCCATTCGAAAGTGGTAAAAAAATGCTTTAAGCCCAAAGCCCAAATACATTTTCCGAATTATATAGGTACTAATGTCAAATTGAGCAGAATTTTGCACCTGAATTCCTAATGAAGGATTTAATTGCAAAAATCGATTCCCTTAATGATATAAGAACTAGCGACCCGCCCCGGCTTCGCACGGGCGCAATTATACATATATAAAAACCTTCCTCTTGAATCACTCTATCTAAAAAAAAACCGCATCAAAATCCCAACGCATACTAGGAATACTTTGTCAGTTCTTAAGTATTCAAAAACAAAAGGGTTGATTTTTTTCATATGATAGGGGGCAAACGAGCAGGCGAATCACCTGATGGAAAGCAATCACCGCCACCCATGGACAACCACAACACAAGTTAAGTTACTGTTTGAGAAAAGAGTAGGCTCTTTCTTTGAAGATCCCCATGTTGTACCGGTCTGGAAATACTACACGCTGATTCTCAAGTTACAAGAAAGTCCAAAGTTGCCTACATTTAATGTCTACAATAACGGCTGCTATTGTAGTGTTAAGGAACAAACTGGTTTTTAGGGTTGCCAAAGCAAGGGTGCGACTGAGATTTGCGCGGAATATTTTTCTTGATCGTGATTTTCTTGGCGCGGTGTGAGTAAATAGGTACGTACCTTCCTGTGCGGTCTTTAACCAAGGGTGGACATAGAGGCAGATTCAAGGTATGCGTCATTAGCGGACAAGGAAAATGCAAATTTGAAAGCAAGAGAACCCCATCGGTTTCCTGAAAAAGATAATAGATACAAAATAAAAACAAAAAATGTTTTAAACTCGGGATTTTCACTTTTTATTACTAAAAAAATCTTTTGAGCGGGACCTCCTGGCACAGATATCTTTATATTTAAAAGGAGGTTCCAACCTTGATGTTAATATGTAAGGTTTAAAACGAAATAAACATTTTTTCATTTTCATTTTTTTTTCATTTTCAAAATCTACACCGGCAGGGTACGAAATTCGAAAATCAAGTTTTGTTGTATTAAGGCCTGTTCATGATCATGACCGTACCGTACCTTCTCATTGCACGTTGAACTGTCCCTCCTACATCTGCGCCAGTTAAGGATGGACTCGCACCACGTCCAAACATTGTCATCCAGCGCCCCTCGCGAGTCCAAACGCTGTGTCAGCTGATTTAGATTGCGGATTGGAATTTGAAGCTGCAAACAAAATTATGATCGCTCAACTAGTTTTTATAAAAAAATATGTTATACTGGCTCCTGCCTACGACTTCTAAATCTCTACGATCTTGCAAATGCTCCTCTCATCCACTCAAAGGTAGACTGGTAGAGATCTCTTAAAGGGATAAGTTCACCTTTGTAATGTATCTCAACGGTTGTCAATAGTAATTTATTCTTCATTTTTGTAAAATAAAGGATTTACATACAAACATACTTGTAAGAACACAAACTATTCCATGACAAAAAGTTAGCCTCCATCAAGAATTGAACCAATCTCAGTTCAATGGCTTAAACGTCGTAAAAGGTAAAACAGACAAATCGAGTTATTTTCACATTTAGAAATATATGAGACAAAAAGAATCCTCGAAATCGGTCCACAGCTGGTATTCATATTAAAAAAAACCAGCCAAGTGCGAGTCGGACTCGCGCACCGAGGGTTCCGTACAAATTTATATGTATCTAAGAACATCCAGTCTTATCAGACCCCTGCTCCTAAGCAAAATGTACGCAGTGTGGGATCATTGTAGATTGGTTACTGATATAGACAGACAGACAAAAAAATTTATGCTTTTCGCAATTTTTCCTTTATCTGTGCTATAAGACCTTGCTTCGTACCAAATTTCAAGATTCTGAGTTCACCGGAAGTAGCCTGTAGGTTTTGATTTCCTTGCGAGTGTCGACAATTTGCGGAAATTTGCGGAAATTTGCGGCACAAAAGGCTTTATCTTTTGATTACGTTAAAAATTTATGCTTTATGCAATTTTTCCTTTATCTGTGCTATAATACGTTGCTTCGTACCAAATTTCTAGATTCTGAGTTCACGGGAAGTACAGTCACCGGCATCAATATATGATGAAACAAGGCACTCAAAAACATCTGATACGCTCTAACGGTCATACGAATAGAGTTGCGTCACATATTTTTGAGTGCCTTGTTTCATCATAATATTGGTGCCGGTGACTGTACCCTGTAGGTTTTGATTCCCTTGCGAGTTTCGAAAATTTGCGGAAATTCGCGGCATAAACGGCTGTATCTTTTGATTGCGTTAGCTTAGAAGTTTGATTTTTTCACAGCTCCAAGAGACAGTAGACCTGAGTATTTGATATAAATTTCAGCTTGATACCTCTACGTGTTCCTGAGAAAAAGGGTCTTGACAGACGGACGGACGGACGGACAACAAAGTGATCCTATAAGGGTTCCGTTTTTTCCTTTTGAGGTCCGGAACCCTAAAAATGGTAAATTTTCACTCAAATAGCGGAAAGTCCTTTCAAATCATAGCAGTACCTTTGAGTAAATCAGACATATGAACACACAGCATAAGAATGCACATTATACAATCTTTCTCACAACGTTGATTTATGGGTTATTTCCAGTTATCAACAACCCTTTGTTCGCAATGCAGACAAGGTGCGAAACAAATAGCAGCCAGCTCTTTTTGCCGAGGATACAAACTACTGAGACCGCAATGGATAATCTCAGTAGGTAGTTTGCAGACTATAGCTAGACCGTTTAAATGAGTACTGTACTCGCCCGCGCGATACAGGGGCTGGGGGTATGACGACAAAGAGGCTGACAGAGTTGCGGGCGGCGATCGCGCCTCGTGTACCTGCCACCCGCATCTCTCCCGGCCCCCTGTATATACATCCATCTGGACTTACACCAGAAGCTTCAGGCTCGTTCATCCTATCAGTAAGAAAGCGCCTGAAGGAGTAAGCCCCAGCGGACTTCATACTAGTCTTTGTGCTTGGAAGCTGCTGTGCTCTAATCTTCAACGAAGGGGCAAGGCTGGCTGCTTGTGCACTCGGAGCCAAGACCTTAAACTCGAACGTTTCAAAATTTTCCATGCTCGTATCGTTTATGAACATTAAGTCCTGGAAAGAACATATTATAAATATTTTTTTTTTTAAAAAGAGTGCTGGGAGTCCATTCCGCGCGGAAGAAGTGAAACTTCATTATAAAAAATAAAATAATAAAAAAACCAGGCGGTCACCCATCCAAGTACTGACCGCGCCCGACGTTGCTTAACTTGTACTTTAACTATGTTGGGAAGAGTGGAAAAAAATCCATGTATCCCAACTGGTTGGGATAGCCAGTTGGGACAGACGGAACAACCCAGCAGTGCGCTGCCACTTTGTCCCGCGTACCTACTTGGAACTTACGTGCAACTTCTCCAAATCCGCGTTGATCCTGACTCTAGCTGCACGCTCAGATCTGAGTTCTTCCACAAGGTATGCCCAGTATTTGTTGACACGTGCGTAGTCGCTAAGGCTATTCACTGGTAGATGCGATAGAATCCTCTTGCCTATAGCAGATGGTAGTAATTGAACCTAAAATATCACAGTAAAAATATGAACTACTTAAAACGAAACCACTCCGTATTTTTCCCTCTGCAACCAGTGTGTGTAGTCTTTGAATGACTAAGTACCTACTTAGTTAATTTTCTACAGTCTAACTTATCTTTTTAGGGTTCCGTAGTCAACTAGGAACCCTTATAGTTATAATGGTCCGTCATAATAGTCCGTCTGGACATAATAGTCCGTCTGTCTGTCTGTCTGTCTGTCCGCGGCTAAGCTCAGAGATCGTTAGTACTAGAAAGCTGTAATTTGGCATGAATATACATATCAGTCACGCCAACAAAGTGGTAAAATAAAAAATAAAAAAATAGTTTTTTTTAGGGTACCTCCCATAGACGTAAAGGGGGGGTGATTTTTTTTTTCTCGACTAATCCTATAGTGTGGGGTATCTTTGGATAGGTCTTTTAAAACCATTGCGGGGTTGCTAACATGATTTTTCTATTCAGTGATCTGTTTGCGAAATATTCAACTTTAAAGTGAAAATTTTCATTAAAATCGAGCGTCCCCCCCCCCCCTCTAAAATCAAAACTGTTAGGTGGAAAAATTTGAAAAAATTCAGAATGGTAGTAAATATATCAAATTTACTAGGAAAATTATAGCGGCTAAGATTGCTTGGAAATTATTTTTAGTTTAAAAGTAAATAGTAGCCTAAGGTATAAAGCATACCTAAACTTGGATGATTCCGTACCCATACGAAATCCTTAGAAAAATATTACTTGATTTTTTTGTAATGGCTACGGAACCCTACCTTGTGCGTGTCCTACACGCTCTTGGCCGGTTTTTTTAAGTATTATGACGAGAGGTTGGACATGATACATGATGTTGTGCTATTTTTAACCCCCGACACAAAAAGAGGGGTGTTATAAGTTTGACCGCTATGTGTGTGTGTCTGTCTGTCTGTGGCATCATAGCTCTTAAGCGGGTGCACCGATTTGGATGCGGTTTTTTTTAATAGAAAGCAGGTTTCTTGGCGGTGGTTCTTAGATAATTATGTTTCATCAAAATCGGTGCAGCCGTTTCAAAGTTATCAGCTCTTTTGTTAGCTGCGGAAGAGATCTTAGACGCATAATGGGCATTGACAGTGACATAATTGCGTTGGGGGTTTTTAAAAATTTTAATTTATGGTTATTACATTATTTCTTATTACATTAACTTATCTGTCATTTGAGGAATGTGTCCCGATTAGTGAATCTCGTAATCAAACTTTCAGTTTTAACCTTGAACTGCTCCAAAAACTAATTACTTACCTACCTAATAAAATAAGTTTTTACTAATGTATGTACCTGCTCTACTTACCTACCTACTCATATTTAAATGAAATTTTGTTATAGATTTTTTAATTCTCAATTCTGATTTTCGAATATTTGAAGTCAAAAAAAACACCCCTTGTAACAATGTCATGGCAAAAATTACAACTATCGCAATTTTATAAAGGAGCGATTACACTGGTGCTATACGTCGACGCACCGTACACGTTTTCGTCTTGTGCCGCTGTTATAATTTTGCAGGCAATTGAACGCACATGTGCGTTTGGGACATGTAACAAAGTCCCGACTTTGACAGCCGGCAGCCAATGCGTTAACCCCCTAACATAGGAGTTCCTTGTTCGAACTCATGAGAAGTTATTTAGTAAAAAACAACTTTTTGGATAAATTATCTTATCACTATACTTATGTAATATCATTAAACAAAATACTTACAAAATCGACTGTTTCAATATCTTCAGGATTGGTTCTCTTCATTTTCCATATAGTTCTTTGCGTTCCATCTTTAAAAAATACTTTAAATTCTATAAGGTTCATGTTCTCTTTCATTGTTTTGATTGTAGCGTCCCATTTAGCCAAATGTTCGTTTAACTAATAAAAAAAGATCAGATCACGGGTCTGTTGCATAACAAAGTACAACTTTTATATTACAAGCGGAACTCCCTTTCTAGTTAAAGTTAATATAACTGAAGCGAGAGTTCCGCTTTTACCTAATATTAGTTGTACTTTGTACTTTGTTATGCTATAAGCCCCTGCAGTAAGTAAGTAAGTAAGTAAGTAAATATTAGGGGACAATCTTACACAAATCGACCGAGTCCCAAACTAAGCAAAGCTTGTACTATGGGTACTAGACGACGATAAACATACTTATATATAGATAAATAAATACTTAAATACATAGAAAACATCCATAACTCAGGAACAAATATTCGTGCTCATCACACAAATAAATGCCCTTACCACGCAGTAAAATATAAACCTGCTGGAATATTATCTTATCACGAGGGGGTAACATTTTGTCAAATTTATCTAAACAGACAAATGCATTTTGATTCCTCAACCAACGTGGAATATTCTCACAATTATTTTCCTTGTCGCTATGACATTTTCTATGAAAAGTTTTCACGGTTGATCACGACCGATACGTTACGACCGGTACGTTTTAGAAGTTCATTACCATATAGGTATAGTCACAGTTACGACATCACATAAATACAAATTCTACAAAGCTAGCTAGAATGTTAACTATGCACAAGTTCGTATTTAATCTTACAATCGTTGCTAAAGTTTTCTCTGATTTTGCTGATATTTCTCGAGTTTCCCTTCCCTAATCACGTTAAGCTTTCTTGACTAAATACATACTTTACTTTGAGCGGGCAACGAACCCTCAGCACCACCAGCCTTATTGTGGGACGGTCTACTTTTCTCCTGTAATAAAATAAGACATAATTGCTTATACTATAATTTTCGACAAGGTGATGAGATTTTCCAGGAATCAAAAGTATAAGTGAAAGAATTTTTAAGACTGGCTAAGCAGCTATTGAATTTACCGATTACTACTCGTAACGAACAAAATCAGCTGACCAGCCAGCTTCAGGTAAAGATGAGAGCTTACTGAGTTATCGTTTTCATATAGTTTCGAATGGACATATTCTCGGCAATACCGATTCATCCCCTCACAACACATAAAATTCTACCTTCCTTTGCCTCACCACACTCACCCATTTTTATGCCGTAACCAGAAGTAGGTAAACGTAAACCAAAAATATAAGACTATTGTCAAGGGGGCGCTATTGATCTTATTTATATGGCAATAGTAAAAAAAAAAAAATATATATATTACGGGACAATCTTACACAAATCGACCTAGTCCCAAACTAAGCAAAGCTTGTACTGTGTATAGTTGTTCATTGTTCATTATAATCGGAACAATGACATCTTGACTTGTCTACAAAGTTTAAACTGTCAGTCAAATTGAAGTTGCAAACAATGTAAACAAACCTTGTATTTAAAATGTCTTTAATTTCCATTTTCCCTCATCAAATACTGCTAAATCCGTGTGTTATTTAATCAATACTTACCACAACACTATCCTCAACCATTAAAACAATAAACAAGTGCTAGAATGCGGATATTTCATTAAATGGTTTAAGTATTTACATTGTTCGCAATTTTAATTGACATTGATTTTATCTGTTAGCTCTGATGTTAATTTGGAAAGGTGTTGTAGCGGAATAGTTTCATTCCCCAAGCGTTTTTTCTTCAGTAGTTTAGTATAAACATTATTACAATGATCCGTTGTTGACTACGAATCGTTTTGGGCATTTTTTGTTATTGTTCAAAGAAACCGCCACAGTGACACTGACAATCATTAAAATTATTGTCAGTGTAAGAAATTAGTTCCAACGAAATTCCGCAACATGGCGAATAGTCATATATTTCTGGTCAGGCTTTACATGATATACCTAGATTGTGTAGACGTTCGTTTATTACTGTAACGCGATGCGGCAAGCTTTTGCTTCCTTCGACGTTTCCAACGAAAATACGATACGAATTCTTAAACACCTACAGTATTGTCTGGACACAGCTATCAACTTATCACAGTACGTAGAGATATAGCTTATATGGTTTATTATAAGTATACTCTTAATTCTCTGATGAGCTTAATTTTTGTTTTGATTTACCGTTTTCTGAGGGGCAGCAGCTGGAGCGACAGGAGGCGAAGGGTTCCCCTTCGTCGGCGGATCGTCGACGACTAAACTCATCTCTATATTCTCGATCTGGTTCCTACGATATCGTTCATGAATGTGCTGTGCTCGATGCAATACCTCCAGTAATATCGGACAGCCAACGACCGATAGAAGTTCGCACATCACCTTCGCTTGTGTCTCCTGGAAAAAAACACCAATACTATCGTACCTACAACAGAACCCACCAATGGTCTTGTGCGCACCCTTAAATTTGGGTGCCTGCTTCGTCACATCAACCATTATGGCATCCATCTCATCACCAGAAGCCGTATTGTCTAACGTGCGTTCACTCGCTACGGCATTTACCATCTCATTCTACACTCATCCTTTGCTGTGTGTCAGTATGCTTAGTATAAGTTTTACTTCACCAAAATACTTCTCGATCGCGTATACGTAAAAAAACAATTACTAGGGAAACATGGACAGCGTCTCCGCGGCCGCGCGTCCATGTTTCCATAGAATTGAAATTTTTACGTAAACGCGATCGAGAAGTATTGAAGTGAAGGAAAACTTATACTAAGCATACTGAAAGAAATAGTGAAAGCGATTGTGATTCCGAGTACGTTAGATAAGTGGTACGGTCAACGGGGAGGTATCTTTGCTATTAGTTGCACTCATATACACCGTGAAACTTTAGTGGTTGTTTTCCCGAAACGAGGTGATTTAGTATCGATTGTACAATCGATTTATAATTACTATTTTGACTATAGAGTCAAAAATCCAATTGTGAAAAACGAAAGTCGAAAATGACCGCAAACCAATAGTAACGCTTCGTTGGTACCTAACCTATCGTACGATCGTACGCTACTTGTACCAACGAAGCGTTACTATTGGTTTGCGGTCATTTTCGACTTTCGTTTTTCACAATTGGATTTTTGACTCTAGTCAAAATAGTAATTATAAATCGATTGTACAATCGAAACTAAATCACCTCGTTTCGGGAAAACAACCACTAAAATTTCACGGTGTAGATGGGGGAGATTTCGGGCTTGTGTACCTGGCCCCCGTGGCCTTCCCTACCTCTTCTTTTATTCCGTGCCTACTTGTATTGTAACACTTACGGGCTCTAGTGACAGGAACCACTTGCGATCATTCTTCATGACTTGTATGAGCGTCTGGAGGGGCTGAGCTGTCCTGTTATGATCCATGGGAATTTGATCGTAACTGCTCCAAATTTTACGTCTGTAAATTCATCTAACTTTTTAAATGTTATATTTTGTATCAATTTTAACTGTTACCAGTAGATATAACTGTACGATAGCGTTCGAATAACATTCTTTGAGGTGATATTTGTAAACACACTAAAAATACCCCTTTTGGAAATTATTGTAGAAAACATATTGTGTTGCTATAAAATGACCATTTTTGACTACTTATATACGTTAGCGTTGGAAAGGTCAATAATTCATACAGTAACTTATTACTCCGGAAATTCGACGAAGAACTAGTAGAGTCACCGACATAGTTGCATCGTTGGAATAACGTATAATCGTTATGTAGTAAAGTAAAGTAAAGTTCTTGAAGAGGGGAACGCGAACCGTACAAAGCAGTATTGGTAGGCCTCCCACAAGGTAGACCGACGACATTGCGAGAGTTGTCGTTCATTGTGGCATAATGGCATTCTAAAGGGGAGGCCTTTGTTCAACATTAGACGTTTTCCAACTGATGATGAAGTACTTACTCGCAGGCAGACATTACAGCATCTTTGGTCCGACTATTCCATATACTAATCAGTATTAAAGCCAATGCCCATGCCGAAGAAATATCTTCTATTAAAGCCAGTAAGAATCTCTTCTTATTCGGGGCTGAGATACGAATAAACCAATTTTTTAATGCAAATAGATGTTTGTTGAATTGTATGGTTTCGATTTCGTCTTGTTCACTTGCTAAAATTTAATTACAAATGCACATACATTTATTTAACGTAAAAAAAAATAATTAACCCTGGACCTTATACTATACACCGTGAAATTTTAGTGGTTGTTTTCCCGAAACGAGGTGATTTAGTATCGATTGTACAATTGATTTATAATTACTATTTTGACTAGACTCAAAAATCCAATTGTAAAAACCAAAGCCGAAAATGACCGCAAACCAATAGTAACGCTTCTTTGGTACCTAACCTATCGTACGATCGTACGCTATTTGTACCAACGAAGCGTTACTATTGTTTTGCGGTCATTTTCGACTTTCGTTTTTCAAAATTGGATTTTTGACTCTAGTCAAAATAGTAATTATAAATCGATTGTACAATCGAAACTAAATCACCTCGTTTCGGGAAAACAACCACTAAAATTTCACGGTGTATACGTAAAATTTTCTTAAGAATAATAAATCCCTATGGTATAAAATTAATGTCATAGATAAAGCCACGGTTTCTTTATCCTCTTGGGTCCTAGCTAGCGTACCGTACAAAGTGCAAAACAACAGGTAAGAAAAACTGCCAACTGTACTGGAGTACAGTTAATTCACAAACAAGAAGAATTCCAATATTACAAAACAAATTGGTATCCAGGAGGTTAAGTAAAATTTGGTGATTTTGCATAAAGCTGCGTTTCCACCAGAGATGTGCGAGGTAGCTAAGCGGTGCGAGGCTGTGTTACGAGGATGTGTAACGGTGTGAATGTTTCCACCAAAGATGTGCGAGGTAGCTGAGCGGTGCGAGGATGTGAAGCGGGCTCTTTTCAAATAAGCGGGCAGGGTGCGGTGAGGCGGGAGCGGAGCATCGCCGCCTAACAACACATCCCTCGCAACACATTCCTCGCACACATTCCTCGCACACATCTTTCCCTTCTTTTGTTTTGTATGTACAAAAACCTCGTTCCGCTGAGCTGTTTCCACAAGAGCTGAGCTGAGCAAGGATAGGTAAATGAAGTGTTTCTATTGGTTCATGACAAACACATCCCTCGCAACGCATCCTCGCACAGCTCCGGTCCGCAGCCTAAAACTGTGTCACTTTACCAAAAACCATGTCCTCTAAAATCAGATCGTTAAGGACATGCACTTGCTTGGTTAATTCAGCGAAAGCTAAAACAGGCATATTGTAGGTATATAATATAAATAAAATATGAAACACGTGTAAAATTCTAGCATAAAAAAACAACAGCAAATGTGTCAAAGTAATATTAAAAAAACATACCAAAAACATTTTTCTTCTTACCATAAATTTTCAAATACCTACTTCTTTACTTTATTTTAATAAAAAGGTCCGGACATCATTTTAAATATTGGAATGTCCGTGTGAATAATGCTGGCAGCTACCTCGCTCAAAGAATTAGCCTAGCGATTCAACGAGGTAATGCTGCCAGCATCTTCGGCACAATGCCGCAGGGGCCTTTTTTAGATCTAGTTTAGTTTTAAATTTAGTTTGTAATAATATTATTTTTGTTTGTTTAGATCTAGTTTAGTTTTTAATTTAGTTTGTAATATTTAGTTTATAATTAAGTTTTATTCTTTGTTATTTTTTCATAAATAAAAGTTTGACTTCATCTTTCATAAGTTTTATTAATTAGTAATGTCTAAAAAAAATTACCAGTGGTTTTTATATTTTTTTTGTATAGAAAAGTCAATTATAAGAAACTAATTTCAATATTTTGTCACTTAATCTCTACTTTTTTCAAAATTAATTATTGAAACTATTTTAGTTGATGACGTCAGATTATAATTGAAGGCTCCCACAATGCCAAATTTCTAAATCTATCTAAATGCGTACAATAAGGCAACCCCTTTAATAATTTTTTGCGTAGTGGTACACTATACACTGTGTCACTTTACTGGCACTGTCAAAGTGCTAGATGTCAGACAGCGGGTCCAAATCAAACTCCGTAGTATAATCCACGCGTAAATTGTGAAGAATTCTAACCACACAGAATAAAGTACGACTTGAACCGGTCACGCAATTTACACCAAAGTCAAATGAAGGTCATTGCTTATTTGTTATATAATAAATTCATTACATAATATTAAAATTAAATAACTACAGAAAACGAGTTAAAAAGCATTTATCTCGAACTGGTTTTCGATTTACTATACATTGCAAATAATTAGACATCCCCAATTTAAATGGAAAGCACACTGATTTTTATCAAATTCAATTTAATTGTATTCTCCATATTTCTAGTCGTTGTGTAGTATAATAAATAATGTGGTCTATCTCCGCACTACGCCTCAAAAAGAGTTAATTTTTTAAAGTTGGCCAGATACATACATGTTATGGTTTGCCAGAGAGGTTACCTGCGCAAGTGACCGCTCAGCTAAACCAGCATGTGTGGTGACATTCCGGTGTATAAGGTCGATTCACAAGAGTTGGCACGAATGGATCGAATGAGTGAATGAAAGTATCTATGTGTTACCTATTTGAATACACTTCACACAAATATAAAAATGTCATGCATCCGTCATTTTCCTACAAAAATGTCAAAGTGACATTGCTTTCGTTCAATCCATTCGTGCCAACTCTTGTGAATCGATCTTGTACAGGTTTTCCGTACGGCGTCACTCAAAGAATTGATTTTTGGTTTCGCTCCGGTCGCCTGCACAGGTTAGACCTCTCCGGCAGACCATAACGTGTATGGTCAGCATAAGAGAATGTGTTCCCTTATACTTAAACCTTCAAAATTCGTATAGTCAGCAACGAATGTCCATGAACACATCCAAATTTTCATAACACCTGCACGCTGTATAGTTTCATATGTTACTGAACATGATGTAATACAAATATCGATTGGACACTTGCAAATAACAGAAAACGGTGTACGCTATTTTTTCAAAAGTCGCTGAACATGTTTATTAGATTACGTACTTCTTAACTTCAGTTGAATTTTGACAATCATCGAGAAGAGTGCCAACCTGTCACGTCATTTCATCTCTTTCTTTCATTATGGGTATGTATATGACATCGTCGTTGTCTTTTTTTACACCGGCCAGTGTTTCTTGTTTATTTTAAGTAAAATGTGTAGCAACCTCTTTGGTTTGAATTGAATGTAAAAATAATAAATATGACCAAATACTTTGTGAATTATAATTTCCTTTGACATTTGTAATTATAATGTCCAACTAATTTTGAAAGTATACTGTTCAGCCACTTCTTAAATTATAATGTCTGGTCACTTTTTGATTTATACTGTCCAGTTACTTCTGAAAGTATTACTGTTCAGCAACTTATGAAATTATATTGTTTAGCTACTATTGGCATTTTAAGATGTAAATTTAATATTGTTTATACTTCTGTTCAGTAACTTATAAATAAATAAATAAATATCACGGGACAATTCACACCAATTGACTTAGTCCCAAAGTAAGCTAGGAAAGCTTGTGTTATGGGTACCAGGCAACGGATAAACATACTTATAGAGATAGATACATACTTAAATACATATTAAACACCCAAGACCCGAGAACAAACACTCGTATTTTTTTCATACAAATATCTGCCCCGACACGGGAATCGAACCCGGGACCTCGAGCTTCATAGTCAGGTTCTCTAACCACTAGGCCATCTGGTCATGTATAATGAATGTGTCTAGTAACTTTTAAAATCTTATTTTGTTCGGCGACTTTCGTTGCTGACTGTACGTATCGTGCTATTCCGCTCACGCTTATACATCCTACTAATATTATAAACGCGAAAATTTGTAAGTATGGATGGATGGATGTTTGTTACTCTTTCACGCTAAAACGGTTTGACGGATTCTGATGAAATTTGGCACACAGATAGTTTATAATCCGGATTAACATATATCATACTTCTTATCCCGGAAAATTGCATAGTTCCCGCGGGATAGCGATAAACGAATTCTTCGCAGACGGAGTCGCGGGCAGCAGCTTGTAGTATTTAATACAAGAGTGACGTGACGGTATTGCATTGATGGTTCTATGAGAACTTCAACTTTCGAATTTCGCTGTAGCCCCTAGTTCTACTGATTTTGAGAGTTCGGAGACTAAACTTCGAACATATCAAAGTAAAGTGCTGTAGTTTCATATGCGCCACTGACTAGCACCATCAATGGTGCAGACGACACTGCTATGTACCTACCGTAATGGTGCTAGTCAATAGTATGCATATGAAACAACAAAATCAAGATTGTTGTTGTTGCTTAAAATAAAAATAAGAAACTGGTCATACTGCATTTTATTTCATAGAGCTACAAAGGGCATTTGTAGGAAGGAATTTTAAAAGCAGGATACAGGGATGCAAAGTCTCGGCTCCATAGCTTCAAACGCTTGCTATTATCAGCGTCTTTTTTCACATTCGCAACTTTCACAATATTTGTAACGTAACGCTTCTGGGTCATCGTTGAGCTAAAAATAAATAGCTGCATTTAATTTTTAACACAAGTAATTTGGTTGACTGTATTATGTCTTGACTCTATACTTGCGTTGTCTTGCAATACAATCTCCATCCGTACCACAGGTCAGTACGATCAATGAATTGGGTGAAATTTGACTCGCAAGATTTCTTATGAAACATACACACATGTTCTGCCGTAGTTCCCATGCGGGCCCAGTGCGGATTGGGAACTTCAGACACTCACACTTCAAATAATTCTCATTGAATTTACTCTCAGGTGTATACAGGTTTCCTCGCGATGTTTTCCTTCACCGTAAAGCTCATGGTAAATTTCAAATGTATTTCACACATATTAAATATCAAAAAAACTTAAGAGCCCGGGCTCGAACTCACAGCCCTCTGCTTGAGAAGCGATAGGTCAAACCACAATGCCAGTACGGCATTTTTAGTACCTAAATGAACATAATGTAATGTAATGAGTTTTTGTTATCAAATGATACCTAAACACTTTTTACGTTTCAACGGGGCCCATATTCGTTGGTGCCAGAGGACCCTGACATGCCCTAAGACAGCTCGGAACTTTCGTATTTTTAGGCATGGATCCGTGCAAAATCTAAGGCTTTTTTATTTATATTTTCATCTTTAAAACACTGGTAGGTATTATTTGAGACAGACTAAAAGGATAAAGGCAATTCGGTTAAATGTCAATCTGTATAACTTACGTAGTAGTAGGGTCCTGCTGAAGTGGTGGACAGAGCGGCAACTGTATAACTTACGTAGTAGTAGGGTCCTGCTGAAGTGGTGGACAGAGCGGCAACTGTATAACTTACGTAGTAGTAGGGTCCTGCTGAAGTGGTGGACAGAGCGGCAACTGTATAACTTACGTAGTAGTAGGGTCCTGCTGAAGTGGTGGACAGAGCGGCAACTGTATCGAATATTTCATGAGAGGACATGGAAAGTGCTGATTCCCTAGCGTCATGACGCCATCCTAAAAATCATATAAGAATAAACTACTTAATCTTCTTCTTCTTCAAATATATAAAAATCTCGTGTCACGGTGTTTGTTATCGAACTCCTCCGAAACGCATGACCCATTTTTATAAAATTTTTTGTCTGTTTTTGGTAGGTCTGAGACTGAGAATAGGTTGTGGGCTATTTTTTGTAGCCTTATTCTTCGCAGACGGAGTCGCCAGCTAAGCTAGTAGGTAATATTACAAAGAGGAAAGATTTGTATTTTGCATGTTTGTAACAAATAAACTCAAAACTCATGGACCGATTCCTAAAACGTCTATTGGAACAGCTAAATAGATTTCTAGGTATACAAACTTAATAAAAGTCAATGCACGTGAAAAGAGCTCCGAGCGAAATTGGAGGTGTGAACTAGGTTGGCAATACAATTATGCCTGAAGCTTGCATACTTATGTAAAATTTGAATGAAGTATACGTCAGCTACTTGCACAAAAATGTGCAAGCTATGGACTTGCGTAACGCAGCGCCAGGTCACACACGCCTCTGAAACCTGATTATATTTTACATTTACTATGTACGACTTTCTCGTTTCGGTTTTGTTTTGCCAGTTGACAGCATGCACGAAATATATCCACACAACTAGCAGCAGCTCATTCACCTGCATTGACTTGTGTGTCCCTATTATGGGACAGCAGGAACACATCATATAGTTAAGTTACCAAACGTATAGAAGAACACAATTTTTCCTTGTTCGCATCACGTTTGAGGATGGCACTGCACCATCCCCACAAGTTGTCATCGGTAGCGCCTCTTCTGTTTAGCCTTTCCGACATGTCAGCCATGTTCCGAATCGGTTGAATTTTCTACAAAATAAATTGCTTAGACAAAATGCGAAAAAGTAGGTATACCTATTAAAAAATCAGAGGTTCCAGAAAGTATACCTACAGGTCGATTCACAAGAGTTGACACGAATGGATCGAATGAGTGAATGAAAGTCTCTATGTGTTACCTATTTGAATACACTTCACACAAATATGAAAATGTCATGCATCAGTCATTTTCCTACAAAAATGTCAAAGTGACATTGCTTTCGTTCAATCCATTCCTGCCAACTCTTGTGAATCGATCTGAACAAGCGCAAATGCTAGAAGACACAAGCATTCTTTTTTATTTTATTCATATACAGGATGTCCCAAACGCAACGATAACCTGGTAGGTATAGATAAATTACCGAGAGCGTTGAATTGCATTATGTGGTGGTACTGTGTGTTTATAGGCATTGGAGAGAGAGATCTCTATATTGTTGTCTCTCTCTCACTAAATTGTAATGCCTATAAACATACAATACCACTATATATGCAATTCCACGCTCTCGGTAATTTATCTATACCGGGTGAGAGGGCAAGTTATACCAGTTCTGGAAAAATAATAAGAAAAATGTATATCATTTAGTTAAGCGATAATTGGTGTTATAGCAAGGCATTAATATTACTTATGGTATTAGAAATTTAAAAAAATATATATTATTAACGTTTAACTCAGTGAAATGGATTTTTTCCTTATTTTCCCGAACTGTTATTATTTGGCCTCTTGTACAATAAATATCAGTATAAATTCTTCAAATTTGACATGTACCTAATGTAATTTTATACTTATCGTTCAATTATCTAAAATACACTAAACTAAATATCTAAAATGTCTTGCTAAAGATGCAAGTTTCAGCTTACTGGCCTCGTAGTACGCTTCTTAGGCTGGAGATTCCTAAATGAGTAACGACCCGACTTCTCGCTGGGTCTGAGACTGGGCCGCTCATACATAATGGAAGGTGCTGTACTGGCCATTTGAGAGCTTATTGCAGCTGCTGTCAGCTCAGTTTCATCCATGGTGTACATACTAGTGTCGTGGCGTAGCACTAAGTCCTGAAATTAAAGATTTTGACATAATGATAGTACAGTCTGTTACTGACAACACAAAAAAGTGCACATAGTTTTAGGTTAGCAGAACTTGTTCTCTTCCACTTCTGTTCTTTGCGATCACCAGCAACATCGTATAAACTCTCGTTGTATACAGTGTTGGTTGTGTTACTATTAAATTAATAGTAAACAACAGTCTTCTCTTTTCAATTGGCCCAAAAATAAATCTTCAGTCCACGTTTTTAACACAGTCAACATTTGATGTAGTAATTTTCATAAGGTCTGATCATTCGCATGGCGCTTTGAACTTCCGCCAGGGGGATTTTCCTCAGCGTCTCAAACGTACCTACATAAACCTGTTTATATTTTTACATGTCCAACATTGGCTGTCTGGAAGAGATCGCTATTGAGCGATAAGACCGCCTATTGTCTGCCTGAATTTTTATTGTTATTAATTTCTTCTGTACTTTTTTGGTGATCAATAATGAATATTTGTATTGTACCTATAAGTATAAACTTTCATAGTAGTTCTAGTAAAACTGCAAAGTTATATGAACTCACAGTAGCATTCAAGGCATTGGACGAAGTTTTCCGCGTCTAATAAAACGCGTTTAAGGACGTAATGTGTAATGAATAACGGCGTACTGTATGCTTAGTACCTATATGTTTTTACTTCACGAAATACTTCTCGATCGCGTTTACGTAAAAAAAACAATTCTATGGAAACATGGACGCGCGGCCGCGGAGGCGCTGTCCATGTTTCCATAGAATTGATTTTTTTACGTAAACGCGATCGAAAAGTAGGTATTTTAGTGCAGTAAAACTTATACTAAGCGTACTGAAGCCCAAATGACGGCTGGATTCGTAACTCTTAAACTATTTAATCATTTTATATTAAAAATAGTCTTATTATCGTATGTATAATATCTGCCTCCTACATTTACCTTAAAGCAAGACATTACAAATTCTCAGCCAAATCAAAAGGTTACATTAATTCAATCCAGAATTCTCAAACCCTTCAAATACACTTGCATTGAATTGTGCTTACCAGGAAAACTAAGAGTCTCTTGCATGGGTGCGTAGGTAACTGTTACTGATATTCATACCTTTAATTTTTCCATGTCTGCGTCAATCTTCAGCCTGGTAGCTGATTCAGCCTTCAAATCATCGACGAGATACGCCCAGTATTTGTTCACACGGGCGCAGTCAGCAAGAAGGGTGTTAGGTAGAAATGACAAAATCCGCTTGCCTATGGCTGATGGTAGAAGCTGAAGCTGTGAATGATAGATAGTAAATAAAGTTGCATTGATAGTTAAGCACGAGCCAATGTCACCAGGTAGAGAGGTGTTTAATAAAAGTTACATCAAGTATTTGGGTAACGCCACGAAGCATTTCAACGCATGTTTTGAGCTATCAAAATCCAAGGAATATTGTCGATTGACCATCAATTAAAAGGAAAACCAAACCAAACCTTAGTACTCCGTAACAGGTGTGTTTGGCTGTCTTTGTGGAATGATCATCAGTCCATAGGCATAATACATTATTATGCCCATTTTGGTAGCGCAAAAAATAAGGGGATTAACTACTTTGCGGCTAAAGCTGTCTATGCTTCAGTGACAAAATAATTTATAAAGGTATATATTATGATTATGTATGTAAGTCAAGTGCATCAGCAACAGGACTTAATTATACAGAATCTAAGCATTAATACGAAAAATTGCACGCTTTGGGAGGAAATCTGGGTAGTGATATATATTGCTTACAAAATCCACCGTCTCAATAACTTCAGGAATAGGTCTGTTAACTTTCCATATCTTCTTTTTCGTACCATCGGTAAAAGTAATCTCTAACTCTTCCAACTTGAGACTGTCTTTCATGGTTTTTATAATAGAATGCCATTGCGCCAATTTCAGGTCCAACTGTAATTTTAAAACAAAGACCGTGCTGTTAATTTTCGTACGTAGGTGCATTTATTGTTTTTACTAAGTATGTCACCTTCATCACCACGGTACAAATGCCGGCAAACTTCTTGAGAACCCGAGAACCAAGTGACTTTTACTTATCACTGCTATTATACCTACCTTGATCTGTGAAAACTTACCAGGTATCACCGACTAAGAAGAAGTAGGTAGTAGAGCTCAAGAAGTTTGTCTGCTTCTGTATTTTCAAAAACCATGTACGGATAGCGCGTTCCCGAGTTACGCGTAGTTGGTGTACGTTGCCCACGCGTACATTGGTTACGCGTACAAGCTCCTGTATGGATCGCCGCGAACCTGAACGCGAGGTGAATCGATCCAAAGCGCTCGCTATACATTTTGCCGTTCAAATATAGCGTACCAGAACGTGCGCGTCTGCTTTAACGCGCGGCCAGTAACCACTGACGCGATTTGCATGCGAGCCAGGTTCGCGCGGCACGCGTTCTCCAAGAATGTACGCGTAACTGCAGGTTTAGACATGGCGTTCCAGGACACGCGTAATCGACTACGCGTACAAATGTACGCGCTATCCGTACATGGCTTAACAAAATGCTATTTTATTTCGTAGGTATTGAACATGTACAGTGGAGCTAACTGAAACGTGACCCATCGTGGAACCTTTTCACAGAAAATGTCACAGTGGCATCGCATTGTTTGACAAAGAAAATCATTATGACGCTTAACTGTGAAAGCGTTCTATGATCTGTCGGAAATCAAATGGCTTGTCTGTACCTAGCCTGTAGACAAATAATGAATACCCGTGTAATCCTACGAATGTTTCAAAATGATTAACTAAAAAACATAGATACAGTAATAGCACCCCAATAAATGTGCACCTGTAAATCTCTGTCCTGGGACACGTCGTAAGTAAGTATACTGAAAATTCCTAGACGAAATACAAGATTACTAAATGAATCCGGAATAGTTATTATATTATAGCCAGCAGTTTAGGAGAGTTCAATTGAATACCGGTACGTAAAAGCTTTTCGACAATCTTCAATTGGTATTGGCAAAAATGTTTCACTACATTCAACTGTTTAACGAGGCGACGGGTACGTATTCAAGTTGTAATGTAGTTTGGCAGAGCAGAATTATCAAGTCGTACATCATCGTCGTTTGTTCCAGGTCAACAATTACAAGTTGTACATTAACCGTATCCGATGCGACGTCATCACGAATGAGAATTTCCAGTGAAACATATTTGCAGGGGTTTCATTTGGAATTACGCAACCTCCGGACGATATATTCTGGATTTATTTTATGACACATTGCCGGCTTATATAGTTAAGGGCTGTGTGGAGCAGTTGAAGGTCCCGATTCATTTTCTTCTCAACCTCTCTCTTTCTACTGGGGTGTATCCGCATCTGTGGAAGATCACTAGAGTGAGGCCTATACCTAAGTCCAATGACAATTCCAAAGTGGAAAATCATAGGCCCATTGCTGTTCTTTCGACACTGGCAAAATTGTTCGAATCCATACTGTCCCGTGCAATTTCCACGCAAGTTAAGCCATTTCTATGTGAGTCGCAGCACGGTTTTAGGTCTGGTCGTTCTGTCGATACCAATTTCTTGATTCTGACTGATACTATCTCTGAGTGCCTGGACAGGGCTATTCAGGTCGACGTCATCTATTTTGACTTTAAGAAAGCTTTCGATCGCGTAGATAATGATGTCCTTTTAAATAAGCTTGATGACATTGGCTTCTCTTCCAAGTTGCTGGCTCTGTTTGCCAGTTATCTGCGCAATCATCAACAGTATGTTCGACATGGATGTTTTGTTTCGGACCGATATCACACTCGTTCAGGTGTCAGTCAGGGTTCCATATTGGGGCCTCTTTTGTTTGGTCTGATGGTTAACGACTTGGAATCTGTCGTTCGTAATGCGAAATGTCTCCTGTATGCTGACGACCTCAAGCTCATTTATGGTGTGAAGGAGCCAGCGGATTGTGTCTCCTTGCAGGAAGATATAGCCTCCGTGTTTAAATGGAGTAGAGACAACAAGTTGTCATTTAGTGAAAAGAAGTGTTGCGTTTGTACATATGGGCGTAGTTCTGCCCCTATGCATGCGCAATACTTCCTTGACAATAAGATGATTAATCGTGTCTTCTCTGTGAAGGATTTAGGAGTGGTATTTGACACCCGACTCACCTTCCATGAGCATATTCGTGCACTTGCCAGTAGCTGCTTTAAAAGACTGGGTTTCTTGCTACGTAATTGCAAGGACTTTCATGAACCTGGAGTTATAAAACTACTTTTTAATGCCTTAGTGCGGAGCAAATTAGAGGCGTCTTCCCTTATTTGGAATCCATATGAATCCACATACACCTTGCTTCTAGAGAAAATTCAAAAGTCTTTCCTTAGGTTTCTCTACAAGAAAATGTTTGGATACTACCCTTATTTATATCCTACAAAATTCTTATTAGGTTGCTTAGGTTTTAACTCTTTAGAAGTGAGGCGAAATAACAATCTTCTCATTACAGTCTGCCGTTTTTTGCGTGGGGAGTCGGATGTCATCCGATTAGTGGATAGCGTACTTAGGCTAAGCGTCCCGGGCGTCCCCCGAGTGAACCTCCGGCCGCGTGCGCTTGCTCTACTCAATACGCTCCTGGCATCTGTACCCGAGTGTGACCTGGTTGCGTGGAGATGGGTAGCTGTATGCCGGGAATGTTTGAGTTTTTGTGAGACGATGGACAATAGGCCGACCAAAGTGCAATAATAAAATGTCCAGCTGGTTTTCTTTTGTATGCCTACTTAATTTTTGTTATTTTTATTAGTGTTTTTCTTTAGTTTATGTATGTACTCAATATTGTTATTTATAATTGATGTAATTAATTTAATTTTAATTCTTATTCTCTTTTTAATTCTTAGTTATTACCTAAGTAATATGGTTTCTCGGCGTATTGGTTCGGTGTAATGCCGTGTAAATTAATTGAATAAATAAATAAATAAATAAATAAATAAATAAATGATACCTCGTATACATCAGGATTCTAAGAGTGAGTAGGTAAGCAATAGAACCTACGCTCATAAATATTTTTACCTCCTTTTGAGCTTGTCCTGGCACATTTTGTTTAGTTTCGGGATCCGCTCCTGCTGAAGAAGGCCTACCACGTGGTGTGGGCTCCTTCTTTCCCTGCCAAGAGACATTATTTTAATATTTAAAGACCAACAAAGCCAGAGCTATGAACACGTTATTAAAGTTGCCGTAGCCGTACCTACTGCTGCAATGCAGTGACCGGCAGTGTCAATTATGTAGTCACAGAGTACATTTTCGAGTGACAACTGCCAAAGAGAATAGAATAACTAGGTGTCAACGTTACAGAAGTACTTACTCTATTGTAAGAAGTGACTTATAAATGTATCATAAAAATAAATGCATCATGATTGCCTTCTCAAGTGTGGCTTGGGATTTATCAGCCTTCTCCATCGGTGATTCTGTCACCACCATGCATTCTTGTATATTCACCAGCTGATCATCGCGATACTTCTCGTAAATAACTTGGGCTTCTTGTAGAACTATCCACATTAAGGGACCTCCACCGATCGATACAAGCTCCGACAAGACTACAGCTTGTTGGTCCTGAAAATGTACACTTTCAAAACGTATACTTTCTCAATTCGAACATTTTCTCGAAATGTACACTTATCTTTACCATTCATGCACTTGCCCATTAAGTGCATATTCCCAAAAAGTACTCTTCTCCAAAACGCACACTTTCCCAATATGTACAAGTTTGTGATACGGCCGTTACTATAATACGTACAAATACAGCTTTTTGGAAAAAGTTTACTTTTTGGGATACTGTATCTAAGTACAGATACATAAATACTCTATCTGAGAAAGTGCAGTTTTTGGGAAAGTATACCCGTCGGGAAGTGCATTTTATGAGATAGTAGGTTTACGAGCCTGAAAGCAGGCCAAATGCATGCCATGTACTTACGCGCCATATTTACCTACCGCGGGGACGATCTGCTAAGATCGAAATTTCAGTAGGTTGTCACAAGCGCGCGCCGACGCACGTTTATTCGTGTTCCACGGAAAAAATATGCCGCTTGGACTTTTATAAGTGAAAATGGTGAAACAGGGGCAAACTTTAATATGACTATGCTAGAATTAATAGCTAATATAACAATTTGGAAGTTCGTATCGTGCTGTCCCTCTTACTCTTCTATAAAAAGCTATAAGCGTGAGCGGGATGGCACGATGCGAAGTTCAAAAGTTGACCGTCGTATCTAGTATAACGTTAGGGTACTGTGAGCATGGCAATGTGTTCTGCGTATTACAATAAATATCCTTTTTTGTTAGGATTCCAGAGCTAAAATGGCAAAAACGGAACCTTTATAGTTTCGCCATGACCGTCTGTCCCTTTGTCCGTCCGTGGCTTAGCTTAGGGAATATTAGTGCTAGAAAGTTTGCATGGATATAATATATAGCAATTATCCCAACAAAATGGTAAAACAACATGTAGAGAAAAAAAAATTAATCCAAACTGCCAGCCCTTGTCACTGTCGGCACGCACACATTCTCAAGGAGACGGAGTAGTATAATCTGTGGCTACAATCGCAGTAAGTACCAAGATTTTGTACGGGATGCAGTATCTGTTACGAAGTAACTATTAAGTAATCTGTGCTGAAAGTCTTATCACACTGGCGGACGATTTAAAAGACAAGTGAAAAATAATTCGTAGCGATTTGATAAGGCTCTAAGCCGTCTTGAAGGTTCACTACCAATCCTAAACCAACGAACACGACCACTTTGTCAAGAGCGACTTAGAAAAAGGAATACAAACAAATTTAATGCTTACAGGATCAAGGCTAATAAACCACTCTCGATCCGATTTCATGACAACCACCAGCGTCTTCAGAGGCACTGCTGTCCTGTTGTGATCCACGGGAACTTGGTCGTAACTGCTCCAGATCTCTTTTCTGAAAATAAAATCAGAACGAAATAGTACCTAGATAAAGTAATAGGTAGGAGATTCAGGGCCTCAAGCAAGATACAGGCTCAGCCTAGTTTTGGGTCCGCCGGACATCCCACTTATGTTATGTATTTTTTTATATAAGAGGGGGCAAACGAGCAGACGGGTCACCTGATGGAAAGCGATAACCGTCGCCCATGGACACCCGCAACACGAGGGAAATCACAGGTGCGGTGCCGACCCTTTTAGGAATTGGTAGGCTCGTTTTCTAAAGATACTATAAACATGTATTTTTTTAAATTAAAATAAATTGTAATATCGTTTTGTAATGTAGGTATATTAAGGATTGGGAGGAAACAAAGGACCCGCAGAAAATCTGTGAAAAAATGGGTTTCAGTCAAATTTACTGAAATTTTGGAATAATGTAGGTTTTGGCTTCCTAATCAAAATTTAATATGGGCGTAAGTACCGTAAATGACTAGTTTTTAAGATAAGATAAAAACAGCGGATCTAGTGGTCCCCATCTTACCTAACATTATCTAAATATAAAAATCTCGTGTCACGGTGTTTGTTACCGAACTCCTCCGAAACGGCTTGGCCGATTTTTATGAAACTTTTTTCTCTATATTCGGTAGGTCTGAGAATAGGTCGTAGGCTATTTTTTATACCCGTAAGGTGATATGGCAAAACAACGTTTGCGGGGTCAGCTAATAATTTATAATACACAAAACGTCTTCCGCTAACAACTTAAGCCGGCCACACATGCTAGGTTTTGCGTGTCGGTTTTGCATGCACAAGCAATGCCAACAGGCACGACCGAGTAAATATAAATTTTCATATTTCAAATTTTGCTTGCGCAGGCAAGGATTCATGTCATGCACACGTTCAGTTATACCTGCACAAAATGAACTGTGCAGGCATAACCGTCGGTTATAACCTAACGTGTGTGGCCGGCATTACGTCAGCTATTGATACTAAATTTAATGAAAACAAATATGTCGTAAAAACTGAATCACTTACCAGGGTGAACTCTTTTCATTGCAAATGTAATGTTAACATTCCATACATCTGGCAAGAAATAATCGTGATATTGGTTGTGAAAAGGTTCCATCGTGGTTGATTCGGTTTCCATGACTTTACACACTACTAGTGATTAGGGTTGCCACCTTAAAGTACGTTACTTTGTACGATCTAAAGATACGTTGTCTAATGAAAGTTTGACTTTTTCTCGCCGCTAGGTGGTAGCTCTACTAGTAATGTGCCGGATCGCTAAAAAATGTAGGAAATGTATCCACGGATACAGATCCGAATACGCATACTTAGTGTTAAGATCCGCTGATACGGATACCTACTACATAAAAGAAAGGTTTTCTTAAGTCTTTCTTCTACAGCCCAAATTACTCACTCGCAAACAGACGACACTGCGTCCTTGGGTCGACAGTTCCATATTGCTTTCAGTAGCAACGATATTGCCCATGCACTGTTAAGGTGCTTCAGCAGCGCCAAAATGAATATTTTCTTGTTAAAGCTAGAGACACGAGAGAACCAATGCTTTGTAGCAAATAGATGTCTACTGAATGTAGCTGCCTCTTCTTCAATCGCATTTCCTACAACAAGTTTTGTTAAGTTAGAACCAAAGTACTTTCTAAGGCACTGACTGCTTTACTCAAAAGTCTTAAAAAGTTTTTTTTTTATTTCATATTTTTAATCATATTTAGCGCAAGCTTATAGTGCTATCTGATCCAGCTGTCAACTCTAATGGAATCAGTGCCATGAACGTAAGAGTTCATACAATTTGAGAGCTTCGGTCAGTGCCTTGAACGCTACTGTTTGTACAAATAATGTTGCTTCTGTTGCTATTAACTACTATATGAACGCTAATTTGGGCTTAAAGCACTGGATGAAAGTCAGTTGAGGGATTGAGCGAAATCCGGTACTTAGTGGAAGTCTGTAAACACTGCCGGCAGAGAATGGGTTAAAATTAGGTATGTTTAAGTTAAGAGAAATAGCATAATGAACTCTGACCGCGCTACAACATGCTTTTCAGAAGCTAGGTACTGTCATACTTTCAAACATACTTTGACTTTGTAGTAACGATGGACGCTACACTGAACGAAATCTGTAGTCGACCAAGAAATTCCTTTACCACCTTAAGGTTCAATAGTCAATGCGGCAATCAGCCTTATTATTTTTGTCCAATGTTGGAACTATCAGAAAAAATTATAAAGTAATTACTTGGTCCACTAAACAATAACAAGAACATAAAGCAAAAGATAATTAATTCTACAAACCAAACCCATTACGCATGTCAGACAGAATAATATCATTTATAAGATGCAACTGCTTTGATACATCAGTGAAAGAAGGCATTTTAAATAAATAACAAACTGAATAAATAACACAATCTTAAACAACAAAAACGTTACTTAACCGTAACAGAATATAAAATTCTAACGAAAGACATTTCAAATTTTTAAACGTTTAAACATAATCTATTACCTTCAATCAGACAAGTAGGTTGTAGTAAAACTCTTTGGGTTGCTAATAAAAACTACTTAAAAAAATGTAAGGATTGCATTACCTTTTTAATTCGGTTTACGCTGGTACGACTCCGGTTAACATGCTTGATTGCTCACTATTTACGTGGTAAATCCAGCACCAGGGTCACATAATAGGTCAGATACTGTGCCACGCAGTTGTGTGATGTGAATGTTCCACTTACGAATATCCGTCAAACCAACTGACACCGCCAGTTGGAAACTGCCATGACGCGCGTGGACACGCCGAGTCCACCCCATGGAATAACTATCAAGCAAACAAACACAAATTTATGTCGACCTGCTATAGTGATTCTACTAACGACGTTCGTTATAGTGGTATTCTTTGTTATAAAAAAACCGACCGACACTCTGGACGATCCTCAGTTCGTTGTTAAAAGTATGCCTTCAGTTTACACAAAGTTAGAGGAAGTGGATCCCGATGAAAGAGAATTGTTTGAAGGGTTTCGGACTTCGTTTTTGCCTGTTGAGGAGGTGATGTTAGCCAGTCGGTCCAAGCATAAAAGAGACGTGTATGGCAGTAAGAGTGATATGTTTATTTGGGATTCGGAAAATCAAGTTCAAGCGCCCACTAGGCTGAAACGCATGAGCCAATTTCCTTTGACGTCTCAGGAATACAAGTAAGTAAACATCTGTATAGTGAATAGCCTGTTTAATGGGTTATTTTCTGTAATTTCCAGTTTTTGTTTACTTCTACATAAATACGAAACTTAATTTACTTATTTAGTTGTGGTTTCACAATTTCAAGATGGTCTGATCCAGGCATAGTCAGAAGAAGTTAGCAAATTCTAATCGTAAAACTAAATTAACAACATATAGAAATTTTGGGAAATTGTGGTGATTTTCCGCACTGAGTAATCAACAGGACCTACTCTTATTCCTCTTTGTATGGTAAAATAAAGGTACAATTTTCACGCAAGCTTATTTCATTTTACATTGTAAAATGCGCGTCAGACGGGTCGATTGTGATAACGTATTGAAGGATACTAGGTACTTAACCCACCGAAGTTATTTAAATAAGTTAAACACAAACAAATCTAGGGAAACCGATCCTTTGCAACGCATGGTGGCCCCAGTTGAAGACGACGATGAAGACAGCACAGAAGAGAGTGAAGAAGAATACGAGTCAGCGGATGCAGGTGTCAGTAATGAAGAAGGCGAAGCCATAGAAAGGTCTGTCTATATTAATTCCTGTAAATCTTTATTAACAAAACAACACAAAATTGATTAAAAACTGAGAATTAACCAGTAGTAACAGCCCTCCACTGTTATAGGTACATTACGCGTCTAGCGACTAAAGGTACATTATATTGATCTAGTTCGCACCCGCTGTTTTGCTCACTTTGTAGAGCTCCCTTTTCCGTAGGAATTTCGCAAGGTTCACATGCCAGAAAACCTATGCAAATTTTAGCTTTCTAGGCTTGGGCCTAAAAAGTCCTAAGCCCTTGGGGATTTGGGTTGAGCGTTAATGAGTCAGTTCATCATTGGCCAGATCTGATGGCCTTGGTTGAAATGGGTTATTATTAATTAGGAAGGAAAGACTTGCACACTTGTTTGTATTTTTTAATCTCACCTGTGAAAACCTACGCATGATTCGGCATGTGTATCTATCTATTACTCGGCTGAGTTGGCTGACTGGAAGTCAAACGTCAGTGATGGATGAGACTATTGTTGTGCGCTCACAATGCAGTTCGCAACACTTGATTGAACGTGTTTGGCCCCTACTCATCCGATGTTGAATATATCTTCCTATTTTAGGCAATTTATTAAGCCAACCTTATTTAAGGTGCGACCAAACCGCCGCTTAAAAAACGGTGACGGTACGGAATGGCAGTGACGCGCCGTAAACGTCAGAATTTACCGCATGCTTTCCATAGTAAAGTTTTGACGTTTACGGTGCGTCACTGCGATTCCGTAACGTCACCGTTTTTTAAGCGGCGGTTTGGTCGCACCCTTACGTCCGCAAATTAAACCGCAACACAAATATTAAAGACTGAATCCGTTGATAAAGTACCTATAACAAAAGTATGGATGTATAAATGTTTCATCAGAATATATCGTAAATCCTCATTCATTAAAAATTGTTTATTTGATTATATGTAAGGAATAACTAGTTTAAATTTCGAATTGTAGGTAGTGCAAACCTTATTCGCCTCGCGCTTATACATATCAACTAAAAACAAAGAATTAATAACCAGGATACTTAATAACAATAATCTTGCAATCATTCCGGAACATTACACGACTCGGTGAAGATCTTGACTTTGGTTTTGTAGCATGGTGCGCCCCCAAAAACACGTTGATCGTGGACCTCTAGACGATGTGGTGGAACAAGTCCGTGGTCAGCCGGAACTAGAGGAAGAGGAAATGGATTCCTCGGCACATCTTCATAAGCCACCTAGAGAACAATCAGGTTCGTACTTTGTCTCATTCGCTTCATTGTTTGTCTGATTCAAAGCGTTGTGATCCGGAGATGGTATACTTTCAAGGTATCGCCTGATTTTTGGTGATCAATAAATAATAACATTATTTTGTACCTAGTTGTACATTTGTGTTGTAATTGTAAATGAGAGAAGCCTATGTCCAACAATGGACTGATATTTATTTATTTATTCATCAACAAAAATTACAGTATAACACCAAGGCGCTGTAAAATTCGAAAATACAAATAAAAAGACAAGAAAACTTAAATAATACTATAATTATTTAGGGATTTTTGAAAGACGTCTCGTGGTGAAGATATGGCCTGATGATGATGATGTTTTATTGTGAATAAAATTGTTTATTTTATATACTCAACGGCAAATCTAATCGCCCTCCTTCCTTAGAAACATGTATGTAAAGTACTTTACTGTTATAATCAAATCACCTATTTAATGGTTTTGGAGATAGAATCACTCTGAATCAGACATATAAATATCATTTATTCTCTATCCCGTGGGAATTTCAACAAATCTGCCCTTGTTCATTGCCTACCTACATCACCAAGGCAATCTTTATGCAAGATGTCAGCCTTCTGGACAAAGGTTTGGGCTGGGGGTTGATGCATCAGTCAATCATTCAGGACTTTTCTTTTTATAACTTATGCATAGATTAAGATTATTTTTATTGATTAAAATATGTGACGCTAATGCATACAGATAACTTTTTTGCTTGTCATGTTTAGCCATTTCATGGGCAATGGCATCATTATATAATGTGTTGAATTGGATCACAATACCGTATGCTTCATGACCATTTATTCAATTGACCGTTGGCCTAATATCGTCAAGGTTATCTATCTACTTGCCATCTATTATAGTGCTATAAATATTCATGAAGATATTTTCATAACCAACTCAATAACACCATGACATGACAAATGCCACTAAATTTATTGCTTTTCTGCAACAGGTATTCATGCATTTTGGAAAGGTCAAGGCGACAGGGAAACCATCAGGTCTACGCAAGCGAATATCATGAAGCGGAACATGGATCACGAAGCAGATCCTTGTCATGATTTTTATCAATATGCTTGTGGGAACTGGGCAACATTGAACCCGATACCTGCTGATAAGGCGGGGTAAGATCTTTTACTTATTAGTATTTTACGGGTTATTTGTTATATTTTAATTTTAATTTTCTATTCAGATACGATACATTTGAAATGTTGCGTGAGAATCTTGATACAGTTCTCAAAAATCTATTGGAGTTTGACAGTGAAGAATGGGTCACTAGCAAATACCCTGGTCCTCATCTTGATACGCACTATAATTTTCTACACAATTTAAAAAAATGGAAAAATACTAAACACGACAATAAATACGTGGACACCATTGACGCCGATACTCGTGAAATTTTGAATAGTACAAATGAAGGGAAATATCGATATAATTGGAATCCACGCGATGAGCACAAGATGGAATTTGTAAATCGCATGCGACATCTTTTGAAGAGGGGGACAAGAGCCTTATTTAAATCAACTAACAAAACTAAGTCAAATAATCTGAAATCTATAAAAAGGTTTATTTATAAACGCAATAAGCTCAGGCTTAAGCGGATGACAAATGTAAAAAAACCTACCCAATACCATCAAAAGAAGAAGTATAATCTTAAAAATACTTTTAACGCATCAAAAGCCAGTTTTATTCGTAGAAAATTACAAGCAATGTCTGTTAGAAATAAAAATATGCCTAAAAGAGCAGCGCAGGATTTCATTGCAAGATTAAATACTTCGAAATCATTTTCGAATGACCCATCCAATGGAGATGCAGCAACAAAAGCTAGATTTTTATTTAAATCGTGCATGAATTACGAAATACTACAGAAACGCGCACATCAACCGCTCTTGGATTTATTAAATTTATTGGGCGGCTGGCCTATACTTAATCCATCGTGGACTTCAAAAAATTTTGATTGGCTTGAACTTATGGCAAAATTACGCCTGTACAACAACGACATTCTAATTTCGGAATGGGTGGGACCAGACATAAAAAATTCCGATGAATTTGTGATTCAGTTTGATCAGACAAGTTTGGGTAAAGTAGTAAATCATTTTTTGTATGTAACGTTTATATTATTCTCAATTGAAATAGATATTTTTCAGGTCTACCGACGAGAGAGTATTTTCTTCAAGATTCCAATAGAATTTATTTGAATGCATACAAAAACTATTTGATCAAAGTAGCTCTTTTACTCGGCGGAGATCCCATATACGTGAGGAATAGTGCGGATAAGCTTATAGATTTTGAAATAAGGTATTTAATTATAAAAATATAATTGCTGTTAATTTGACAACTGTAACACATTTTGATGGGTTTGATTTATATTTTAGATTAGCAAAGATAACATCAGCTCCTGAAGATAGGAGAAATGTGTCAGAGCTTTACCGTAGGATGACTCTGCAAAAAATGATGCATTTGGTACCAGAGGTGAACTGGAGAAGATACCTATGCGTAGTAATGAACAGGACTGTACATTTGAATGAAACAGTTGTGCTTTTTGCTCTAAACTACGTCAGGGTACGTTGAAAAATGTCAATTTTACTGTCCTTCTTGCAATTCCATCCCATAAAAAATTTAGGTAGGTACTTATGAACTTATGAACTTAGTTTCATCATTTGCTTTTATCCGTGTTGGCGATTGTTATACACGGAGCCGTGATATTCTAATTTCTGCTGTGACCCAAGAATATCTTTAGTTTTGTACAGTTCACACAAATTATAACAGAGTAACTGTTTTATTTATTACATGAACGCGATTCTAATTTTGTCCCCTTCGAAGCACAATTTACAATAGACAAAATGTACACTACACGCAAAACTTATACATTGGTAAAATTAACAATAAGCACAATGTACACAACGCGTATTGCACTATATGCGTATGTACAAAAGCAAAAAGTACATTCGCAAGCTGTACATATTGGACAATCCTACTTCCTACTAATATTATAAACGCGAAAGTTTGTAAGTATGGATGGATGGATGGATGTTTGTTGCTCTTTCACGCTAAAACGGTTTGACAGATTCTGATGAAATTTTGCACACAGATAGATTATGATCTGGATTAACATATAAGATACTTTTTATCCCGGAAAATGGCATAGTTCCCGCGGGATAGTGATAAACGAATTCTTCGCAGACGGAGTCACGGGCAACAGCTAGTAAATAAATAAATAAATAGATAAATTCTCAGATTTAAAACTTGTACATTTCGCGAATGCACGGTTACATTTTGCGTTTCATGCATTTTGCTCCGAAGCGATTTTGTCAAGAGCTTTGGGATATTATTATGTTCAGTTATCTTTGAACACCTTGTCTATTATATATTATGGAGGTGACAGTACCTATATACAAACTTTTTTGTACACTTAGCCATTTTTACTGATTTTTGTTGCAACCAAAGCATCTAGTTAAGCTGATTAATGAGACGGACCCAAGCATCCTGTCAAATTACTTGTTGTGGCGGTTCGTGAGACACAGAGTCAACAACCTCGATGACCGATTTCAGTCAGCTAAACAACAGTAAGTTTTTAAGTTTCTTCATACGACCTCCATCACATTTTAATTTTTTTAGTATTGATTGTGCATCTAAAGAGTATCTCGAATACGAGAAGTTATCAATAAACGAATTTTTCATCTGCTATTTGCTTTTTCAGATTTTATTTTATATTATTTGGGCGGGAACAAGCCCCACCGAGATGGAAAAATTGCATATCCCAAGTAAACTCAAATATGGGGATGGCGCTAGGATCGATGTTTGTAAAGAAATACTTCGACGAGACGAGTAAAAATGACACTCTCACTATGACATGTGAAATACAGCAGTCTTTTAGGGAGCTTCTGCATAAAATTAATTGGATAGATAGCGAGACGAAAAAGCTAGCGGCTCACAAAGTAGATGCTATGATGCTAAGAATAGGGTATCCAGATTTTATTCTTAATAAAGTAGAGCTAGATGAACGGTACAAAGAAGTCCAGATTCATCCTGATATGTATTTTGAGAATATATTGAATATTTTGCAACATCTAACGCAAATGGAGCAATCTCGGTTAGTGCCAGTAAGACCTTTTCATATCTAACAATCTAACTGTAGTATTTTTTTATATCAACAGAATAAAAATCATTGAACATACTAATTTTGAAGACATTTATAATATTAATGATTTCGTTTCATAGTCGTCTTTTTTTTAGTCAACAAGCGCTCTGGTTAAGACAGTCACTGCTAAGAATGCACATCGTGAAACTTAAATCCACTCTTCAGATTTAGTCACAGTCTAGCCATTCATTCATTTACTCATATCCATGCATGTCATTTTGTTAAACTATTTTATTTCTACGTTGCTGACACAATTACAATAACAAGTTTTACAAAAAACTATGATTTGGATGTAGTACCTACCTCCTTAACTCTAACTCATTCGGCATTTTTTTTTCGAATATCCAGCAGGGCTGACCTCACTTGACTTTCATTAATTACCATAAACGCATAAACATCCATGAGTTATAGTAAAATAGCAACGTTATATGAACTAACAGCAGCATTCAAGGCACTGAATTCACTTATTCTCTTTTACAGAATAGGGCAACCAGTTAACAAAACTTTGTGGAACACAGCACCAGCGGTGGTCAATGCGTATTACAGCCGCAACAAGAATCAGATCATGTTCCCTGCGGGGATTCTACAGCCTCCGTTTTATCACCGCCATTTTCCAAGATCACTCAATTATGGAGGTATAGGTGTTGTTATAGGTGAGAGATAATTATATTTAACTAGCATTTGCCCGTGGCTTCACTCGTGTGAACCATTAGGTCTGGCAGTTGAATTGGAATTTCGGAATTTTAGTCTGTTGTTTAGTTATTTTCAAATTGGTAGTCACCATTACGTACAGTTCGCATTTTCCGTTAGTGGTATTGTTCTTCGAAAGGTACCCTAACCTAACCTAACCTATCTTAAAACAATTATTTTAGGTCATGAAATAACCCACGGCTTCGACGACAAGGGCCGTCTCTTTGACTGCAACGGCAACCTCCACCGTTGGTGGTCGGACTCAGCAATCGAGGCGTTCCACCATCGCGCCCAGTGCCTCATAGACCAGTACGGGCGGTACATCGTGCCTGAGGTCAACATGAAACTCGATGGCGTGAATACCCAGGTATTTATAACGTCTTGACCGCCAGAGTAATCTAGTCGAGACATCCAATAAAAGCTTACGATAATTGCGATAGATGGCATCACACACCACTGCTCGCGTATGCAAGCAATCGATGTTATTCCCAATGTTTTCCGGGATCCACTCATCACCTGACTTAATAACAAAATATCTTTTCAAATCGGTCGGCTTATAACAGGTACGGTTTTTTCATAGAAAAAAAAAACGTAAAAATAAATGGAAAAATGTAGTTGATGACCCCTCCGTTTTTTCAAGTCTACTAAAAAAAGACAATGCAGACGGAGGAATTGAAAGCGCGTGGACGTATTTTAAATGACTTACTCGCTCAGTTATTCAATAACATCAGATGAATGGGACGGCATCATACGATGTTTGGATTTTGAACTTCGTAGTATAAAGCCAGTTTATGAACTCCTGCGTTAGGCAATATGGACTCTGGTCAATGTTACGCATACGGGAAGGATATTTACCTACGCAGCGTCCGTTCATTAAGAGACCTATGTATAACAGTGGATACTCCTGGCTGATGATAATGGAGTATCTAAACTAGTAACTTAAAGGTTCCCTGTCCCATGAAACTTTACTGGTACTTCCATGAGGCACATATGTCTCATGACTTCATGAGCGTTTAATGTCATTATTACTATGGGGACGTGTCGAAAGAACGCTGCACATTGCTTCGGATCAGGGAACCTGTTATAATGACGATTTCTTTGTTAAGGGTGAGAATATAGCAGATAATGGAGGTGTAAAGCAGGCTTTCCGTGCCTATACTCACTGGGTGCAACGCCACGGCACTGCAGGGGAGACTCTGCCAGGCCTCAATCATACGCACACGCAACTCTTCTTTCTCAATTTCGCACAGGTTAGTTTTCGAGGGGATAAGATGTCATATTGACACTATGGAGGTTAAAGGCCTACCAGATTTAATCGATGAAATATTGCAATGGTAGGTATCCATTATCTCACTCCATAGCCCGGTAATTCTGTCTACAACATCCGAACCCCATAGCTCATTCCATGTCGCTTCCTACCTAAGTTTGGCAACTATGGAAGACTGTACGCTAGCACACCTCATTGTTTATTAGTAGGGGATAGACTTTCATAGTTGCGCCCATTTCATTTATTTATATTATATGGTACGAAGGCCCTTTCATGTTGGCTCACAAACTTCTGCATTTATAACATTAGTAGAATCACTGTATCCTAAACCAACTATTAAATTGGTTGTGCATTACAGGTGTGGTGCGGTGCTATGCGTCCAGAAGCTATGCGTAACAAGTTAAAGACAGCAGTACACTCTCCAGGTCGCTTCAGAGTCATTGGAACCCTGTCGAACTCTCAAGACTTTGCGAGAGAATTCCACTGTCCCCCCGGCTCTCCCATGAACCCTGTAAACAAATGCACCGTCTGGTGAAAATGGTATCACACTAAGGACATGCCAAAAGTGGATTTCAGTATATTTCCGCGATGCTGACGATCGATGGCCGGAGATCGAAATTTTTTTGGCATTATTGAGCTGTCATTGTGAGTTCTCATGCATCAACTTTTAATGTCTAATGTACTTTTTATGTACAATTCAAAATGTACCTGCAATTTTTTTTCAGAATTTCGTATTTTTGGGTATTTCTTAATCAGAATCAAGAGCGCTAATGTTATGATGATTAAAAAAAATTACCATAATTTTCCATGCCATTTTTTTGTGTCAGTTTTGTGATGATCCACGATATGAAAATAGTTACAAAACTGAATAAAAAATAACAACACTTTGTTCTTTATGAAAATGAATATTACTCGTGATTTTGAAGAAAAACCCCAAAATTTCCTCATTAAAAAAAAGTAATAAATAACTTAAAATAGACTGTTCGCACTTTATCGTATCATGTAGGTGGCGATGATCAATATTAACGAGTTGGCTTTTGATTAGAAAAATTTTTTTTTTTTTTTTTTTATGTTAGAAAGGCCAGACAAACGAACTAGTGGGTCACCTGATGTTAAATGATCACCACTGTCCATAGACACCCGCAGCGCTTTACGCGATGCCAGTGCGTTGTCGGCCCTAAAGGAAAGGGAACAGGGGAAGGGGGTGAGGGAGGGGAAGAGGGAAGGGGTGAGGTATTGATTGATTTAGGCGTTATTTTGCGGAGGTTCATATAGATGAACTGTTTTTTTACCTTGCTTCTCCGCTACCCACCGTGCACCACAACTACGTCTGTTATAATCAGTGATCGGTTATTTGGATTCTTCCTCGCGGGATATCAAGTAGAAAAGTTAATATAGATAGTAAATATTCCTCAGAGATAATTTAAATTGTTTTATTTTTGTACGTTTTGTTCGCTATTCTATTCGGTATTCTTCTATATTAACTTTTTTACTTGATATCCCGCGAGGGAGAATCCAAATAACCGATCACTGGTTATAATTCAGGTGAATTATAAATGGAAGAAATCGCTCCTTAGTGATAAGACTGCCAGTGGTTTACGTTTGCATTTGATCTAGTCACGCCGCAGTTCAAGCAAAAGGAACTGGCGAAGCAGCGCCGTGTGTTAATATTACACGAACCATTTGGAGCCACTTTGGACCTCTTCATAACTAAAAATCTATTTGATACAAGCGACCAAATTTGGATTATTTATTCATACCATTTATTTTTAAATTTTGTGTGCTGTAATGCTAATTCTACACGGGGTAGCGGGGCGCTGAGGGTAAGGAATTAAACCAATTTTTAGGTGCAACAAGATGTTGCACTTTAGTGTATCGATATATTTATAGCGGAAGTCGATAACTGAGAAATCACTATGACAACTCAAAAGTGCCGCGAAATTTCGGTCTATCCGTGATGATAAAAATAAGTTCTCATGACTTTGACTATTGATTCTAGAACTCCTTCATTTTATTCACGTTTTTTACTAATTTGTTGATTGAAATATTTTGTCAGGTGCAATAAAGATTTATTTAATCACAATTACTATCTCTACGAGATAAATTACAAACCGTTTATAACTTTCATCTCTAAGACTAAAATTAAAACATTGTATGGGGTTACCACATAAATCTAATTAACAATAATTTTACAAAACAACTTTCATGGGTGATAAAAAGTAAGTACAAGATAGTTTGTAGTTGACAAGAATTATATGAATTAAGTTATTTATAATGGATTGTAACTGTGATATCATAAAGTTTATAAGTGTTATATTTAGATAATCCTGTTGTATTTATTACCATTATTGTTTGTGTAGGTGTATTTTGTACAAATAAATTATGTTAAAGTCTGTTTAAGTTTCCTTTGATTATACCTCAAAAATACGAGTAAGTTGTCAATGCTATTTAGCCAAATGGTGCAAATGACGGAAAGTTTAGGACTGAAAAACTTAAGGCCGATGGTTAGTAGCAGCTATGGTAGTAGACGTACTAGTTCGAGTATAGTTCCCCTGTTCCATCTATCCCTACCAAGCTATCTCCATTGGTAGGGATATATGGGTTATGGATTTTTTTCCACCTATCCCCACTACTGGTAGGGATAGGTGAAAAAACAATCCATATAACTCTACTAAACTAACCAGGTATCCCCATTTGTTATTCCTTTCGTTTTCCATCACTGCCTACTAGTAGTATAGGGCCAAGTGGACGACTTATTCCATCTATCTCTCTTACTAATTAGTAACACCACGACACGTATTGTATACCCACGATCATTAAGTCTGACAGTCCCGATAAAGTAAAAACCACAATTGTTCCCTGGTGCTTAACTATTTTCGCTAAAACCCAGTGAGTGAGATTTGTGACCAAATAATATGTGTTGCCTAGTGCATACCTTGGTCGTTTCTTACTGAACTATTTGTAGGGCACGGACTTGTGAAGCTAGTTCGTTGTGACCATTAAGGGATTGATGTTCGTTAAAGGCACTGGGTAATAGTTGATTGAGATTCTAGACACTCAAGAAAATACTTCATGTTTAGTAGAGATAGCTGGAAATATTTTGTGTGAATGTCCCTACCAGCGATGATTAAAAGTCGTAATATTTCCACTTATCTCCACTAAAATAAAAGCGTGTAAATAGCCCATCTATCCCTACCAGTTAGACCGGGGGATGGTGACACAAAATACTAGGTCATTTGTACCAGTATGGTGGTTCTTCAGGGGTCTAATTACGTAATGACAAAAAGGAAAATGATGGTCATAGCGCTGGTACCGGCGGCCCAATCGCGTGGGCGTTAATCGAACGTGTCGGATAAAATAACGAGAATCGATCGAACGATTTGTTCCACAAAAATTCTTGTATTTTCCGATAGTCGATAAAAAAAAACAGAAGGCGGTAGCGTAATGCCATACTTCTCCGGTGTGACTTACAGCCCGCCATACCGACGCGAACACGTTAATTTAAAAACAACAATTCAACCATTTGTACCAAGCTAATTTTTGCACAGCTAATAATCGTCGAATAGTCATTCACGAAAATCACCATGCCATACTTTTCTGACGGTTCCAAATGGGCGCCATACCGCCCCGCCGCTAAGGAGTAACTTTTTTTTGCAAAACAATTTGTACCATCCTAAAACTTTTTTCAACAGTTCTCCGTATGATTATGAATAGAAGTCTGATAATGCCATACCTGTGGGAGGTGGCGAATGTGTACGGTATTTTTTTCAAAATTCTAAGTTTTTATTCGTAATTCAAACGATTTGTACTAGTATGGCACTAATGTTTCATATAAGTTTGAGGTTTGAAAAATATAAATATAAAGTATTTATATTTATATTTATATTTATATTTATATTTATATTTATATTTATATTTATATTTATATTTATATTTATATTTATATTTATATTTATATTTATATTTATATTTATATTTATATTTATATTTATATTTATATTTATATTTATATTTATATTTATATTTATATTTATATTTATATTTATATTTATATTTATATTTATATTTATATTTATATTTATGGTGTCGGATAAACTAGTTAGCGTCTCTGGCGACCTCAGGGCCGGGTTTTTTTTCGCCCAGAGGCTAAGCATAGTCGTACAGCGAGGGAATGCCGCAAGCATGCTTGGCACGCTGCCCCGGTTAGGCGAAATTCAGGGTTTCGACATTTTTTTAATAATATTGTATTTTGTATATTTATAGCTTATAATTATAATGTATATAGTTCTTGTGTTGTTGTAAATAAATAAATACAAAATTTCATAAATCTAGGGGTACTGGTACAAATGGCCTAGTATTTTGTGTCACCATCCCCGGTCTAAGTGGGGATAGGTGAAAAAAAATCCATATATCCCTACCAGGGGAGATATCCTGGTTGGAACAGGGGGTACCTACAAATAACCTGTATTCTTTCCCATTCTAGTGCTGTTTGAAGAAAACTGAAATCCAACATTATATTTCAAACTTAACTTATACTGACGAATACGATGATACCTACTGAATAAAGGCTAATTGATGCAACACGTCAATTAGTTGTTTTTTTTTCCTTTTCACTATACTGTAACTAGAACACATGCTGAAGCTTTTGCAGTCCTAGAGGGTGGGGTCTAAAGCAGTTCAACCGCCGTATCCTGTGTTACGAAAAACGAGTAATAATGAAATTATGTCCGTCAACTAAAAATCCTACTGACCACCACCACATACTTGTTATAGTGTGCAGTCGCAGAATTACTTTTGGTTTTAGTTCGTGGATATTATACGTCTTATACCTGATTTACACTCTCGCCTCGTCACCTCGCCTCGCGCCTCGCCTCGTCGTCTCGCTCCGGACGCGAGCCTCAAAATCAAGGCAAATCACGAGACGAGGTGCGAGGCACGCCTGTTCACACTCTCGTCTCGTGGCTCGTCCCGCAGTTCGTCTCGCCACTCGTACGCGAGTGTAAACCAGGTATTAGGTATTAGGTTTTAGTAGGCGATGGCGAGATATTTGCCGTCATACAGAAATCAATGCCTATTCAAATTGGTAATATGATCGACTATCACTCGTTAATTTGTGAGACCGCGGACACCGGGCAGTCAGTCAGCGGGTAGTGGGCCGGCGGCGACAAGACGCGGGAGCGGCGTGATCAAAATAAATGAATAGGCCCTATACTACGAAGCGCGAAATTCGAACTTCGTTTCATGCCGTTCCGCTCACGCTAATGGTATTTATTACGAGAGTGAGAGGGACCGCACGATCCAAACTTCGAACTTCGAATTTCGTAGTAACCCCCTAGATTTCTATGAAACCAGCCACGAGGGTACCGGCGTACGGTCGGCCAAGAAAGTCGTCTACCGTTTTGTCAAAAGTTTCTGTGAGGTTTAAATATCGCTAAGGTTGACATTTCAGACTGTGTGAAGTGGCTAATGCCACTGTCATCATTATTATTAAAAAATAAAATAAAATAAATATACCCGGGACAATTCACACCAATTGACCTAGTCCCAAACTAAGCAAGCTTGTACTCAAAGAGTATTGTTATTTGTACTACGGGTACTAGACAACGGATAAACCTTAGATTATTTATACACTAGATAGAGCTTCGGCGGCATAAAAACGTCCCGAAAAATATAAGCCAACAGTTGGCTTAAGTATATGTCATTTGCCCCTGAATGACGTAACGCGATCGTAAGATGAAGCTATCAACTATCAAATGGGTTTTTGGACGTTTTGTATCGCAGTGTTTGCTGCTGACACTCCATCTAGTGTAACTAACTTATATAGATAAATACACATTAAACATCCAAGACCCGAGCACAAACATTTGTATTTTTCACAGAAATATCTGCCCAACCGGGAATCGAACCCAGAACCTCAAGCTTCGCAGTCAGGTTCTCTAACAACTAGGCTATCCGGTCGTCAAGCATTAGTTAGTTAGTTAGTTTAGCGACGTTGTAGGGAAAATCGCCCTCGTTGTATTATGATGTGCAAATGAACTTCAACTGTAGGGTGGTAGACCATATTTTTGGCCAACTGTACGTTTCGTAGAAATATTAATTTGAACACGCCGCTCCCGTGCCGCCTGACTGGCTTCGTGTCCGCGGGGCTTACTAAGCTGTGACAGTTTTCCTTTTCCATTTAAACGTATAATAAACTTATAAATACTACTTACCAGTATGATTTTTATGTGATTGTTCTCGGTAACGGTTAAGCTTGTATAAGGGAAGGACACTTTCTCGAAAGTGATTTGTTGTTAGAGTCAAGACGTTAATAAAAATCATCACTTAAATCGAAAATGAACTTAGCAAATCTACAACGCCTCTAAAATACCTATCCAACAATACTTCGCAGTTTCGCACTATGGGTTTAGACGAAACAAAAAAAAATTATCCCTACTTTACGTTTTGAGGGGATACCCAAAAAAATGTTTACTACAAAATTTTATTTTACCACTTTGCCCGCTTGGTTATTGTGCATATACCTCTATGTCAAATTAAAGCTTTCTAGCACTGACAGTCTCAGGGATAAGCGATAGATGGATAGAAAGAGAGAGAGACAGACATAACGAAACTGTAGAGGTTCTTTATAAGACCACGGAAGCCTAAAAATCGGGAAATGATATTTCCGAGTTTCATACTGAATTAGTTAATTGACTGTTCCCTACCTTTTCAAAAAAAAATACCACGTCACGCAACTATGATAAAAAACATGTAAAATGATAGAACTTGATTATACAGAGTCATGTCATTGTGATGAAGGATATCACTAAGTATATAAAAACAAAGATTCCTTTGGAGCATTGTCTGTATTACAACTACATTTAACACGAAAGGTAAGCAAAGTTTCATCTATTAAATAAAAAAATATGAAGATATCGATACCGGAAATCTCAAATGGCGTAAAGGACAAAAATGCGATAATGAGTCTTAAATGCCATCGTATACAGCTTTTTTTCCCTATCGAATGGCATTTAAGACTTATTTTCGCATTTTTGTCCTTTACGCCATTTGAGATTTCCTGTATCGATATAGCCCGTTGAAGTTTCGTGTGACATCAGGCCTTGGTAGGTACACTTTTTATTTAAACGTGAGGTCACGACTCCCCAATTGACTCCCGAACTTCAATGTGCTTTATTTTTGTAATTTTTTAGGGTTCCGTAGTCAAAAAGGAACCCTTAAAGTTTCGCCATGTCTGTCCGTCTGTCTGTCTGTCCATCCGCGGCTAAGCTCAGAGACTGTTAGTACTAAAAAGCTGTAATTTGGCACAATATAGGTCACGTCAGGTCAGGTCTGGTCTATATCAGTCACGCCGACAAAGTGGTTAAATAAAAAAAACTAAAAAAAAATTTTTATGGTACCTCCCATAGACAAAGTGGGGGTGATTTTTTTTTCTCGACTAATCCTATAGTGTGCGGGGTATCATTGGATAGGTATTTGAAAATAAATAGGGGTTTGCTAAAACCATTTTTTGATAAAGTGAATATTTTCGGAGATATTCACTCCGAAAGTTCAAAATAATGTGGCCCCCCCCCCTCTAACTTTTGAACCGCACGTCTAAAAAATATGAAAAAAATCACGTAGTTAAACTTAATAAAAACTTTCTAGGAAAATTATTTTCAACTTAATCAGTTGAGCAGTTTTTAAGTTTTTGTAAAAAAATATTTCTGAACTAAGATTGTAATTTAACCGCCACTGCAAGCATTTTTTTTCTTTAAGTACCTATAAGATCACGCTAACAGTATCTTCTTTCAAATAATAATAAAAATGAAATCTGTTCATATAATAAAGAATTACATCTGAAAAACCATCAACATACATACTAGTTCTAGTAGACTGCAGATTAGATTAGTTACCCAATTCGCCGATAGATGGCGCTGTACCGCCGACGTTGAAATTCTACATCGCGCTGTTCTTTTAACCCTATCGCGCGGTGGGTGTTGGGACCAAAACAACCACATTAATAAAGTATACAAAGATTTTTTCGTACCTACTACGGAACCCTATCTTGGGTGTGTCCGACACGCTCTTGGCCGGTTTTTTTTATTTAATTGCAAAAAAATACGTGTCCAATATTTTCTGATAGTCTAGTAATAATACTATCCAATTCCAACTTTCTGTCATAACATAAACAAATAACGTCTTTACGTTTTGTGTGCGTGACGTGACACGTTGTAAATAAATGAATCTGTAAGAAAGATGGCCGTAGTTTAATTTGCACCACTGGCTAGCACCATTACGGTATACAGTATGTACCGCAATAGTGCTAGTCAATAATGCAAATTAAACAACAGCGAAATATAGCGCACTAGATCACAGAAATAATAATAAAGAGGATAGAAATGCCTTAGTTCCTATTTTCTTCCGGAACTCGTGTCGCTACTTCATCCCCTCTACTTACTGTGTTAATGCACACATGCAAAAAACCGGAACCGTACTACGCAATCACGCACACAATCACTAAAATTTTTGCTTACAAACAATTATGAAACTTACACCTTAGAGATAGCGTTGAATAACACTCAAAGTAAGTCATACCCACATTTACACAACGGCGCCATTTATTGGCCGCGTCGGCATTATGTCTGTACTAGTCGTAACCTGTTTTTTTGTGCGTACCACGAACTTTTGTGCAAGACGGAAGGGTTATCAAAAATTACTTTACATTGCTGCGTATAATTCAAAACGATCTGCGTTTTTATGGGCATGAGTAGCAATGGTATATGAAGTTCCGTGTTAATAACGTGTAAACCAATATTTCATAATGAAATATTTTCTCAAGTTGTATTTTGATATAAACCGCATTATTACATTAAATTAAGACATACCAATGAAATTTAATCCCCTTATTAGTGTAATTACACAGTGTGGACGAGTTTCCGCAATTGCTAATGCTGCAAAACACCATTTTAAAGCACTTGTTGTCATACCCACGTTTCAAATAGCACTGAGCCACAAGTCGCGCGCTTGTGACCTACGAGTCACAAGCGCGGCGCCAAGGTCACGCGTCTAAGGCACTTCTATCCTCTTTATTATTATTTCTGTGCACTAGATGCATGCACATAGTGTGCCATCTTTCTTACAGTTTCATTCATTACAACTGGTGCGTGACACGCACGCACCTGGTCTGCACCGGTCTTAAATTTTATTCTCATTTCAGAATCTCTTGCGGTGCGTATCGGCAATAAGCGTGTTATAATAGTTATAATAATACCTCATATAATTCTCTACATAATTTTTACAAAGTTTTAAATTTAAACGTCTTTTTAAAAATAAATTTTACTTTAGAGGTATGTACGAATTGCATGTTTAATTAATAAAAGTTTCAAAAAGATTAAAACAAATACTTAATTTTTTTTCAGACTTACTCGGAACTTTTTGTATTCCTTTTAAGTATTTTTACTTTTAAAGTGCTTCAGTTTTGCTCTTCGAAATTAAGATAAACAAAACTTTCCTACCTAAGAGATCAATGTACCGAAATCTTTATGTATCTTCGCTTCGTTTATTTTTTATTTAAAACTTAGAACAATTATTGCATGTAAAAATTAAGAGGACCAAAGAGCAATTCTATACAAGCCAAGCCAACCGCGCCTGTTTTAATTGAAATGCTTGCGTAGAGTTAGAGTTTTTCTTTTTAACTCTATATTATTACAAAAATGTTTACATATAAAATAAATATTGTGTTCGGAATTCAAAATTTTCAATTGCAAAATTTCTTACAAAATAATGTACAAAAACCGGCTAAGTGCGAGTCGGATTCGCGCACGAAGGGTTCCGTACAGTTATCTATAAAAACGGCAAAAAAATCACGTTTGTTGTATGGGAGCCCCCCTTAAATATTTGTTTTATTTTAATTCATTTTTTTTAAGTGAATACAGAACTAAATATTCTGTTAATATTTCAAGCGTCTACCTGTTGCCGTTATCAATATCGAGCAAAACGAGCAAAAAATAACTTTTGTTGTATGGGAGCCTCCCTAAATATTTATTTTATTCTTAGTATTTGTTGTTATAGCGGCAACCGAAATACATCATCTTTGAAAATTTCAATTGTCTAGCTATCACAGTTCTTGAGATACAGCCTGGTGACAGACGGACGGACAGACAGCGAAGTCTCAGTAATAGGGTCCTGTTTACCCTTTGGGTACGGAACCCTAAAAATTATACCCTGTTGGAGCGTAGCAATTTTTTAGTAACATTACTAGGTAGTAGGTACTTTTTATATTAAGTACATGTAACTTTTAAAACTAACTGTATACATTAAGCAATGTACTTATCTAAGCAACATGTAATATTGGTATTGGTATCCAAATGACACTTCAAAAATAACATTATTAGAAAACAAAAAATATACACATCTAGCCTGCAAATAATAAACAATTTTTATTTTAACCTAATAAGTAATAACTTATGGCACAATGTAATGAGATCATCCTTGAACTAAGTACATGATAACAATAATTAAAAATATTGCAATATTACTATTCTTCTAAATATTCGTTTACACTGTAGTAGCACTTTAAATATCTATAGTGAACGTGTTTTGAACTATACATATCTTTGTTTTACGGTACTTACTTGTTATTTTGCAAATGATACTATTTCACAAGCTTTTATTTTTTCGGGTTAAGTCTTTCAAGTAAAGACAAATAAATAATTAATAGAATTTGGCAGGGATATGTAAATTGGATTATAATGCAAATACAACCAAGCCAACAAGACGGTGTTTTACTAATTTTTATTATTCCTTCACATTGTTTGAGATTAATCACTATTTATGTAAATTCCTCGACGGTGACTATATTTTTAACTACCTATCTTTTCAGATTCAACATGGTTCGGGCAAGAAAATACGTAGTCACTAAAAAATTCGACGGGCTGCCTAAGAAAACAGACTACGAAGTGGTCACGTATGAGCTACCACCACTTCAAGATGGCGAAATCCTCGTTAAGACCGAGTGGATTAGCGTCGATCCTTACCTTTGGGGTTTCCAGCTACCGACTCCGTATGACCAATTTGGTTACCAAGTTGCAGTAGTTCAAGAATCCAAAAACCCAAAATACCCTGTCGGAACAAGAGTGGTGACTCACAAGGGTTGGACAGATTACGCCATCACAAGTGAGAAAGAGGAAACTATTTTAAATATCTTACCATTGACCAAATTGCCTGATTTGGAAGGATTAATTAATTCACTCGGCGTAGGAGTTTGTGGGATGCCAGGAGCATCTGCTTACTTTGGATTCCTTGAAATCTGCCAGCCTAAAGCTGGAGAAACTGTTGTGGTGACAGGCGCCGCTGGCGCTGTGGGGTCAATAGTCGGCCAGATTGCCAAGATTAAAGGCTGCAAAGTAATTGGTTTTGCGGGTTCAGACAAGAAAGTGGAGTGGTTAGAAAAGGAACTGGGTTTTGACAAAGCTTATAACTATAAGAAGGTTGATACTGCTACAGCACTTGATGAAGCAGCGCCGGACGGAATAGACTGTTTTTTCGATAACGTGAGTGGAGAAACATTTTGCGAAGTTGTATCTAGAATGAAAGAATTTGGCAGAGTTTCTATGTGTGGGAGTATCAGTAATTATAGCGATGGTGAAAAAAAAAAAATGACTGATATCCAAGGTGCGCTATTATTAAAGCAGCTAAAAGTGCAAGGTTTTCTTGTCACGCAATGGATAGACCAGTGGGATCGAGCATTTGCAGAGATCGCGGAATGGATCAGAAGTGGTCAGTTGAAAGCACCAGAACACGTGACTAAGGGTTTCGATAATATTTTTGACGCTTTCATAGGCATGCTAACTGGTGATAACTTTGGAAAAGCTGTTGTGAAACTTTAATTGTGCAACGGCACTGCTAGTATACCTATTTGCAGAATAATATTTGTTTAATTTTGAAATACAAATTGATCATTTTATTTTTGAAAAACAAGTAGGTAAACCTTGAAGTCAGTTGTTCTCATTAAGGTGCTGGGTTCGATATGTATCTTTTGTTTTGATGCCTAAATTTATATTTAGGAAAAATATATAATTATAATTACTTTGTGATATGCCTTATTGAAAAAGATTTACTGATAAGTTTTAAGAGTTGGCTGAAATCAACCCTGTGTGCACGCATCCATTCAGCACACGCTGAGGCCATTACCATTTAAAACAATTAAATATTTAGAAGTTTAATGTATAAAATATACTTACTATTTTTGTTTATAAATACTGAATAGCTTTGCTTATATTTCAAACTAAATACAAACTGAAATATAGATGCACAGAAAAAACCCCAGAAAAAAGACCAATGCTGGGAATCGAACCCAGGTCCTCAGCATTCCGTGCTGCGTGCTTACCCCTACACCATCATTGGTCTAAAGGTTAGCGACGAGTTAGATGGCTAAATTTATTAGGGAAGCAAATGCTCATTATTTCGTTTCAAGCGTTACTGTGCCTCACGTGTAGGTATACTTCGTGTTTTTAGCATTAGAAATAAGGTAAACAATCTTGATATTATTATGTATTTTTATTGAAAAACGCTTTTAAAAAAAACAGTAATTATTACTTAGGAAACCAAAAGAATATAAATGACCATATTTCCTTGTTAATTTGTTACATATTTTCCGAGACTTATTTTTCAAAAGTGTTTTTCAATAAAAGACACGTCAAGATCGCTTACCTTCTTAGATAAGAATGCTAAAAAAATGAAGTGTAGGTATGGAGAGAACATTTACAAATCCATTACAAATCTTGATTTAGTTTGCTACGGTTTAATAGTTAAAATGCGATTAAGCCGATCAAGTGTTGCCATAGATACTTCCGGCTTATAATTAGGTTTTTGTTGCGAACTGTTCGCCGGCGTTCGTGTCGTTACAGTGTGGACGTTTTTTCTGTTTAGTTTTAAATGGGTCCAACTGAAAAACAGCGTTGTGGCTTGCCACAACATTATGCTGAGTGGGGCCCAATTTATACTATTCGATATTTTTTATTTTTGTATATTTCCTGTCAAATTTTTTTTTCTGTGTTTGTATCGAATATGTGTAAATAAACATCTCTCTCTCTCTCTCTCTCTCTCTTTCTCTCTCGCTCTCTCTCTCTCTCTCTCATTTATGTGCCTAATGCACAATAAATCCATTCACTTTGAAATAAAAATAACATTCTTATCTTCTTTCTTTGCATAAAATGGCACCGTTAAATAGTTCAATTGGCAATCGATGAAAATTTTAAATGTGCTTGAATATTTTTATACCGGTAGGAATAACGTTCCTTATTAACAGGAAAAAATTACAGATTTTTTGGTTGCGTCATATAATTATAAAAAATAAAAACAATTTATTAAATCTGGGGCAGCTTAATACGGGCACGAACCTTAGTCCGTCGCATATTGAAAAAAAAAATCCAGATGTGACATTGACAGCTTGTCATAAACAAACGTACATAACCTTAGCTTGCGATTTTGCGCCCGTGTCTTTCTCCAAGTTTTCGGTATTTTCCCTGGATATCTTTTAATTTTTCGACTGCTTACCCACATCGGACCTTTGATATTGCCTGCTACGACGAAAACTCTTGCTTTGTACCCTGGACCTGACCTTTATAGCTGCTACGACGACTTGGAACTGATATACTGATTAACTCGAACTCTGTACTCTGGACTGAATTTCCGTTTTATTCAATTGTTTTACAATGGATAATAACGAACATCAACGATGGAGGGAACCTAAAATGTGTTTTTTACCAACGTGCACCAATAACGATATTAAAAACCCTGAGAAGAAGTTTTTTACTATTAGGAAAGAACTAAAGGAAAATTGGTGCAACATGGCTGAGAGAAACTGCCCAAAACGACATCTTTATTGTTGCGAAGACCATATTAACGTAAGTTGCCACTTACTCTGTTCATTATTACTGTTTTGAGCACTGCACCTACGGCTGCAGTCTGTCTGACCATACATCGACCGATGATTTACCGCTGTACGCAAATGTCGAATGTTATGTTCGTAAATGTGTAAGCGTGATCTGCCAATCCGCCACCTGCTATTGCAGTTGGAGATATCATCATACATTCACAAACACAACTGGAGATTGTCTGCATGCCTGTTATATTTTATCTATAAATTTGGGGTACAAATTACACTCATTCTCAACAGCGTGATATATTTAATGCAGGCACCTATAAATTAGTATGTAGCCTAAATGTGTTTTTAATATTTTCAGGTTGAAGAAGACCTAGAAAATTACAACAAATGGATATGTGGTGCGAAACCACGGCTGAACTTAAATGCAACTCTAAAAAATATACCATTTCAAGCAACAAACCCAACTTCTTCAAATAAAAGAAATGTTGGTATGTCATCATCATCAACCTCCAATGCGAGTGGCACTTTTGTCATTCAAACTGCTCGCAGTGTAAGTATTCAATTTATTATTTCATTTCAAGGAGGTCTTAGTTCTCACTAAACTTAAAGGCTGATCTGAATTCATATATGATTCATTGCACTGTAGCAGTATATCTGTATGACCCTCTGGCCACATGGTCTGACTGCCTTTGTCCTTTTTTTTCCTATTTGTTTGATTAACCAAATAATAAATATATTTTAAAAACCGATTAGACCAACACATTAGCAGTATGAAGAATACTTGACCAAGGAACAGCTGGATACAGGCACCTATCAGTTGCCCTCAACTGCCTGCCTGATAATATAAATATAAATAATAATAAACTGCAAAAAATTTCAATTTCGCGCCTAGAGAGTGCTGTTCCACCTTAAAGTAAATACTTACATTTGAAATTGTCTTTAAATATTATTTCCTAAGAATGTCACCTAATATGCAGTATGCAAGTCGCGTTACTCATGCCTAGAATGCATGGTCCGATCAGTGGGACCACATGGTCTAAGAAAATGATAGTTTCTATAGTCCGATTAGTTAATCAAACTAACCGGAAATCAAAATTTCACATTGTCCGATCAGTGGGACCACATGGTCTAAGATAATGGTAGTTTCAATAGTCCGATTAGTTAATCGAACCAACAGGAAAAAAATGTTCTTGTGGTCTGATTGGTAGGACAAAGGCAGTCGGTCCACGTGGCCAGAGGGTCATTTCAGGGTAAAAGACTGGAAACAGGGCTCTATGTAAGGTAAACGAGTTCCATGCAGATGATAAGACATTAATAAAAGTGAATATTTTAGAATGATACAAAATTAAAATGTACTATTTGTATACTATCTATCTATCTAAATGTATACTATTTTATTTGTTTCAGGCTGATGTTGCTGTGCAGTGTGATAGCATAGTAGCAGTTGCAAATAAATATGTGATGGTCAAACCAACAACTGAAGAAAAAACTACTAACTTTCGCGCCCGGAAGATAAAACAAAAAATGATGCCATCACTGATGTCACATTTACCAGATAGTGATGAGACTCCTGGTCAATCTTCTTATCTTTTTGGAACATCCAATTTTGAATCTACATCATCATCTAGTGTTAGAAATTATGATGATAAATCTGGTAGGGAACACATCATGAAAAGGATTAAAAATAAGCCTAAAATGTATATAGGTGTGCCTAAGAACTTTTGGTGGATAGTAGATTTCATTGCACAACAATGTTCATGTATCACTCTCCACATTATAATGACATTATTCAAGTTAAAAACTAATGACACATTTGCAAGAATGAGTGAAGAATTTGAAATGGCTCAATCAACTATCAGATTGTTATTTCAAAAGAATGTTGTCATACTAGCTACATATTTTCAAAATTTTATATATTTACCAACACCTATAGAAATAAAAAAAATCTACCACTTGTGTTTAAAATAAGGTACTCTAATGTACAATGCATAATAGATTGCTTTGAAATTCAAATTCAAAAACCTAGTGATCCCATTAGACAAGCACAAACTTGGTCCCAGTATAAATCTTGCAACACTGTAAAATATCTAATTGGTTGCACTCCCGCCGGATTTATATCCTTTATATCTGAGGGTTTTGGTGGAAGAATATCAGATAAAGCGATTACAGAGAAGAGTGGCTTTATAGATATTCTTCTATCTAATGCTGTCATTATGGCAGACAGAGGGTTCAAGGAAATAGAATCTTTATTGAGCTTAAAAAATATTAAACTGTTAAGACCTCCTTCTGTTTTCACAAATAAACCATTTACAAAAAAAGAGGTGATTCATACCAAAGTAATCGCGAGCTTGAGAGTTCACATAGAAAGAGTTATAAGGAGAGTTAGGGAGTATCAAATGTTGAAACCTCATTCGGTAATCAATAATAAGCATCTAAAATACTTGGACCAATTAGTAACAATTGCATGTGGCTTGATTAACCTTCAGGATCCTATAATAAAAGATATTTGATAGAATTAAATTGTTTTATTTTATATTTAAAACCTACGTGATGGCACTATTCAAAATGATAGGAAACACATTAGTTTTCCAGAACTCTTCTGCAGCACCCATCACATTTTCTATATAATTTGCATCAAAGTTCACTACCACCTTCTCTATCCTACCATTGGTTTCAAACTTTGGGTCTGCCACACAAAATAAACATTTTTGTTTTCCTGTGGCTAACATTTCTAGCTGAACTTGGGCGTTATATTTATTACAAATAAGCCCATTGTTTATGTAATTTTTTTTCGTTTTTTCTGAAATAGGGCATTTAATCTCTATAACAAAATCATCACTAATGCCGTCAGGTGATGCACCAAAAAGTCCATTTATCAATATTAGTCCCGATTCATTAATTTTTTTGTTTGTCTCTTCCTGAATTTTTTTCAGAACACTTTTCTCTAAAATTTTTCCCCTTTTCATTGCCTTTGTTTCCTGCACCTTGTGCCCCCCCAATATCTCCTCTACTAGACTACCCGCTGGAGTTTTGCAATGAGCAATTTCATGTAATTTGGAGCCAGTAATTCGACCTTGCCTCATGCTATGCCATAATTTTGAATTGACCTGGCTAATTGTTTCTTGGCTTATTTTATTTTCTTTACCACATACAATTTTGTTGATAAATATCTTGTAATTTTTAAAACTATGATCAGTTTCTTCTTCTACAAACTTAACTGTCATATCAAAAATGCAGTAATTTGTTAATTTTTCTATTTGCTTGTTCTGATCATAAGTCATGATCAGACTCTTTCCACAAGCATGTTTGTGAGCTTCATTGCGGAATTTTTCTAGAATGCTCGCATCCTTTGGGCCCCTCCGTGGCACCTTGCTGTTTATTAAATCTTTAATAAATATAACTCCGTCTCGAGCTCGTTTCAAATTTGGCTTCATCCAATAACACTCCACACTTGTAGGTGATGGTTCCGCACTACGTGTTTGCAGCCAAAACAGAAAGACAAGTGTATGTTTACACCCACCTGAAAATTCACAAGATAAAAATAGTATTTTCATAGTCAGGTAAAAATAACAGGTACCTAGTTGCAAGCAGCGAGAACAAAGTAATGCAACAATTTTTTTTTGTATTCTAACTACTTAACTAAGAGCCAGTTATACCAAACAAGCGGTTTAGCTAGTTAAATTTAACTAGGTATAAATTAGTGTTTATTTCATTTTAGGTTGTAAGTTTATTTAAAGAAGCCTTATAATGTGATAACTTGCATATATCATTATATATACAGGGTTATTTTTAATTCACTGACATCCTCTTAACCCTGAATTCCTATCACTCAAACAAATGTTTTTTGTTTTACGACTTTTTAATATGAAGCACTTTTTTTCCCATACAAATACACAGAGTATCGTAAAAATAAGAGGAAATCTCAAATTTTCAAAACGTTATTACACCAAAAATATTAAGTTATGACAAAAGCCGTAAAACAAAAAACATTTGTTTAAGTGGTAGGAGCTTAGGGTTAAAAGGATGCTAGTGAATTACAAATAACCCTGTATAAGGAATTTTTTTGGTACACATTGTAGAGTAGAGGTGATAGTAGGGTGATAGTTATTAATCAATGAAACTTACCAGCTGCAGCTGCACAACTATCACATGATGTGTCTGTGATGACATCCTCTATCTCATTGAGATGGACCGTCACAGTGTAGTACTTGCTGTTTATTCTATGTTCAGGAACAATTTTTGCTCGTACATCACACAGGCTTCCAATTCTTTTCACTTCAACATAGCCAACTGCACTCTCCACATAAGACTGCCGTGATGACCTTAAAAGCAAAATAAAATTCGTTTCAGAAATTACTTTACACATCATAGAAATTAAACTCGTGAATACTGAGATAAACACGCGATTAGGTTGAGTATAGTACTTACATTAAAGCTTTAGCACCTCTAATTTCAGCGACATTATACTTGTCACTACTCTTCATAAACTCCATGAGCATAATCATATCTACTTTTGGCAGATTTGATGAGTCCGCTCTAACAAAATCAGTGTTTCTATTCATATTTCACAGTTTTCAAATTCGAGTTAATCAGTAAATCAGTTTTAAGTCGTCGTAGCAGCTATAAAGGTCAGGTCCAGGGTACAAAGCAAGAGTTTTCGTCGTAGCAGGCAATATCAAAGGTCCGATGTGGGTAAGCAGTCGAAAAATTAAAAGATATCCAGGGAAAATACCGAAAACTTGGAGAAAGACACGGGCGCAAAATCGCAAGCTAAGGTTATGTACGTTTGTTTATGACAAGCTGTCAATGTCACATCTGGATTTTTTTTTCAATATGCGACGGACTAAGGTTCGTGCCCGTATTAAGCTGCCCCAGATTTAATAAATTGTTTTTATTTTTTATAATTATATGACGCAACCAAAAAATCTGTAATTTTTTCCTGTTAATAAGGAACGTTATTCCTACCGGTATAAAAATATTCAAGCACATTTAAAATTTTCATCGATTGCCAATTCAAACCCTCAAAAATAACAAAATTAGTTCACAGTAATTATAGTAGTATTTCGAATGGGGATGTTGACACCACCAATCAACTGACGTTCTTTTTATGAGCTGTCAAAACACAATCTCCCATAGTGTTTAAATGACAATAGCGACATATGACGTCATTGTTCGCATACTCAATCAACTAACTATTTATTTGTTTTAAAGCAACAAAAAATCTAATATTGCATTTATCGAAAATTAATCAGACTTTCAGAGCTGAAATAAAGCGTTTTTTTATTGGAGTCGTGTCTTATAATTCTTTTTTAATGGTATCAACATCCCTATTGTGACAGTAATCAAACCGCAGCACATTATTATTCGCCTGCGATTAGTAAGGGATTGGAGTTGACAGTAATTCTATAATGCTTACGTCAAAATATGTATGAAATGACAGATCTGACAGTCCCATTCTGATTGCGCTTTGATAATAAGAGTAAGACAACCGTCGGCAGAGGAAATGAGAACAGTATTAGGTATTATATTTTTACTAGCTGGTCCCGCAAAACGTTGTTTTGCCATTAATCACTTAGCGGTATAAAAAATAGCCTACCTACGACCTACGAGGGGCGTTCAATATAAAGTGAGAATGAGATGCAAACTCTTTTAATATTACGAAATTAAATACTGGCCGGTAAAGCTAATCTATCTAGCTGATTGCTATGAAAAAAAAACTAACTGTCTTTTGTTTAAAAAAATATACGGTAATTTCTTTGCAATGCTATTGAGTACGTTAGCGAAAATGGAGAAAATTGAACTGCGCGCCGTTATCAAATACTTGTATTTGAAAAATTTTTCTACGGACCAAGTCAATTTGGATTTGCGGGACACTTTAGGGTCTAATGCTCCTCCGTATTCGACAGTCGCACGTTGGTGCGCCGAATTTAGACGTGGAAGAACATCGACAATGGACGACCCCCGCTCCGGACGCCCTACTACAGCAGTAACTGAAGAAATTGTGAAAAAAGTCGAAAACTCAGTTTTGGCGGATCGTCGTGTCACAGTTCGTTTTATTGCTGAAAATGTAAAGATTTAAACGGGGAGCGTGCATAATATTTTACATGAACGCTTGGGTATGAAAAAGGTATCTGCGCGTTGGGTACCAAGAATGCTTACTGACACGCAAAAACAAACTAGACTAGAGATTTGTCAAGAAGCTTTGAACTTGATGCAGCAAGACCGGGAACTTTTTTTGGCGCAATTTATAACAATGGACGAAACATGGCTCCATCATTACGACCCTGAAACGAAACTGCAGTCTATGACATGGAAAAGGCCATCATCTCCAACTCCGAAGAAATTCAAGGGGAGCCCATCTGCCGGTAAGGTCATGGGCTCTGTTTTTTGGGATGGTAAAGGGGTATTAATGATTGAGTATCTCGAGCATGGAGCCACTATTACGGGTACTTTATACGCCAAACAAATAGCAACATTGCGCAATGAGATCCGCGAAAAACGGCGAGATAAACTCTCGAAAGTTGTGCTGTTCCACCAGGACAATGCCCCGGCACACAAGTCCGCCGTTGCAATGGCTGCAATTCGTGATGCTGGGTTCGATATCCTTAAGCATCCTCCGTATTCACCAGATCTCGCTCCCAGTGATTTCTACCTATTTCCGAGATTGAAACAATACCTGAGAGGCCAGAAATTTGAAGACGACTACGTGGTAGTCGCTGCAGTACAAGATTTTTTAAGTACTCAAGATGAGACCTTTTTTAAAAATGGAATTTTAAGTTTAGAAAAAAGATATACTAAGGGGGTGTTTCACCACCTTATTGTCAAACTGCTGGTTACGTAACCAATGAATAAACTAAGTACTGGACAAATCTGTCAGCTAGTGTTTTTTCAGTTTCACCACTCCGGTCCTGTGCAAACTAAGTACCACTTAACTAATCGTGGGTTTAACAAAAAGTCGGAATGGCAACGTCGCATTTCACGACCACGCGTTCCTGTTCGCACACTTTCGTTCAAAAAGTCACTCATTAAAGCAAAAGAAATGGTTAACTATATAATTTTTGAATACATCTATTTTTTTTTGCATAAACAAATATTTAACATTATAATTGATCCAAAAACGGTATTTATTTACGATATTTTGTTAACAATAACAAAGAAAAATAAAATCACGTAAAACGAATCGAAAAGTGGCGCCAAACCATTTGACAGATAAACTTTTTTTAATGGCGACATACAAGTTCAGGTAGAACAAACGATTGAGCCACTGAAAAAAAGTTTGTTATTAAAAAATATTACGAAATTTTGGATTTATTTTTACATACTAAAAGTGTACCTACATTTTTTCATTCAAATCTTGATATTTAAATTATTTTATGCAATTTAGCATGACCTCTTTCTTTAAAAAATAAAAAATACTTTGATTTATTTTTCTGAAACCGGCTGAAGGGCTCTCCAACCATGGCCACAAAAAAATAAACTAACTTTATGTGACGGATAAAAATGCTAAATGCCTCCTGATCTGATGGTCAAATTAAGAAACAGTTTGTCCGTCACTTAGCGCTAATCGAGACTGGTGAAACAGAAATTTTAATTCCATCTGTCAAATAAGGTTATGATTAAGCTAATCCGAACTTTAAGAAAAGTGGTGAAACAGCCCCTAAGTGTATTATGCTAAAAGGTGACTATGTCGAAAAATAAAATGACATTTAGTAAAAGTTGTTTATAACATACTCATTCTCACTTTTTATTGAACGCCCCTAGTATATTCTCAGATCTACCGAATGTGGAAAAAAAATCACATAAATCGGTCCAGCCGTTTCGGAGAAGTTCGATAACAACCGTGACACGACATTTTTATATATTAGACTAGCTGTTGTCCACGACTCCATCTGCGAAGAATAGGGGTACCTAGGTATAAAAAATAGCCTACGACCTATTCTCAGACCTATCGAATGTGGAGCAAAAAGTTTATAAAAATCGGTCAAGCCGTTTCGGAGAAGTTACAGTCAGAAGTTATACTAGCTGTTGCCCGTGACTCCGTCTGCGGAGAATGGGGGGGGGGGATAAAAAATAGCCTACGACCTATTCTCGGACCTACCGAATACGGAGAAAGAAGTTTCATACAAATCGGTTGAGTCGTTTCGGAGGAGTTCGGTAACAAACACCGTGACCGCGACACGAGATTTATACCTATACTAGCTTTTGCCCGCGACTTCGTCCGCGTAGAATTCCAATTTGTGGTAAAGCTTCTTCATCTCTTTCATTGTATAAAACAAAAACCGGCAACGGCAACATCCATTATTATTATCATTTCATCATCATCAGTATCAGTAAGTGAATATTATAAATCCCGTTTATTCACTATCCCGTGGGAATTTCAACAAATTTGTCCTTATTCTATGCAAATTTTCGCTTATATTTATCCCGCGGGAATTTTGCATTTTCCCCGAGAAATAGTAGTATATGTCCTTAAAGGTGTAGCTTTCTACCGGTAAAAGAAGTTTTAAAATCAGCCCCGTAGTTGAATTCACTTATTTTTTTCCCGTGTGAATTTTGCTTTTTCACGGAGAAAAGTAGTCTATGTAAATAATGGTTGGTGTAACTTCCTATTGGTGAAAGAAATTTTCAAATCAGCCCTCAAGTGATGTTCACTTCTTTCTATCCCACGGGAATTTTGCATTTTACCGAATAAATGGTAGGTAGCCTAGCCTATACCAACACAGGATAGTGTATTTTTCTATTGATCATTTTTTTTTAAACTCAGCCCCCGAAGTTAAATTTACTATTTTCTATACCGCGGGAATTTTGCATTTATCCGGAAAATAGCATCCTATGTTAATCAAGGACAGTGTATTTTTTCTATTGGTGAAAGACATTTTAAAATGAGCTCCGAAGTTGAATTTTTATTTCTATCCCTTGGGAATTTTGCATTTTTCCGGAAAAAAGTAACCTATGTCAATAAAGGCTAGTGTAACTTTTTACTGGTAAAAGATTTTTTTTTAAATCGGCTCGGAAGTTTCAGAGATTATCTATCCCACAGGAATTTCCAAAAATCCTGCAATAAGTTTTTTTGCTGTTATGTATGACCTTTACGTTTATACAGGGTTATTTTTAATTCACTAGCATCCTTTTAACCCTAAACTCCTACCACTTAAACAAATGTTTTTTGTTTTACGGCTTTTGTCATAACTTAATATTTTTGGTGTAATAACATTTTGAAAATTGGAGATTACCTTTTATTTTTACGATACTCTGTGTATTTGTATGGGAAAAAAGTGCTTCATTTTAAAAAGTCGTAAAACAAAAAACATTTGTTTGAGTGATAGGAATTCAGGGTTAAGAGGATGTCAGTGAATTAAAAATAACCCTGTAAACCTATTCTAATAGTCTACTTGCATGCCCAATTTGAACAGTTTAGTAATCTTCATTATGGGGATAGGGTCACTCTTGATTGATGAAATATATACATCCCGTATATTCCTTATCCCGTGGGAATTCCGGAAAATTCTTTCTTATCGGATGCCTACGTCATACAAAGGACACATCCTCCAAGTTTCAGATCTCTACATACAGCGGTTTTGGCTGTGCGTCAATCCGCCAGTCAGTCATTTAGGACTTCAGGACAAAGCATTTTATATGTATTTGCATTGCACCAAGCTTTTATGCGAGTTCAACAATGATGTTTGAATACTCAATTCGATTTTATTCGAAAAAGGTTGAACTCACATTTTCATCATCATCATCATTTCAGCCGTAGGACGTCCACTGCTGGACATAGGCCTCCCTCATTGACGCCCAATCATTACGGTTGGAAGCGACTTGCATCCACCCTGAACCTGCGGCCTTCACCAAAACGTCCGTCCATCTCGTTGGTGGACGTCCCACGCTGCGCTTGTAAAAGCAAAAGCTTGGTGAAATGCAAATACTTATTATAATTAGTTATTATCAGAGATCAGATCAGGAAGTGGTTGACAAACGTAGACAAATGGTTTGCAAAATTTGAAGTTTCGTTTCGTTTACATTGTGTCAAAATAAAAAGTAATTTAAATCAAAAGCACTAAGGAGTATTGATATCAACTTCGAAGCAAATCACCCCCAAAATAACTTTCTACTCCTTTTTAACCCCGTCAAGGGATGAATTTCAATAAAATACGAAACACGTCTTCCATCAATTCTGTTATAGAATGTTTATGCAAAATTTGAATTAGATTGGACCAAGGAATCACGTTGTCCCATACAAATTTTGCCCCCCTTTTTTACCCCCTTAGGAGTAGAACTGCGAAAAATCCTTTCTTATCGGATGCCTACGTCATACAAAGAACACACCCTCCAAGTTTCAGGTCTCTACGATCAGCGGTTTAGGCTGTGCGTTGATCCGTCAGTCAGTCAGGACAAAGGATTTTATATGTATAGATTAGATTTGATGAAAACCTATAATTTCTTTGCGTCGCATTTTAATGACACGCGTTCCCACCCATGAATACTCAGTAAATATAGAAAAACATACTTACTTCATTTCAGAGGATGTTTTTCAGCAAAAGTATGAACAGAGCAATCAACTGAACTGATTTATGAAGAAAAAACGCTTTAGCGTAAGAAAATTTGGCTTTTTTCATTATGCTCCCACTCTCATGATCCCAGTGGGATCATATAAAACTTTTGAGTTCATTAAGCTCCCACTATTTGTGGGATTCAAAAACTCCTCCGGTTTTATTCCATTTTGATCCTAGCTACATATTCACCATGTTCAGTTCACATCACATCATTACTTCCGGGTTTGTGGGATTATAATGGAATGATGAGTGTTCACTGCTCCCTAGTGGGAGCTTAATGAACTCAAAAGTTTTGTATGATCCCAATGGGACCATGAGAGTGGGAGCATAATGGAATAAGCCGAAAAATTGAGCGGAGGAAGCCGTGACCAAATAAGTTTATCCTAATATTAACCAATTTTGATTTTTCCGCTGTAAATATATCTACTTATCCTAAACTAATCAATACAAACCAATATGCTTGCTGCATAATCTACGATAAAATATTGTAAAGTCAGCGCTTAGACATTTTTATCGTAATTTTACCTAATCAATTAAGATAGTAAAATGTCACGACATTTCCTGGAAATAGCATAATATAATATTTGGATGAAAAACACGCACTAATTTATTCAATATATTAATTTTATATGAAATGAGAAGTTATATAAAAAAAATTGTGCTTTATGGAAGTCAGGTTTATTTAAGTACCATTTAGTAATCGCAGGAAGTTCTTAGGGACTTGTACTTGACTTGTTCTTGACTTGTTATTTTGCTTTCAGCGATCAATTCAGGTCATACTTACCTATATTATTTTCATTACATTTTATGTCAGTGGATCAGACCACAGGAAACAGGAGTTCATAACACATCCAATGTGCAAGGCTAAGTAGCAGAAATGTCAAAACTGAGGCAACTATTCTGTGCTATTTTTGAGAACTTTTTCTCCTATGCTAGACGAATTTCTGCAAAACCAATTAAATATAATAGGAAACTTACATTATTGGAAGCAGACATTCTGTATAAGAAACGCGCATTATGAAAATACAGAAATTTTCCGAAACGTTTGTTAATAAAGGAAACATACATTTTGAGGCTGAGCCGAAAATGTACTAGCATCTGCATCTTACTGATTCACCTGGTGCGTCCAGGCATTCGAATCAGCTAGATTGACGTAGGTATGTTAAAATAACTAAGAATTTGAAATACATAATATTCATCCCTCGGCATCTTTACCGACCTAGTTCGAGCTGGTAAGGTAACGGCGTCTATTACCGTGATACTTATGGAAGTTTTGAAATTAGTCCAAGAAAATAAGGGTATTAAAACTTCTAAACGACCGAGAATATTTTTTTATTCAAGATTGTTTATTGAACTTTCGTCGTCGTAACTTTTTGGACTCACCCTACTGTTAATTATTTGAATACCCAAGTATTCTATTACCGTAGCAATGGACAAGTTATGTTTCTATTACCGCGAATTGAGCTTCTATTACTGAGTGTATAAAAAACAATATTTTACTACCTTCGGTAATAGGAACCCGACTCATAATTTGGAACTTAATACCGTGGGAAAAAGAAAATAATGCCTTTGGTTCTACGTACATTATCCTTGTACATAATTTTTTAATCAAAACTAAAAAAACGTTAAAATATGATTATACATCGAGATTACACATCGAAGAGATTCCAACTGATTTTAATAGAAGACTAAAATCTCACTCGGTAATAGACACTACTTTAAGAATCTATCTTCGACCCAAATAAACATTGGATAGGTCGGTAATAGATTCCCATACATTCATACCGAGGGTTATGTGGTCGTACCATCGATAATATGCTTTATTTGGAGTGTTGTAAAACCTAATTCAGACCCATAAAAACAATAGGATACAGTTGTATTTTCATCACAAATCAAAAATATAAGTTCTAACCTTGATATAAAACGAAAATTATATAACTGACAAGTATAAATATTATTTTATCTCAATATTTAAACGACTTGACTAAATAACGATTTCTATAGAAACTACAAATTCAGTACTGAAGTTTTTGCTAAAAATTAAGGATTTGTTAAATACTTTGCATACCACAGAAATAGTTCTTTAATAGTGTGGATAGATCAAGATTGGAATAACTATAATAAATCCGACATCATAAAATTATCATAAAATAATTTTAACTTTAAATAATTTTCATTATAATCCTTTTTATATTGTATTTAGCACTTTTACAATTTAAGGAAACTGTAGGTCTTATGTTGATCATAAGTATTTCTGTACACATTCTTGTATATGACCGTTTGTTTCTCTTCTCAATAAAATAAAATAAAATAAAATAAATAAAATAAATAAAGTATGTAACCGATTACATAAACCAAAAATTAAGCATAAAGAACTAAAATCAACAATTTAACCATTACCGTGGTATACCACAGTATTAGGGTCTACATAAAAAAATGGCGGGTATTACCGCTGTATTTTATTTTCAATTTTATACTTGTTTCCAGGCCGAAAAATATAAAAAGAGTACTCAGAAGTCGTGCAGAAATCTGTAAACAACCATTTGAAAACCATAACATTAGTTCAATTGCCGTAACTATAACGTAATAGTATTTTATGCAACTGTATCTTAATAGGGGTCCTTAAAACACGAGTGTGGTTTCATAAAGGGTCACCATGAGTGTTGTACGGCCTAATTACGTACAGTTGCATACAATATTTTATCTACATCCATATATATAAATCCTCTATCATGTGTTCAAGAACCTTTGAGAAATGACCTGCATTAACGAGAACTAGGTATGTCTGCCCCACGACCTGCGCGACGTGAACGCCACGCTCCTCCTGCACCGGTACCTACTGTAATGTAATGATGTATGAAATCTCATTACGATACAGAAATCTGTATCATAATGGTCATTACAGATACAGATTTCTGTATCGTAATGTCCATTCGATACTGCTGTGTTCATGATAGAATCCAATGTCGTAATGCTGGTCGTTATCTATGGTTTTTGAACGCATAATGGAGGATTTACTATATGGGTGTAGATAATAGTATTTTATGCAACTGTTGTATAAGTGAGGTCTTAAAAGGCGAGTGACGTGAGTTGCGATACGAGCGAATGCGAGTATCGCAATGGAAGACGGCACGAGCCGTTAAGACCAAATTATACACCGTTGCATACAATATTTTTTTCTCAAACATGCTATGAAATATTGACGTTATGTTCCTTAAAATACGCCACGAACTGTCACGTTGCAGGTGCGGCTAGACGAGAGGTCAATAATGGAATTTCATACAACATTGCTGGCCAAGGCCAGCAAAGTGATTGTCTATTGTTTTATGTGACACAGCACCATAACGTTTAATAGGTCGACGTGGTCGACGTGGATGGATGGATGGACGGACGGAATGGACGGACGGACGGACGGACGGACGGACGGAGGGATGGATAAATAAATAAATAAATAAATATCATGGGACAATTCACACCAATTGACCCAGTCCCAAAGTAAGCTAAGCATAGCTTGTGTTATGGGTACAAGGCAACGGATAATCATACTTATATAGATAGATACATACTTAAATACATATTAAACACCCAAGACCCGAGAACAAAAATTCGTATTTTTCATACAAATATCTGCCCCGACACGGGAATCGAACCCGGGACCTCAAGCTTCGTAGCAGGTTCTCTAACCACTAGGCCATCTGGTCGTCTGGATGTTGATGGATGGATGGATGAAAGAAAGAAAGAAAGAAAGAAAGAAAGAAAGAAAGAAAGAAAGAAAGAAAGAAAGAAAGAAAGAAAGAAAGAAAGAAAGAAAAGAAAGAAAATACATTTATTTACAACATCACAAGACACATTATTATACAAAACAAAAAGGCAATACTAAAGCTAAAGATAGAATGTGTCATTGCGGTTGCAAATCGGACACTGGCTCAGCATAATGCTGAGGCGTTTAAAGTACCCCAGCGCTGATTTTCAGCCAGTACCGTTGGTGACACCCGGATCGCTGTTTAGATAGATAAATAAATAAATAAACTGCACACTAATAGCTACATACATAAGACTAGGTACATGCGTAAATAAATAATTTGTAAATTGTAAAAGCAAATAATAATGATGGATGAATAATGATGGATGGATGGATGGATGGATGTTGATGGATGTTGATGGATGTTGATGGATGTTGATGGATGTTGGTTGATGGATGTTGATGGATGTTGGTTGATGGATGTTGGTTAATGGATGTTGATGGATGTTGATGGATGTTGGTTGATGGTTGTTGATGGATGTTGATGGATGTTGATGGATGTTGGTTGATGGATGTTGATGTATGTTGATGGATGTTGTTGGATGTTGATGGATGTTGATGGATGTTGATGGTTGTTGATGGATGTTGATGGATGTTGTTGGATGTTGATGGATGTTGATGGATGTTGATGGATGTTGATGGATGTTGATGGTTGTTGATGGATGTTGATGGATGGATGGATGAATGGATGTTGATGGATGTTCTTGTTCATGGATGTTAACGGATGTTGATGGATGTTGATGGATGTTGATGGATGTTGATGATGTTGTTGGTGATGGTGATGGTGATGGTGATGGTGATGATGATGGCGGTGATGATGGTGGTGATGATGATGATGCATGTTTGAGAAAAACTCTATACAAGTCTTGGCCACGAACAGGGATTGCCGGCCTCGTATCTCTAGATGGCCTCGTTAACACTCGGCCATCTATAACTACTCGGCCGGCAATCCCCTATTTCGCGGCCGCTGCAGTAATGTACTATTCTACGACTCGACTCTACTGGTACAGTCGGGTACAGTAGGGTAAAATGGGGTACAGTCGGGTACAGTAGGCTAAAATAGGGTACAGTAGGGTACAGTCGGGTACAGTAGGGTAAAATAGGGTACAGTAGGGTACAGTCAGGTACAGTAGGGTAAAATGGGGTACAGTCGGGTACAGTAGGGTACAGTCGGGTACAGTAGGGTAAAATAGGGTACAGTCGGGTACAGTAGGGTAAAATAGGGTACAGTAGGGTACAGTTGGGTACAGTAGGGTAAAATAGGGTATTTTACTACTGTACCCGACTGTGCCCTATTTTACCCTACGGTACCCTACGGTACCCGACTGTACCCGACTGTACCCGACTGTACCCTACTGTACCCTCTTTTACCCTACTGTACCCGACTGTACCCGACTGTACCCTATTTTACCCTACTGTACCCGACTGTACTCTACTGTACCCTATTTTACCCTACTGTACCCGACTGAACCCTATTTTACCCTACTGTACCCGACTGTACCCAACTGTACCCTATTTTACCCTACTGTACCCGACTGTACCCTACTGTACCCTATTTTACCCTACTGTACCCGACTGTACCCTACTGTACCCTATTATACCCTACTGTACCCGACTGTACCCGACTGTACCCTACTGTACCCTATTTTACCCTACTGTACCCGACTGTACCCTACTGTACCCTATTATACCCTACTGTACCTGACTGTACCCGACTGTACCCTACTGTACCCTATTTTACCCTACTGTACCCTATTTTAGCCCTACTGTACCCGACTGTACCCTATTTTACCCTACTGTACCCGACTGTACCCGACTGTACCCTATTTTACCCTACTGTACCCGACTGTACCCGACTGTACCCTACTGTATCCTATTGTACCCTATTTTACCCTACTGTACCCGACTGTACTCTACTGTACCCTATTTTACCCTACTGTACCCGACTGTACCCAACTGTACCCTATTTTACCCTACTGTACCCGACTGTACCCAACTGTACCCTATTTTACCCTACTGTACCCTATTTTAGCCCTACTGTACCCGACTGTACCCTATTTTACCCTACTGTACCCGACTGTACCCGACTGTACCCTACTGTACCCTATTTTACCCTACTGTACCCGACTGTACCCTACTGTACCCTATTTTACCCTATTTTACCCTACTGTACCCGACTGTACCCAACTGTACCCTATTTTACCCTACTGTACCCGACTGTACCCAACTGTACCCTATTTTACCCTACTGTACCCTATTTTAGCCCTACTGTACCCGACTGTACCCTACTGTACCCGACTGTTCCCTACTTTAGCCTATTTTACCCTATTTTACCCTACTGTACCCGACTGTACCCTACTTTACTCAACTCAGCAGGTCTAAACTGGGCTTTAGTGTTGAGTGTACCCTACATTTAATTTTATGTGGCAGCTAGGTGTATCGTAATAACGACATTACGACACAAGTGCTGTTATGGCGAATAGATTAAGTATAGACTTTCTGAAGTCATATTATCTATGTTCTTATATATTTGTTCGCGACCATGTAAAAAACAGATAAAAGTACAGGAGTAGGAAAAATACTAAATAGGATTCGAGTTAACTTAAATTGGCGTCACACGTTTGTTACTATACTAAACGGGGCTTATCACGCAAAATAATATTTTACTAATCTTTTACCTCGACGTTTTTGCCACATTGCAGCCAGCCGTGGTTACGAGTTATCCGAAGTGTACGGTGTCAAGTTATCTATATCGGACAGACAAAAAGAACAATAGCTGAGAGGGTCAGGGAACATATTATCGCAGCTGTTAAAAATCACCAAGTAAATAAGTCAGCCATAGCCGAACATTTATTGGAGTCAGAACCAAACCACTGGATTGAACTGCACAATCCCAAAATTCTCTCAACGGAACGTCATTTCTACTCTAGAATGGTACGAGAAGCGGTTGAAATTAAAAAGCACAAAAATTTTAACCGGGAGGATGGATATAAGCTTTCGTCTACGTGGAATCCAGTTATAAACAAATGTTGGCCTTGGGATGAATGTTCGGAGAGATCGTCCGATTTTGTGAGTGTTGTGTGTCGGTGTGATGAGGTGCCGTTAAAAAATCTTGATCAAGTGCGGGTAGTTCAAAAGACTCGAGCGGCTAATGGAACTTGACACTCTACACTTCAGTTAACTCGTGACCACGGCTAATGCAATGTGGCCGAAACGTCGAGGTAAATATTATTTTGCGTGATAAGTCCTGTTTAGTACCTATAGTAATTATGACAGAAAATCACGAAAGTTTAAAACAGTATAGCGCTAATAAGTTTGTTAGTCAATTGTCATTAAGTTTGTTTGTTGTGATGAGCACGAATATTTATTCCTGAGTTATGGATGTTTTCTATGTATTTAAGTATTTATTTATCTATATAAGTATGTTTATCGTCGTCTAAGTAGTACCCATAGTACAAGCTTTACTTAGTTTGTGACTAGGTCGATTTGTGTAAGATTGTCCCCTAATATTTATTTATTTACTAGCTTTTGCCCGCGACTCCGTCCGCGTGGAATTAGTAATTTGGGCAGCTTATTTTTTTTATCAAATTTGCTTTTTCATCAATTATGGCTCTCCTTAGTTCCTCGATATAAAAAAAATTACCCGCCCCCGCAACCCCCCCCCGCAAACCCCCCTCACCCCCTCCCAACCCCACCCCCCACCAAACCCCCCGCACACCCGCGTTCACATTCACCACCGTACTCCCAAGTCAAGCGTGCCTATAGAAGTTACTTCAAAAACCCCTTTTTTTTAATATTTAATTACAATCTAGCTCATAAAGGCTAATAAGCAATATTCATTTCACTTAATCTACTATTTTGTTTAAAGTCTCTAAGAATAACGTCCAATGACTTTTCTTAGTGTCTATTAAGGCGAAGCACTTTGTTCATGTGTTCTTCATTTACGTCACTATCACTGTAACACTATTTCGAGTATGATTAACACTACACTAACTCAAAGGGTTTAGTCCTTTTCAGTCTTCTCACTAGGTCCGTGTTGTCAAGGAGTTGGATTGCCTCAACGTTCACATGATGATGAAGTCTGCGTTCATGAGCTTCGGCGTATTTAGATATTACCTCGTGGACGAACTCAACATTAAGGTCCCGATGGACCCCTGATTTTGAAACATTCTTCCGCTCCGCTCCGCTCCTATTGGTGTTAGCGTGATGATATATAGCCTATCGCCTTCCTCGATAAATGGGCTATCTAACACTGAAAGAATTTTTCAAATCGGAGCAGTAGTTCCTGAGATTAGCGCGTTCTACACACAAACAAACTAACAAACAAACTCTTCAGCTTATTAATTCTTCTAAAAACTGTTCGATAAATTTTTCAAATAGACGTATCTTTCTTGTTTGTGAACCGATTGAAATGAAACAAACACTAAATGTTAATCCAAGAAAATACCAACATACTAGGGGCGTTCAATAAAAAGTGAGAATGAGTATGTTATAAACAACTTTTACTAAATGTCATTTTATTTTTCGACATAGTCACCTTTTAGCATAATACACTTATTATATCTTTTTTCTAAACTTAAAATTTCACTTTTAAAAAAGGTCTTATCTTGAGTACTTAAAAAATCTTGTACTGCAGCGACTACCGCGTCGTCGTCTTCAAATTTCTGGCCTCTCGGGTATTGTTTCAATCTCGGAAATAGGTAGAAATCACTGGGAGCAAGATCTGGTGAATACAGAGGATGCTTAAGGATATCGAACCCAGCATCACGAATTGCAGCCATTTCAACGATGGACTTGTGTGCCGGGGCATTGTCCTGGTGGAACAGCACAACTTTCGAGAGTTTACCTCGCCGTTTTTCGCGGATCTCATTGCGCAATGTTGCTATTTGTTTGGCGTATAAAGTGCCCGTAATAGTGGCTCCAGGTTTGAGATACTCAATCATTAATACCCCTTTACCATCCCAAAAAACAGAGCCCATGACCTTTCCGGCAGATGGGCCCACCTTGAATTTCTTCGGAGTTGGAGATGATGGCCTTTTCCATGTCATAGACTGCAGTTTCGTTTCAGGGTCGATATGATGGAGCCATGTTTCGTCCATTGTTATAAATCGCGCCAAAAAAAGTTCCCGGTCTTGCTGTATCAGGTCCAAAGCTTCTTAACAAATCTCGACTCTAGTTTGTTTTTGCGTGTCAGTAAGCATTCTTGGTACCCAACGCGCAGATACCATTTTCATACCCAAGCGTTCATGTAAAATATTATGCACGCTCCCCGTTGAAATCTTTACATTTTCAGCAATAAAACGAACCGTGACACGACGATCCGCCAAAACTGAGTTTTCAACTTTTTTCACAATTTCTTCAGTTATTGCAGTAGTAGGGCGTCCGGAGCGGGGGTCGTCCATGGTCGAAGTTCTTCCATGTCTAAATTCGGCGCACCAACGTGCGACTGTCGAATACGGAGGAGCATTAGACCCTAAAGTGTCCCGCAAATCTAAATTGACTTGGTCCGTAGAAAAATTTTTCAAACACAAGTATTTGATAACGGCGCGCAGTTAAATTTTCTCCATTTTCGCTAACGTACTCAATAGCATTGCAAAGAAATTACCGTATTTTTTTTTAAACAAAAGACAGTTACTTTTTGTTTCATAGCAATCAGCTAGATAGATTAGCTTTACTGGCCAGTATTTAATTTCCTAATATTGAAAGAGTTTGCATCTCATTCTCACTTTATATTGAACGCCCCTCGTATCAGTGAAAACCGCACCCTTCTAGGTAAAGCCGTTTCTGAGATTAGCGCGCACAAACGCACAGACAAACAGACAAACAGACAAACAGATAAACAGACAAACAGACAATAATTCTAAAAATCATTGTTTCGGGTTCTATTGCGCTAATAAATAGCCCTAGTGACAGTTTTTCTCAAATATCTTCAATGTACAGACACCGGCTTGTTACAGATTTATTATATGTATAGATTTAATATTTTTATTTATTTAAATGAGCTTCATTCGTAGAAAAATCGTTTTTTACTAAATCGATCGGTTTAATTATAAAATTTATATTTCAAGATACCGCGGTGATGGTGGTTTGATACCCCCCAGTAATAGGCGCTTTTACCTTATTAGTTCTCTACGCTTCTTTTGCCCTCAAAATCATAAGTTAAACATTGTTTTCTATTTCCACCTCTCTGCGAAAGTACAGGACTAACGTTCACACCTGTTTTAATATGTGAGCATGCCTGTTGTTGTGAGTGCTTTAGTAAAGATATTGTAATTGTAACCTCCGCAAAGTAACGCCTAAATCAGTTAATTTGTTTGGTAATTTCCACGTTTGCTTGCACAATGATGTCGTTAAAAATGGATTAACTTATATTTTGTAATGTGTTTTGCCTTACATTTCATGGGAATAGACAGATTTTAACGATTCAATAATATTGGTTACCTAAAACAACAAGGTCACTGTTGGTTTCTCCTGATATGTAATCGACGTTTATCATTGTTTTCCCCTACGTGCTATATTCGTGTATATTTCACCTCCTTAACACACTTTACGCCCGATAATATTCGTAACAGACCTAATCAACGCACGATAAAAGCTGATCATATATACTGTCAAGTCATTCGTGTTAACGTTATCGTTCAGGATAAGGTATCAATATAAAACGAACGCTCGGCCACACCACATTGTTTGTATCGGCATTCAACTCACACGTAGAGTAAGGTAAGAATTTTTTTTCCGTTGACTGAGATAGAATACTTACAAGAAAAACAGATAGTTGGAATAAAATTCAGTAATTTTAGATTTACCGTCGTCATTTTAATGAAAATACCACTTATAAACTGGACTTAGTTATATTAGTAGCAAGATGTAGACTGACAGATGGACCTTTAATGAGTTCCCGAAATTGTGAACTTAACTGTGTCAAAATATTAGAAGCTCATTTAAAATAACAATGTCCTAAAAATGTCTAAAGTAAGTAACCGTGAATCATTGTCAACTGTAATTTTTAACTTCGCGTGCTTAAACTTATCCATTTTCTATTCCTCAATACAACACTACTACTATATTACATACTAGTTCTAGATGCTTCATGTTGTTTATAGTTATTATGTACACTAATTGTTATTTTATCTTAATTCCAGTTTCAACAATGGTGCGAGCAAGAAAGTACGTCGTCAAACGATACTTTGATGGTCTACCTAAAAGAAACGACTACGAACTAGTCTCCTACGAGCTACCACCTCTCCAGGATGGAGATATCCTAGTTAAGGCGGAATGGATCAGTGTAGATCCTTACTTAAGGGCTTACAATACCCAAATGCCGCTTCCATACGACCAATTTAGTTACCAAGTAGGAGTAGTTCAAGAATCTAAAAACCCGAAATACCCAGTCGGAACTAAAGTCGTATCCCACAAAGGATGGACAGATTACTTCATTGAAAATGAAAACGAGCAAAGCGCTATGAATAATGTGCCTACCTATAAATTACCTGATTTGCAAGGATTGTCCGAATCCCACGGCATTGGAGCTGTTGGAATGCCAGGAGCAACCGCTTATTTTGGATTCCTTGAAATCTGCCAGCCTAAGGCTGGAGAAACTGTTGTGGTGACAGGTGCTGCGGGCGCTGTGGGATCAGTAGTAGGCCAGATTGCCAAGATCAAAGGCTGCAGAGTTATCGGCTTTGCAGGTTCAGATAAAAAAGTTGAATGGTTAGAAAAGGAACTAGGCTTTGACAAGGCTTTCAACTACAAAAAAGTTAACACTGTCACAGCTCTTTCAGAAGCAGCCCCTGATGGTATAGATTGTTTCTTCGACAACGTAGGTGGTGAAACGTTTAGCGAAATTGTATCTAAGATGAAGGAATTCGGAAGGGTAGCTGTGTGCGGAAGTATTAGTAATTATAATGAGAATGAAAAGAATCGTGCTAAAGTTACTGATGTGCAACCAGTGTTTTTGGCGAAACAATTGAAGGTGGAAGGACTTATCTCGTCGAGATGGGCGGACCGATGGCCGGAAGCGTTTGCGGAGATCTCGGAATGGATTCGGAGCGGTCAGTTAAAAGCAAATGAGCTTGTTACTGAAGGTTTTGAAAATATTTTTGACGCTTTCGTCGGCATGCTGGCCGGTGACAATTTTGGAAAAGCCGTCGTGAAGGTGTAATGTAATGATAGAATTAACAGCAGGCAGTACATTTTGTTATCTATGAAAACGTCTTAGCCCAGTCATTTGACTGATTGGAAATGCACTTATTGAAAAGTTTTTTGTTGATGTTTATGTTATTGGTATTTTGAGTTCATTGTTTGTGATAGTTAAGGATAATAATTATACCTAAATATTTTCCTAGCACGAACAACTTGTGATTCGTTTTTCATATAATAATAACATCGATTTGGTCTGGTATTATTGTTTTATATTTTCAAACGTGTCTCATTGATATAATGCCACTTATAATATAAGACATCGATAAACTAAGTATTAGAAGAAAAATTTACGTTCGTGCTAGGATCTAGGTATAATAATAATATTTAAATAAAATAATGTTTTTCAATATGATTTGTTTTATCTATCTATACCAATATTTAGAAAACACTCGTCTCACCATTACCTAAGTCCATGTTCCTTTAGTTTTAGTATTATCCCCTCTCCCCCTTAATTGAATCTAATTTGAGTAATTTTACTGTGAAATGGATGGCGGGGATATGGTAGGTCCGTGACGACATAGGCGTGGGTCCTTACGCGGATACCGCTCGAAATGTGGGTTAAAATCGGGGCATGTGGAAAAAATGGGGGAGGTCTTTGCCCGGTAGAACACTTCTCCAGGCTAAATGAAACAAATCATTAAACTGGGTTTAAAATTCACAGGTCTTACATTATTACTCTTTCAAACCGCTAAACCTCGCTAAAAACCGAAACTTAACTTCAGTTTTGCTGCAAGACGACCTTAGTTTTACCGACATCCGAAAATAAAGTATATTATTATGAAATAAGAACATATAAATACTTGGCCAAAACAAGACAAAATACCACAAATAAAAAATTAATTTGACACATACTACTATTTGTGCGTAAAAATAAGATAGAACTTCGCTCGAGCCGTCTCGGCATCTTGTCTACGGGGACTACTAGTTAACTAGTAGTACCCGAAGATAAACCGTATATTTCTGGCGGGACATTTGTTAATCATTTTTACGGATAGGTACAAACGAAGTCGCGAGCAACATGTAATAATATTATGAATAATACCAGCACTGTATGTATGTGAGTAAATAAATAAGCATGTTTATTACTTCTTCACTATAAAAGGTCTGGAAGGGTTTGGATGAAATTCGTAATACGGAAAGCTAATTTTTTATATTGGTAGGTACCTACTGAGAATAGAACTCATGAAAAAAGGGAACTACCTCAAAAACACTGAGACACCAGGCTTTGTTTTAAAAAAAAATACTGATCACAAAGAACCAAATAAGCACCAAAAAATGTTTAAAATAATGAGATTACTAACTGTTATTGTATTCAAAGACAAAATTAATGAAAAGGATTACTTACCAAAACGATTACGAAATTTATTAAATAATCACCAAAATGTGCATCAAATTTATAAAATGACTAGCTGCTGCCCGCGACCCCGTCCGCCGAGAATGGGGGGGGGGATAAATAATAGCCTACGACCTATTCTCAGACCTACCGAGTGTAGAGAAACAAACATACATACAAACATACAGGTGAAGCTAATATAAAGCGTGTAAAAAAGTTTCATAACAATTGGTCAAGCCGTTTCGGAGGAGTTCGGTAACAAACACCGTGACACGAGATTTTTATATATTAGAAGATTACCAAATCTCAGTGAGCAATTTAATGCACGTTACGTTGGTATCCTATATCTACTATTATGATGTGTCAAGTTAAGTTATGGGCAAGCACAATACAGAACAGATTACCGACTGAACTAGTTCGATTGCATGGCTTCGTAAACTCAGTCTCATAAGTTTTACTGTTTTGGTTAATAATTATTTGATGGTTACAATTTTATTATTTACTTTGGTGTTACTTTTAAAAAGTAAGTGGAAAATGTAAAATTTTTTGGTCAAAAGACGTCGGCCCTCAGACGGGACGTCGTCCCCACTGCGGGCCCATGAATGGACCGACAGGCTTGAATCCCCCACAAACAAATTGCAAGTTTACTATGTCACGTTTCTATGTGACAAAAGGTAGATTTTAGTGGGAGATGATGGAAAACAAGATTAAAAAGAAATACAACAATTTATTATAAAAAACTATGCTCCGGCTAGGTCGCGGGTAATAGATTTAAGTAGAGTTGAACGCCCTGAATCTAGATTTTAAGGTACAGAACCCCGAATGGGTTCACTTCCCTGGACGTCGTTCTCGCCGCCGACGATGTCTTCAGGTCGAACCCGGAAGTCCGGAATCACGGGCTGCAGTCCCGGATCGGCTGTTCGGCAGGGCAGCGGTAGGGTTGGCTCAGGTTAGACCCCCAGACTTGCTCCCTGAGAAATCCGAAATTGGCCGTTCATAAAATGTTCGATGTCGGGTTTGTGACTGCGACATCGGGATATTTTGAAGACATTGTTTTTGCTGGATCATTGCGGTTATGGGTTAAGTGAACCCCAAGCACTAATTAGTGATCCTTGATGTGGCAGTCACAAACAAAATCAGCGTTTTAAAAGCGTAGGTAGGAAGCGTAACAGAATTACATTAATATACAATTAATGGGCTCAAAGCATTGTGATGTAGTTATTGCAAAGTTGTTCTAGTTCAATGAAATCTATAGAATTACAAAATAATATATTATATCAAAAAGACTAAGCAATCTTAAGATTTTTAATTTAACTGCATTAATATTTTAATTATGAAGGTACTTCGACTTTCTGGCACATTCGATAGTAAATAATATCACCAGGTTTTATTGAACGGCTAGACTTAATAAAGCGGCTGAGATTATTAAAATCAGGAACGCTGTTGAAAATAGAAATCAAGATTCCCTATGTTGATAAAATAAACCGACCAACTTAGCCGGAATCAAAAATATTAATTTCAAATAATATAGTACGCATTTAATCTTAACAAATATTAACAACTATTTTAAATTTGTAGCAATAAATGTTTATCTAAATTTTATAATTAATATTTGTTACTTGAGGGTAGCGTGATAATCTAGACTAGACGGGCGCAAGCACTACGACGCGTAGTTTACAAGCAGTGCCGTTACGTAGATGGAATGATCGCACTAGATGAATTATTAAAACTAAAGAAGCACACAAAAACATGCAATGCGAATTTACAATTGTAGCTAGAACAGTTTGTTTATAAGAGGATAAAATATTATCGCAACACTCACCCGAATCGGGGAAACACTTCACATGTATTTAGTTTAGTAACTGAATTAAATTAATTAAAATTTCGAGAATAACTTGGTAGCAGATAACTTATTTTTTTGGTAAGTGCTTTGGTTATGTGTTTGTTGGTAGCTGCTGCAAGGCTGAATGATTTGCTCCGCTCCTGTCGCAAACAAATCGCCTCGCATCACCGTTATTATTCTTTGGTGTGACGTAGTTTAGGGTTCGGCCGCCCGGTTTATCTAATACAAAAACGTTGCGCGCGTTTGGCAAGCATCGTAAATATTTATTTTATTAGTTTGTTATATTTTTAAGTAAAAATTCTAGTACAATTGTTTATTCTTTTTTTTTTTATTCTTAGCAATTAGAATGTTAAGTTATTTGTAGAAATAAAATAACTTATTATTTTTTTGTTCACTTATTTTTGAGTTTTTCGGTATTTTATGAATAATAACATTAATTTAGTATTAGAAAAAAGGAAACCCGTTACATACCCCCCTTTTCAGGTTAGGATTTTTACTTATAAAAATCCACTATCTCTTTTATTTTACTCACTAGTTATACTAATACTCTAGTAAACCTCGCAACTATCAAAATCCCCTAACTGTTCGTACATCACGCATTCAAAGTAGCAGTAACACTTTCAACGTGTTATTGCGACCTTACAGAGAGAGTATGTATTTTAAGTTACAATACTATACTCTCGTATAACTATTGAAAGATGTTCAAGTTCAGTCTAGTGATCAATTCTCATGTTTTTTATTAATTAATAGATTCTTTTTTTAGTCTGTAAAACCCGGCATTTACTATCTGGTAGGAGATAGCAAACAAAAATTAGACTTTATAGACTAGCCTTTTTAAAGCTAGTAAACCCTGGCGTCCACTATCTGGTAGGAGACAGCAAACAAAAAAATGTATTTCATAGACCCCCTTTTTAAGCTAGAAAAATTATGCATCTACTATCTGGTAGAAGATAGCAAGCAAAACAATATTTTAGTAGATATTGTCTTAGGATAATCCCTCATGAGACTAATTGATCAAAAGACAATGAGTGTAGAGATAGTAACGTTATCATATAATTTTAGAACATTAGTGTTTTTAGTATTTATAATTTATTAATTTAAAATCCTTGACATGCCAGTCACCTATGTTATTTCCATTCATATCTTCGAGTTCGTAGACTAAATTAGATTTTTTTGTGACAATTTTACATTTCGTGTATTTAGGGGCAAGTTTTTTAGAGAACCTATTGTCCTTGTTACTTTGAAGGAAAGTCTTCTTCCAGATTATGTCGCCGACATTAAAGTGAATGTCTTTACGACGCAGATTATAGTGGTTACAGTTACGAGAGTGAGATTTTAGCATAGACGATTGGACCTTTTCAAAATAGTTTCGTAAGTAACCCAAATTTTCTGCATATACCTCCCTAGGTGTGAAAATCATGTCGTGGCTAGCGTCTGAGTCGATATAATGAGAACCACAAGCTACCAACTCTCTACCGTAAACTAAGAAAGAAGGTGTGAATCCTGTAACTTCATTGACGGATGAGTTGATGGCAAATTGGATTTTGGTAATGTTAGTATCCCACGATTTATGATCATTTTCGATAAATGCAGATACGGCGGTCATGGCCGTTTTATTGTAACGTTCAACGCTGTTCACTTGAGGTGAATATTTTGGCGTGTAATTTACATTCGGAATGTTATATTTTGAAAATAATTGTTTAAGTATATTACTTGTGAACTGTTTGCCGTTGTCCATTAAAATAGTACTAGGGATACCGTGCACAAGAAAAACGTTATCCTCAAGAATTGTAGCTATAATCTCACTTGTTGCACGTCGAATTGGAAAAAGTAAACAGTATTTACTAAAGCAACAAGTCACCACGAACAAAAAAGTATTTTGTTTTCTTGAAGGAGGTAGCGGTCCTACAAGATCCATGCTAAGCATTTGGAATGGACGGCAACAGTCTTTAGGACGACCCATCATACCCAGAGTAGCATGATTAGGATGCTTGTGAGCATTGCATACATCACACTTTGTAATGAAATTTGAGACATCACGATGCATGTCGGGCCAGAAATATTTTAAGCACAGCCGCTTAAATGTTTTAAAAATTCCAAAGTGACCAGAAGTGGGTTCAGAATGATTTTTAGCTATAATCTCAGTTCTGTGTTCAAGAGGTATTACCTCTTTCCACTCGAACTCTCTTGTAAGCGGATTCAGACTCTTTTTATGTCGATATAGTTTATTTCCAGTGACTTTGTAGTCTACGAATGACGTAGGGGAATTCTGAGAACCATTATAGATATTTAAGTACCATGGGTCTTTAGTGATATGAGCGACGTTAGAGTTGACTTGACTATCGTTAATAGTGGCTATAGGGACTGAACGCGAAAGACTATCAGGTACGACGTTTTCAGAACCTCGGCGATGTCTGATTTCTAGATTAAATGCTGACATCCGAACACCCCAACGGGCTAAACGACCTGTGGGATTGTTGATGTTAAAGAACCATTTCAAGGACGAGTGATCAGTGAAAACGACTGTCTTTTTACCATTTTCTAAATAGCATCTCCAGTGTTCAATAGCAATTAAAACGGCTAGGGCTTCTCGCTCGGTAGCGCTGTAATTTCGTTCTTTACTAGAGAGAGATTTGCTCATATACGCAATAACCTTTTCCTCACCACTGATAACCTGGGTTAACACTGCGCCAATTCCAAAGTCACTGGCATCGGTATGTACTTGAAAAGGTTGGGAGTAGTCCGGACAAGATAGAACAGGCGATGAGATTAGACATTCTTTAAGAGTACGAAAGGCTTTGTCTGCCTCAGGAGACCAACGAAAAGGTGGTGAAGTCTTAGCTTGGGAAGTTAATTTATTGAGTGGAGCAGCTATTGAGCTGAAATTCGTTATGAACCTACGGTACCATGAAGCTGTACCAATAAACCGGCGAACTTCTTTTCGGTTGGTAGGCGTAGGATAATTAATAATCGCTTCAATTTTATCTGGGTCTGGCTGAAGGCCGTTAGAATTTACAACGTAGCCTAAGTACTTAAGTTGTTTTTTGAAGAAATTGCACTTTTTGAAACTAATTGTTAGGTTTGCAGATTTCAGTTTTTCAAAAACGCGAACTAGTAGGGATATGTGTTGCTCAAAAGTCGGAGAAACAATAATAATATCATCTATGTAGACAAAAACCTTATGTTCAAATTCGGGGCCATAAAAAAGCATGTCAACTAACCGTTGCTGTGTCGCTGGTGCATTAGTTAAACCAAACGGCATTGATTTAAATTGAAAACTACCTCTAGATGGAATATAGAAAGCCGTCTTACATTTATCTTCGTCTTTAATGGGGATTTGCCAAAAGCTTTTTGATAGATCTAAACTGGAAAGATATTTCGCATCACGCAAGTTATCGAGTATCTCAGAAATATATGGTATACTATACGCGTCTTTAGTGGTGACAGCATTGAGCTTGCGACTATCTAAACAAAATCTGAGTTCTCCATTTTTCTTAGGTGTTAGCAGTACAGGCGAAGACCACGGACTTTCGCAAGGTTCAACAACGTGCTCCCGTAGCATTTCATCTAATTGTTCCACCAGAATACGCTGCTTTTCAGGGGACATCCTATAGTACCGCTGACGAATGGGAACTGCGTCTCCAGTGTCAATATTATGAGTTATTAGAGAGGTACGTCCTAGACCACGTTGTTCGTATGAAATTTCCCGAAATTGTGATATAATGAGGTCGGCAGTAACCCTTTGTTCCGCGGATAGATGATCATAATCGCAAACATGCATGTTAGGTTTCGTTGAAAGAGTGTCTAGCGTGTAATCATTTTTAGAGATGATTACCGAATCTAAGTTTTTAGGAAATAGACCAAATATTCTCCAAAAATCCATACCCAAGATTAAAGAATTATTTATTTCAGGAACTATGTAGACTTTAAGTATATGTATTTGATTTAGAAAAGTTATTGGTAATTGTACCGTGCCAATACTTTCTAACTTTTGACCACCAGCAGCAACAAAATTTAATGGTTCATCTTTTTCAAGTATGAAACCGGCCTCTAAGACACGTTCGTGATAATTATTACCTAGAATGGTAACGCTAGAACCTGTATCGAGTAATCCATTCATAGTATTACCATTAATGTCTACAGAAACATATGGCCTATTTTGAAGAGTCTTAGATTTATTTTGTATATTGTGGATTGGAGTTACCGAATAGCATGCGAAAAATTTTGATATAAAATTAAGCCATGATTTCCATTCTGTTTTGTTAAGTTTACTATTAATTTGGTCGCTAGCCATCGATTTACTGCAATCCACAAAATTTAGTTTTTTGAAGTGCCTGGTTTAGGGTTGCATCTCATGCAATCGGGATATCGAATGCCCTTCATACCACACTTAAAGCAAATGAGAAAGTGTGGTTGTCTGCACTCTCTAAGAGAATGAGAATTACTACGGCACCTAGGGCAGTACTTGTTTTGAGTACGCGGTACATGATTAGAATGATTAGACGTAGCATGAACAGCGTTGATAGGGTTAGGCTTCTCTTGCGTTGGTTTAGTAAAATTGTAATTATGTTTGTTTCCATAGTTAGGCTGATTATAGTTATTATTATAGTTTTTGAATTTAGAATAGTTATTTATCTGTGAATTATTCCTGCTATTGTTATAGCTATTAACTTTATGTTGTTTAGTATAGGCAAATTCAGGCGCTAAAGTTTCAGACGTAACTCTAGGAGGTTCGTGAAATAGCGATTGACGTGAATGAATGCTTTCAAAGTTAGAACAGATTCTCTTCAGTGAGTCGAGGTCAGATATATCCGGATGCGCGGCAAGAGTATTGGCATAACACGGTCTTATATTGTGGAGAATAATTTCTAATTTATCCTGCTCGCTTAACGGTTTAGACAGTCTTGAAAACATACCGTGCATAATTGATAAATATATGGAAATATTCTCTAGTTCACCCTGAGTACGTGATCTAATCTCTGCTGAAAGCCGATAGTCGTAGTCTCTTTGGCCGAAATCCTGTTTAAGCAAAACTATAACCTCATCCCAAGTCTTAACCTTCTCCTTAACACAGCGAAACCAGTGCAAAGCATCATCAGTAAAAATTTCGTATGCGAATTTCAACAGTCTTTCTTTTCCGATGTTCCTAGCATACACAAATTCATCAACTCTTTGAATGAATGACAGGACACAGGTTTTACCGGAGTACTTTAATTTAGCTAAATCTGAATTTAAATTTCGATCGCAAGTGATAGGTGCAATATCAGGCTCAGTAGGAGAATCGGAAGCTGAATGTGGTTTCATAGTTAAAATGTCTTTGTATTGATTGTTAAATGAATTACAGTTATATCTATAGTGATCCGCTAAACTAGCATCAACATTTGAAATTCTATTAGCCCTGTGGTATATATGATGAAGAAGATTTTCTGCACGTAAGAACAAGTTCTTATCGAAACGATTCTTTAATGAAGCAATCATGGTTTGGGATTTCTGCAGACTTTCTTTCACAGCAACAAGGTCAACTGAAGGATCAAGATGAGATTCCAGAATGTCCTCCGCGGGTGTGGACAGTTTAACTATTTGACTACGTAATTCTTGAACCGAACCGGTCGAACCACCTCTGAGAATGACTTCGTATTCTAGCTCTGCTTTTTGAAGTGATAGATATTTAATGGGGTATGCCATATTAAAATAAAATTAAAAAAAATTCAAGTGAAATGCTTGACCGAAAGGGTGTGAGTGTTGCGATGACACAAAAATTGATTTAAAAGCGTTATAATTAGTTGCTAGGTATGTGGATAGCGCTGTAATTTGAGAAACCGCTAAAAATTGAAACCGTTAGATTTTATTAATAATGTGGGTAGTACCCAATTTGAAAATTCTAGAATGCACTAACTATTCGCGCCCTAAGCATCCACGTACTAAACAAGTGCAATAAAATCAGCCGTGATAACAATCTGTTTGAAAAGCCGCAATAAAAACGCTGCCCAGCAATTGGTATTTAGTTAATTTAATAAGTTTTAAAATTTGTGGAATGATGTAAAATTAATAAGGCGGTGGGTAGACACCACAATAAAAAAGTCTAGATTTGGGAAAATAGCAAGTGCCTGGCAGCTGTAATACCGATTCACAAAAATTAAAAAAAACAGTTTTAGATTATGTTGCCTAGTAAACGGGTTCACATAAAAATAGTAAAATTGATCAATAATAGAATTAAAATTAACAATAAAGACTATTAAGGTAGTCGCACCATAAAATGAAATCTGTATTTTAATTAAAATTAGAACATGCTAGTACAGAACCTAGCAGATTGTGCAAAATCAAAATAAGATTATATAGAATTCCCGAAGGGAGTAGGCAGCGCACTCGAAACGTGGTAGTTATGTTTCGAGGCCACTTTATTTATCTTTATTTATCAGCCTACAAATTCCTTAGTCGGCTCCTACGACATCCACGGATGAATTGGAGTGGTGCAATTCTAAACCCGACACCACACGGGTAAAAAATAATTAAGAGAATTATAAAGTTAAAAAAAATCGTTAGTATAATGACTGGCAGAATAATAAAAATTACCGTTTACTAGACAACTGCAATGCCTAATTTGTGAATCCTACCAAGCCGCTATAAAAAATTGCCAAGTAAACAAATTTAATTATAATTGTAAAATTAATTAATTGAATAATTTATTAAGATAACAACTAATAAATAGTAGTGTGGTCAATAAACTATAAAAATGAACAATTAATTGAGATATAAATAATTATTTACCAGGCAACTATAATGAATTTCGACAATTGATTGAAAAGCAGTTAAAAAAAATGTACAAGTACGCGGTTTCCGATTAATAGATATAAAATTTAATTTAATAAGATTCCCAATAACAATGCATGTAGACACACTATTACTAGTTACTAGGTAATTGACTAGACACTTATGGGCTGTTCTTAGTTAAGACACAGAAATAATCCTTATAAATAATTTCGATAATTGCCCTGAATGCAGGTTTTATCGAAATACAGATTAAAAACGTTTTATTAACAAATAGCACACTAAAAATAATGTGGGTAGACACACTATTTAGAATATTCTAGCACAGATTTACAGAGAGGCTAGGATAACCGCGTACTAGCAACTGCAAAAATCAGCCCTACACTACAACAAAACAGAAGCTACCAACACCAACGAAAACTAAAAAATACTAAGGCCCTGTACCTAGTGCGTTCAACTCTTTAAAAAAAATCCACTAGTGGGGCGCCATTTGTCACGTTTCTATGTGACAAAAGGTAGATTTTAGTGGGAGATGATGGAAAACAAGATTAAAAAGAAATACAACAATTTATTATAAAAAACTATGCTCCGGCTAGGTCGCGGGTAATAGATTTAAGTAGAGTTGAACGCCCTGAATCTAGATTTTAAGGTACAGAACCCCGAATGGGTTCACTTCCCTGGACGTCGTTCTCGCCGCCGACGATGTCTTCAGGTCGAACCCGGAAGTCCGGAATCACGGGCTGCAGTCCCGGATCGGCTGTTCGGCAGGGCAGCGGTAGGGTTGGCTCAGGTTAGACCCCCAGACTTGCTCCCTGAGAAATCCGAAATTGGCCGTTCATAAAATGTTCGATGTCGGGTTTGTGACTGCGACATCGGGATATTTTGAAGACATTGTTTTTGCTGGATCATTGCGGTTATGGGTTAAGTGAACCCCAAGCACTAATTAGTGATCCTTGATGTGGCAGTCACAAACAAAATCAGCGTTTTAAAAGCGTAGGTAGGAAGCGTAACAGAATTACATTAATATACAATTAATGGGCTCAAAGCATTGTGATGTAGTTATTGCAAAGTTGTTCTAGTTCAATGAAATCTATAGAATTACAAAATAATATATTATATCAAAAAGACTAAGCAATCTTAAGATTTTTAATTTAACTGCATTAATATTTTAATTATGAAGGTACTTCGACTTTCTGGCACATTCGATAGTAAATAATATCACCAGGTTTTATTGAACGGCTAGACTTAATAAAGCGGCTGAGATTATTAAAATCAGGAACGCTGTTGAAAATAGAAATCAAGATTCCCTATGTTGATAAAATAAACCGACCAACTTAGCCGGAATCAAAAATATTAATTTCAAATAATATAGTACGCATTTAATCTTAACAAATATTAACAACTATTTTAAATTTGTAGCAATAAATGTTTATCTAAATTTTATAATTAATATTTGTTACTTGAGGGTAGCGTGATAATCTAGACTAGACGGGCGCAAGCACTACGACGCGTAGTTTACAAGCAGTGCCGTTACGTAGATGGAATGATCGCACTAGATGAATTATTAAAACTAAAGAAGCACACAAAAACATGCAATGCGAATTTACAATTGTAGCTAGAACAGTTTGTTTATAAGAGGATAAAATATTATCGCAACACTCACCCGAATCGGGGAAACACTTCACATGTATTTAGTTTAGTAACTGAATTAAATTAATTAAAATTTCGAGAATAACTTGGTAGCAGATAACTTATTTTTTTGGTAAGTGCTTTGGTTATGTGTTTGTTGGTAGCTGCTGCAAGGCTGAATGATTTGCTCCGCTCCTGTCGCAAACAAATCGCCTCGCATCACCGTTATTATTCTTTGGTGTGACGTAGTTTAGGGTTCGGCCGCCCGGTTTATCTAATACAAAAACGTTGCGCGCGTTTGGCAAGCATCGTAAATATTTATTTTATTAGTTTGTTATATTTTTAAGTAAAAATTCTAGTACAATTGTTTATTCTTTTTTTTTTTTATTCTTAGCAATTAGAATGTTAAGTTATTTGTAGAAATAAAATAACTTATTATTTTTTTGTTCACTTATTTTTGAGTTTTTCGGTATTTTATGAATAATAACATTAATTTAGTATTAGAAAAAAGGAAACCCGTTACAACTACAACACCACCTTGCACTCCTCCTCGCCACAGGCCATGGGCCCTAATGCTACTCTGCCCCCCTTAAAAACCAGGGTTATCAGGAGGGAACCGTTTATCTGTATTAACATATTGGATACTTTCATCCCGGAAAATTGCATAATTCCCGCGAGATAACGATAAATGAAGATCTTTGCAGACGGAGTCGCGGGCAGCAGCTAGTATGCTAATATACGTAGAATTACTGAAACATGAAGGAACAATTTAATTTTTTGCGGAAAAAAAATACAAACTTCTCTTTTTCCAAGAGATGAAGTGACAGCGACGGTTTCAGATCCTCATTAAATTAAAAAGTAATAAATGTAGACCGGAAAAAACTACTTTTTATGCTATAGGTATATTATTAAATTGGGTTAAATACACAATAGTAATACTAAGAGGACATTAGAAATGTACGAAAATATAACCTTGTAGTAAACGACTCGAATAAAATAGCGCTGTTAATGAAAAGATGTTTCTAGTTTAAGGGGCTGTTTCACCACCCATTGATTAATTTAAACTGACGGATAAATGTGATGCCGTCTCCGTCTATTCGAACAAAACAAAAAGAGACGGGATCACATTTATCCGTCAAATAAATTTGATCACTGGATGGTGAAACAGGGGGTAAATCTTTTAATCACACTGACTTTGTCAATAGGACATAAAAATATTAAAAAAATACAATTCTAAACTTAAAAGTAAAGCCGCCAGAGTTAGCAACATCCTCCCCCCTCGTGTGCAAACACATCGATATTTAAGGTGACATCACGCTGATGGGAAGTCCCTAAGGGTCTTCATGTAGTCGGACAAGCTTTTTTATAGGTCGACGTAGAACCCCATGAGCAGTGCTCACGTCGGCAATTCTGACTACACCGTCTGAGCCTGGTAGTACTCTTATGATGCGACCTCGGGGCCACACTCCTCGTGGAAGATTCCCATCTGCGATGAGCACAAGGTCCCCAATGCTCAGATTCTTACTAGCTGGCGTTGCTGTCCTAGGAATAAGAGCTGGTAAATATTCTTTAAGCCAACGAGCCCAGAAGTGATCTGCTAATCGTAAGCCTTTACGCCAACGTATACGGCGGAGCAGATCAGCTTCATTAACCTGAGCAAGGGGGGGAATAGGTTGTAGGTGAACCCAAAATGAAATGGCATGGCGTTATGGGCAAATCGGAATCTGGGTCTGTGTCTACATGTGTTAACGGCCGAGAGTTAAGAATAGCTTCTACTTCTAACAGAAAGGTAGTAAACGTCTCTTCAGTAGGAGTACGTGTTTTAAGAGTGGTAAACAACGCGGTCTTCACGCTTCTGACAAGACGTTCCCAGCATCCTCCCATAAATGGGGAAGCAGGCGGTATAAACTTCCACCGAATCAACTGGTTTGTCACAAACTCGAGGACTGGCTCCTCATATAACTTGCGTAGTTCACGGTTGGCTCCAACAAATGCTGTCCCGTTGTCGGAATAGATGGCTTGCGGGGTACCTCGTCTTGCAATGAATCTTCTTAAGCCCATGATGGCAGAATCTGTGCTTAAACTTCCAACGACCTCGAGATGAACAGCTCGGACTGACAGGCAAGTGAAAAGCGCCACGTAACGTTTCTCAGATCGTCTTCCGACAGCGACAGTAACTGGGCCGAAGTAGTCCAGTCCCACGTGAGTAAAGGGTCGGACATGATGAGCTAGGCGTTCTAGCGGGAGATCTCCGACTGGGGGACATGATGGTGTATCTTTTCTGAGCTTGCATTGTAGGCACGCCTTAAGCACGGATTTCACAGCCAATCGGAGTCCAACAATATAAAATCGCTGCCGCAACTCACTGATGACAATGCCTTCACCTGAATGCGCTGTTTTCTTGTGATGAAAGAATATTATGAGCTTAGCGATGTAGTTCTTGCCATGTAGGATGATAGAGTCTTTTTCTATGTTGACATCTCTTGAGCAGCAGTTATTCTGCCTTTGAGTCGAAGTAAGCCATTGTCGAGATATATCGTGAACTTTTTTAGTTGACTCGTTTTATGGAGTGGGTTTCCTCCCATCAAAGCAGTGTACTCTTCTTCAAAGGACTCTATTTGGGAATAAATGAAGAGATTTCGTTCAGCCTGCTCTGGGGTGCCTACCTCTATTAACGGGAATTTTGGAGGGGACACAGACACAGATTGCCCATTATACTGAGAAGCCGGATTGGAACGAGTTAAGACTGCCCGAAATTGTTTCGCGCATTGTATCACACGAGCAGTTGCGCGTAACAAACGTAGCCATTCGCTGAAGTGGTCGGGCTTAGCAACTAGTGGCCATTTCAAATTTTGAACGTTAGTATGACTTACTAGTTGTAAATCTGATTGTTCGCTTTGGCATATTACAAATTTAGTTTCATCTGAACCAAACAGACTGTTAGTTGATGGTTCTTTGGGCCATTGAGACGGAGGATCAGTTAGAGACGATGGCCCAGAGAACCATCTTGAGGACATATCAAACGGCCGGTTAACCCGCGTAGCGTCGTCCGCCACGTTCAGGGCGGTTGGTACATAGAACACACAAAGAGAACCTACGTCCCTTCGCGTGGACAAGGAATCCAAACGATCGGAAATCAATGACTGGTCACTGACATGTCGAGCTGCTCTACGTTGAATGCGGTCAAATGGAAGGTGAAGGTATTGGGGTGCCCAGAGATGAGAATAATATTCCAAGTGTGGCCGCACCTGGGACTTATACAGTTGAAGAAGGTGCTTAGGTGTAAAATACAGTCTCGATCTATTTAGCACCCCAAGCTTCGAAGCTAACTTAGCCTTTTCTTCCAGATGACAACAAAATTGAACGTCACTCGAAATGTCAACGCCGAGGACCCCGATGCTAAGTTTGATTACCAGACGAGTGCCCTCAAAGCAAGGTGTCAAAATAAACGGGGACTTTACAGTAGTAAACGCGCACACTTGTGTCTTTGTAGGGTTGAAATTAGTTAAATTAGTTTTACCCCATTCTGAGACCTGCTCGAGAGACGTCTCAACTTCGGACACAAGTTTAATCGGCATTCATCTACGTAATCCCGAGAATTATTGCCCTGGCCAAAATATCGTGCATCCCCCGTACTGTCATCTGCATAGCAATGAATGTTACGAATCTGTAACAAGTCATTGTTATGCAGAAGAAAAAAGGTAAGAGACAACACACAGCCTTGTGGCACAAAGTCCCTAAAATGTGTACCTACTTATATGTATACGACTCTATTGACTTAACGTTAAGGTGACTTTGACCGTATCTATCTCTATGTAGTCGACTGTACTGAGCAATTTAGTGAATAAAGAGGACGTGTTACCTGTACAACCGTATTAAAAAGTACAATATTATTCTAAAACTAGACGTTCTATAATATTTTTATTCATGGGGAAAAAGCAGCGGGAAGAAGCATTATTTTCTAGATAACCTTATCTTGTGTTTATAGAAAATAATCTTTTGACGTATTTATAAATATAACTGACTGTGAAGGTTAAGTATATACCTACATAGATACTTTGGTATGTACATGACTTATCTGATAATAATTCAAATAGGTACTTAATTATTTTTAACTCAATGAATATTATTAATTAAACTCATCAGAAGGGATTTTGTGCAAATTTCTGTTGTCCAACCTTAATCATTAAGGAGTCTTTATCATGAGATCAGTAATTATGGTTTTATATTAGTATGTACATCTAAAAAATGGAAAATAGGCAATCTTACACAACCGGGTGGGCAAGAATGCGCAGCGTGGTATGTAAGACTGCTCAAAAATGACAGAGATAAGCGATAAAAATGTTTAATGTCATACATTGATAAAGGTTAACAATTTGATTCGTAAGCCACTTTAGAACCTTGTCATCATGATGACATTGACGTCATTTGATAAGCATTACTTATTAACAATTAATAAAATTATTTTCCATGACAAGGTTTTATGGCGCGCAGGAATCAAAGTAGATTTTGCATCTTTGTAATCAGTATTTTTTGACGGAGTTCTGATACCGTATGCACAACAGGTAATGAACCTAGGTGTTATTATGGACCGCACTCTGTCATGGCCTCCACACGTGTGTGAAATTAACAGGAAGGTATATGCTGCGATGGGATCCCTAAGGCGCCTTATTTGCTATCCTGATCTTATCCTGATCCTTAAAAAGAATAGCGGATTGTAAAAGTTGCCTTTTCCATTTAATTGAAATTCAAGCCAGTAACGTAGACGCTGATGCTTCCGAATACACATACTCTTCGGCGAGTGTTCATTCGGTTCATGATCTCACTGCTTATCTGACCGCCTATGTTATCGAAGTAACAATCTATTCTGTTCGGAACGGTATCTTCCAGAGCCTTTGTAACGTCCACTGTCTTACAATTCAACGCCTTATCGAAACCTAGTTCGTTCTCTAACCACTTAACCTTGTCATCAGAACCAGCGAAACCGATTATCTTGCTCTACAACCTTTGATCTAGCCAACTATTGACCCAACAGCTGCGGCCACTCCGATTATCGCAAACGCTTAACCGGATTTCGGTTTGCAAATTTCTAGAAACCCTAAATATCCAGACGCACCCGGCATACCTACGGGCCCAACGCCTAGGGAAGGTGCAAGCCCTTTTAAGTCTGGCAGCTTGGTTAGAGTATACATGGGAGGTTTCCCTTCATTATTGGTGCTGAGATACAGTTCGCTATTAATCGCTATCACCAACGCGTACGCAGTCACTCTACATTGCAGTAAGCCGCATGCCCCTTGAGGCGATGGAGAAAATGAGCTGTCGTCACAACGTCAGGTCGATGAGGGTGTAACATAGATGTGCGCTTGTCACTGCATAAGGTGATGATTTAGCAGATTGAAATGTATGATGTATAGGAAAGATTCGTGTCTAATCTCTAGACCAGTGGTGGTGTAGGGGTATGGCACGCGGCACGGAATGCTGAGGACCTGGGTTCGATTCCCAGCATTGGTCTTTTTTCTGGGGTTTTTTCTGTGCATCTATATTTCAGTTTGTATTTAGTACGAAATGTATGATTTCACGGGATGACCGTAAAAGTAATAAAAAAATGAAGTTGAAAAAATAAGTACAAAAAAAGATACTTCATAGCTAACTTGTTACAACGTCAGGTGTTCATGACAGCTCACTTTAAGGTGTCGTAATTGCTACGAAAAAGTGGACAAATAGCCGTGCTCTTCAAAAATAGAGGCCCAGAGAAATAGTGATAACTACATAACTATATTGAAAAGTATGGGAAAGCAGAAATACTACATGTACTCTAAACAGAAATATGGTAACCTTTCTTGACACGCTGTAAATTTGAAACTGACATACACAGGCATATTTTGAAATACACAGGCTTTTCAGGATTACAGGATTTAAATTTTTTATAATAGTTCACATGTTATAATATATCACTTATGCTGTTAAAGATTTATTTTTACCCTAGAAACACGAGATAATTATTATGTACCAATCGACGTCGACAAGTTTATTTACTAACATGCAAAAAAACTTATGATAGGTGAGCGGGTTACAGCGACGGTATGTACAGTAGATACTCAAATAAAATTAAATGATTTACCCAATACTTGCATTTATTTTTACAAAGACCTTTAAGTTACAGTTTCCCATTACATACATTTTTATTTTTTTCACCTTTTTAACATTTTACTTGACAGACTATGATTTTACCAGTTTACATTTAAGCAATTAAGACCAGATTAAGACTCATTTCTTTTATAACATATAACGGAATCTAAACTTTGACAACAGCTTTCCCATAATTTTTACCAGCCAACATGTTAACGAAAGCATCAAAGACGTTATCAAAACCTTCAGTCACGTGCTCAATCGCTTTCAACTTTCCTGACTTGATCCAGTCCACGAGATTAACGAAGGCTTCTTGCCAGCGATCAAATGTCCAATCATAAACCCCAAATCCTTCTATTTTCAGTCGGTGCAAGAGTATTGTTGGCTGTAAAATGGTCGCCATGGGCAGCTGATCTAAATCCATCCAATCATTGTACACGCTAATGCTTCCGCATACACTCACTCTTCCTCCAAGGTTAATTTGGTTCATGATCTGACTGCTTATCTGTCCCCCTACATTATCAAAGTAGCAATCTATTCCGTTGGGAGCAGCTTCTTTGAGAGCTTTGGTAACGTCCACTGTCTTGTAATTGAAGGCTTTGTCAAAACCTAGTTCATTCTCCAGCCACTTAACCTTGTCGTCAGAGCCAGCGAATCCGATAGCTTTACAGCCTTTAATTTTAGCAATCTGACCGACTAAAGAACCGACAGCACCAGCTGCTCCAGTCACCACGACCGTCTCACCAGCTTTCGGTTTGCAAATATCAAGAAAACCTACATATGCAGACACTCCCGGCATTCCGACTGCCCCAACACCCAGAGATGGCGAGAATCCTCCTAAATCTCGTAGCTTATTCACACTCTCCTGGTGCGATTTTCCTTCATTGTTGGCGCTCAGGATGGTATAATCACACCAGCCTGCATAACTCACTACTTTAGTTCTCACAGGGTAGTTGGGGTCTTTAGTTTGTATGACAGTGGCGACTTGAAACCCAGTCTGGTCATACGGGGCTGGTATCATGGAATTTATGACGCGGAGAGATGGATCGACGCTAATCCACTCTGCCTTAACAAGGATCTCCCCATTCTTCAACGCCGGCAACTCGTATTCTACTACCTCGTAGTCCCCTTTTTTCGGCTCTCCCTTTAAACAGTTTAATACGACGTATTTTCTTGCTTTAACTATGGTTACTCAGTCTGAAAAAGACTAAATACGTTAACACATTTACGTCAAATGACCTTCTTAAGTAGCTATCAGTAATAGTCGGTAAATAAATTTATGTTAAAAAAAAACATTTTCAATGCAAGCTTTTTCGCTGACTGTACTTTTTGTTGACTTTACTTGCATTGTCATCCAACCTAGATAAGTGTACCAAATTTTAAGTAAATCCGACCACTGGAAGTGGGTCAAATTCAACTTCCAATATTTGACCCGTACACATATACTTACATACATTGCAAGTTAATAAAAAGCTTTTCGAATTAAGGGGCATGTGTCATAATATATTATTACCTATGTACTTTCCTTACAATACCTAAGTTGCTCGCAATCTTCTGGACTAAGCTGTCTTGTCGGTGACACTGTCGTGTTTTTGCTTCTTCGGTATTTTGCTTTTTCAATAAATTATAAATAATTATTGGAGTGATGAATTGCTGAAATATTCAAATGAATTTCTTAAAATGCTCTATATTTTCGGTAAAAAAATAAAAAGGGGGGTTAGAAAAAATGAACAATCCCAATTCAATTTTTAAAAATATAGCTCCATCGAAACTATCGATGATTCTGCCAATGTCGAGGTTGAGAAAGACTTCAGAAAGACACTATTGGTTGCACGTTTGTCACTACTTCAAACTAAAACGGCTAGACGTTGACGGTTGTTTATGTTTATATTTCCTGACAAATAATTTTAGCAATGCGTCCAAAAACAACATTGCTCTACTAGGTAAATTTTATTCACCTCATGCGTTCGCGCAATTTGTTTCAATGAATCAATCAATCAAAAATTTTATTCACTAATAAGACGGTAGGTAACAAGATATTATAATAGCAGGAGGTATCACATGTTCTGCCGCTATTGCAGCGTGTAAATACTATAAATATGAGAAAGGACAAACAAAATCAATTATCATGCATAATCAGAACAAAAATATCTACCCCAACAATAATAACAAAATAAACAAAGTTTATCCCAGCTATAACCATTCACTGCAAATATGTCACAAAAATAAATATAATGTCAATAATAACAAATAAAATTAATAAATCAATGTAAGTACGATAATTTTTCATGAAATCATTACAAATTAAAATCTAAAAGTATATTATTATGTCAGTAATAAATCAGACCAAATAATTAACAACAATAGTAATAAAATATACTTAGATACATAAAAAAATCTAAATTAAAGTATATTAAAATCATTACATTAAATTAGTACCTTTATTGCCTATCAAATTCCTTCCTTCTTGTAATGACTGCAATGGGATATACGTAGGACAGACAGGCCGAAGTTTTAATACTAGATTTAAAGAGCATGTTTCGGCATATAGGAATGAGCATCCAGATAGATCGAATTTTGCAAAACATTTGTTGGAATCAAATCATTCATTGTTAGATTCAGATTCTTATGAAGTGTTACATTATTGCGGCAACGGGTTGCGTCTGGATGCTCTGGAATGCATGGAAATAATTAGGTACAACACTATGGGGTCTATTATTAATGAACAGGTAAATTTAGTATCTTCTCCTTTACTGCGGCTTGGGTCGAATTTGAACAGTTAGTATTAATTAAATATGCCTTATAAATAAATAGACAAAAAAAAATTCAAGGTAGTTTTATAATATGTCAATAAAAGTTAATTTTTGTGGGGTAGTTTGAGAATAAGAAAAATAAAGTGGGTACTTGAGAAGTTACAGTGACAAGTTAAAACATTTGTTTTGGTTTGTTAGTTTAACATTTGGTAGCATAGCATACGGTTGTGGTAACTCTGAAGATGAGCTCTGGTTGAGTTCGAAACGCGTCAGTGTAGCTTGGTGGTGGTGATGGTTGGGTTTATGTGATTTGTGTGTGTTCGTACAGTGTGGAGGTGGAGGAACTGCATGAATGCACATTTCTTGCATAAACGTAACTATTGTAAGGTCGCGGGTGAGCAAAGTAATTGTTTTAGTTCTATCAAATTCCATAAATTCCTTCAATGAGTAAAAACATTTTTCCTTAAGCCATTTAAACAGCTTCTGTTTAAGTCTTGTAAGTGGTAGATCATGAAGCTGTTTAGGTAAATTATTAAATACGCGGATCGCCATAGGAAAGCAACTGTGTTTAAACAGCTTAGTGTTTACTCTAGGCAGTGATAGTTTATTTGGGTATCTAGTCGTATAATCCCATGTGTCACTTGTTTTTTTAAACAACTCTGAATGTGTTTTAAGAAATATACACAGCTCGAATATGTACAGTGATGGCACCGTCAGCAGTCCTAAATCTTTAAATAGTGGCCTGCAAGAAGTGAACCGTGGAACATCGCAGATGCTACGAATACATTGCTTTTGTGCAATAAAAACTCGATTCACGTGAGCCGAATTCCCCCATATTAGAATCCCGTATCTGAGTATCGAGCATATGTAGCCGTGGTAGGCTTGAATTGCGGTTTGGCCAAAAAACGTCGTCTTTACTTACATTGATCTGTCAGCTTGCTGCGGCGGCCATATTAATAATCCAGTTATATTAGGAGATCACCTCGGAATGAGAGATAACAAGCTGGAAACTCGTATACAGCTTCATTTTGGTGTTTCTAAATGTTGTCTCAAAAGTCACAAAAAATCTCGTGTCCGCGTCGTAAGTTATTCAAGGTGAAATGTCAAAAAAGTCAGATTTTCGCGATTATCTCGGTTTCTATAGCTTCAGTGATGCTAACATCTATTACAGAATTGTAGAGCATAAAATTTGGAAGTAATATTGTGTTAAAAAATTTTCGTACGTCTATCTGTTTTTGAGATAGAGGGCAGAGAACCCGCAGCTCTCAGCCATTCTGACTGATGCAAGGTCAACCGCGAATCTCAGTGAATAAAACCTTGTTTAAAATTTTTGGTAATTGAAATATCATTAACAGTAAAAATAATTTATTTAAAATAATTTATTTAATTTTTTATTTAATTGGTGCAAATGTGTATTGGAGAGTCGCAAGTATTGCAATGAAGCCTAGTTCAAGACACTTGCTGATAAGTGAAGTTAAGTTTTGCACCAACTTTCCGCTTCTCTTGTCAGGCTTGTGGACGACGATATCACTCTCGCATTAGTTTAGTCAGCTACGAAAGACGTTGTGCACAGGCAGTATGCCAAAACTCGTGTAAAACAGACGCATAGGCCTGTATGAAACATTCAGGACAGGTGAATGAAACTGGATCAGTTTTAATACAGTTGATTTGTGATTATGCACTAAATGCAATCTTGACTACTCTCGCTTTCTTAATAAAAAGCTCTACACATAAGACAAGAATAATCGTTAGATTAATTTTGACGTTTCTGTTTTTCTTGTTGATTTCCTTTTTTTTATTTTTACATTCCTTCTTTGCTGTATTCTTTTTTGCTTTATTTGTTATTTTTTTACATTCTAATCTCGCATTTTCATTCAATTGTTTTTTTTTTCCTTGTATCTTTTATGTTTTTTTTTATACATGTACGATTGACATTTTGAGCAAACAAAAAACTACTGAACGACTGAACATATCATCAGTCTTATACCATGCGTTTATTAAATGCAAGCTGCAAATAAATGAGGCGCGGCGCACGGCCACCTGCGCCCCCTGCAGCACCTCACCCTGCAGCAGCACGGCCTGCACGCCGTACGATTTTGACGAAATTAGACTTTAAACGAATTGTTCCTGTTTCGTCTGATTCCTGTATTGTCGGATTCCCGTTTCGTCGTATTCCTGATTCGTCGGATTGTCAATATCAAATTAAACTATGTAATTACCGTGACTCCACTTCTGTATTTAATATTTAAAACTAAATATTTACAATAACAACAATTTTAATTAAATAGAGTCGGTAAAGATAATAAAGATGCGTGATGGCACAATAGCTCTTCCCAAAAACATTAATCTTTCTTTCTAGTAAATACTAGTGTAGTACTGCATGATAGATTTTTTTAAGTATAGATAATTCCGACGAAACAGGAATCCTACAAAACAGGAATTCGACGAAACAGGAACAATAATGAAGACGTGAGTGGATGAAGGGGTATGTGGCATTTTTTTCATTTTCGGTTTTATGCCATAAATGAAGGTTTTAAGTCATAATGCAACACCCAAAGCCTTCAGTTCTCATGTTTTTAAGCTATAACAGCTTTAAACCCAGTGTATGAAGGAACTATGTACAAGAATAAGTTACGTTCTTGGTGAATGAACGTGCTAAGGGCACATGACTCTAGAAGTGTTTACCAGTTTGCGAGTGAATGTAACAGAAGAAAGTGTTATGTACGCACTTAGCTCCTTCATCCATGTTATGAGACAAACTTTTATTTTATCTTATTCTGACATATCCGATATCCCAAGAAAAGAAATAAAACATTAGGGATTAGCTGAAATTTATAAACTCTGAATGCATGTATTTTTACGAAGAAATTCTACTAAATCAATAAATTTTGTTATAATAAACACTTTCATTTATTTAACTTCTTTTCTTTGCAGAACAGCTTAAAGGTGAAAGAAGGGGTTATGTACTTTTTTATATAAAAAAAATGTTATTTAAAAGCATTTATTAAAAAAAAAACAATAGATCAGGCTATGTGGTTGATTTTTATAAAAGAAACAATACCCTATTCGATTTCAAAACAAAATTACAACGTAAAAACCTTTAACTGCTATTTACTCGAAATAATGTTTTTGTGACAGATATAATGATTTACTTTGAGAAGAGAAAGGTTTGCATGATATATAATAAGGCATTGTCGAGCAGGTGGTGTGAAAATTTTATTACCACTCTATCTTGTTTACTCCGACTCAGACATCTCCATTAACATAATATATCTATTAACACTAAATTAAATATGCCTGAATGCGACAGAAGTGTCAACACAACTGTTACATGCGTTACCAACCACAACTTAAACAATACTTAAATATGCGTAAAACTTGTCTAGGTAAGTACTATAAGCCAACATGTATTGTGTTGAACACTCGTTTACCTGTTGTTTAAGTTAATTAGTTAGTCTTTATTTTTAAATATGGCTTGTCCATTATAGAACAATTTTGCTAATGTGAAGATCTGCCGCTGATCGATTAAAAAATATTTACAAAAACGAAATATGGGAGGTACCTAATGGTGGATGAATGATGACAATGAAAATTCTACTTAGGTGTTGTCAAGTTTTTGTGGTAACACGGTCTTTGTATGAACAAACTTCAACACACTTTCACATTTACACATTTGAGTATTATTAAACTGAACTAAAGATCAGTAAGTACTCGAATCGAGAATACATTTTGACGTCTTACTTCAATATGCAGAAGGGAAAATCTAGCTATAACCAATCCAAATTAACTTAGATATCATTTACACCCCATCAACTTTTTAGTGATTCTACCAATGTCGATGTTGACTAAGACACGCATGCAAACATGTAGACTTTCTCCTTGTATCTTGTTATAACTATAAATAATTGAAGATGACACCTTAGTGCAGTGGTTCCCAATCAGTGGTCTGTGGACCACCGGTGGTCTGCAGAAGCCAAAATATGGACCGCGAATGATTTTAAATTAAATGATTTTTAAATTTCCTATTGAGTTTTTTATTAAAGTTTCAGTTTGATTATTACAGTTTATTATTTTTATTAAGTATAACACCTACATAGTGGCCCTGCTAACAAGAATAATATAAAAGTGGTCCCTGACCAAGAACAGGTTGGGAACCCCTGCCTTAGTGGCCTTGATTGAATGTCATTCCGTCTTTTATTTTATAACCCGTATGGAAGTAGAATGCACGCGTTCATACGTAAGCTGCTGTTCCTGATTTCAGTTTATTTATACGGTCCTAAGACACTAACCGAACATTATTTTATTAGCAATACTAACATATTTTCATATTTACATACTATAGCTAAATCTAAGTTACCTCCAATAGCGTTGCCGCCATTTAGCAGTGGCTATGAAGCGTCAAATAAGGTCGCGAAACGAAACGAACGAAAGAAACGTTTTTATGGAAAGAAGATAACGTTGTTTCCCAGAGAGCGTTTCTTGACAGTATAAAACGTAGCAGTCTCTACAAAACTACAAAGTAGGTAAGTACCTACATCTTGTTTTAATACACAGATTTTTTACAGAATAGCATAATTGTAATTACCTAAATGAAAATATTAACACAACCAAATAAAGTTCCAGTGCCATGAAACAATTCCTTGACATCTTGGACGCCACCATCACTACGACCTTTGATATTATAGGTTACTAGCTGTTGCCTGCGACTCCATCTGCGAAGAATAGGGGTATAAAAAATAGCCTACGACCTATTCTCAGACCTACCGAGTATAGAGAAAAAAGTTTCATAAAAATCGGTCGAGCCGTCTCGGAGGAGTTCGGTAACAAACACCGTGACACGAGATTTTTATATATTAGATTTTAAAAGAAAACAACCTTGATCAACTTTCAGTAATATAATAAATATAATAATAATCTGTAATAGGGTCAAAAATTAGAGAAAATACTCAAAAATTATGGATTTTTTAAGATCGTAGGTTTTTTTACGCAGATGAACATTGAATCAGGTGAATGGTTAAAGAATTTGCGGGTTGTGAAGTGATAAAGACGGCATGACTAATTCAAGGCAACCCTAGTACCTGCAACCAGGGGGTAAAGTAGTGAAAATAGGGATTTCACCGTTCTCAGTTAAGTTCGTTTTACCGTATCCATCACAAAAATAACAGGAACTTAACAGGGAGTCGTGAAACAGGCTTTTAATGCAAACACGCACTATGCGGTTAGCCGCGCGGTCTCTCATGCCGTCCTCCTTCAAAGTGTCGTTTGAGAAAGAGACAGCGCTAAACCGCCGCGACTAACTGCATAGTGCATAACGTGGGTAGGAAGCAGGAGAGCTTAATCTAGTAGACGTAGTTACGCACTTCGACGCTCTGTACATCGTCGTTGCTCCATAGCGTTTCGATCTCGTAATGTGTGGAACCGTCTATAGCAGCGGCGTGCGCGCGCCGCTCCCAGCGTACGCGCATCGTCCGCGTCATCTCCAAGCACACCCGAGATTCAAGTACTAGAAAAAAAAAAAAAATTATAGATGGAGACATTACTTTGGTTAGGTTTAATCTATATCATCATCCCAGCTTATATACGTCGCAGTGCAGGCCACCACTCAATGAGAGGGATCGAGCCGTAGTTCCCACGTGGGCCCATTGCGGGTTGGGAACTTCACACACACGATTAAACTTCTTCGCAGGAGTGTGCAGGCTCCCTCACGATTTTTTCAAATTTAGAAAAACTCAGAGCCGCGAGCCGGGATTTGAACCCACGACCCTCTGCTTGAGAGGCCATAGGTCAAACGACTAGGCCACTATGGATACATCAAGGCCACCATGGCTATATCCAGGCCACCATGGCTATATCGGTTAATCGGTTATTCAATTAAATTTAGATACATACAACTAGCATTTGATTGTACTTACAGAAAAGGAAAATGAAAGCAGTCAAGAAGAGTGGATTGACGCTGCCGTCGACAATGGCCATGGTGTAGACGAGAGCTGTGACCGTGGGCACCTGGCGCAGCATCAGCCCGCGGAGAGTCATACCCAGCCAGGGCAGGAACAGATATTCGCTGAGTGGCGACTTCTGAAATGAAGGTCAAGCAGGCTTATTTGTAACTGACGTTACAAATAAGTTTTTGTTAAAATAAAATACGGTCAAAATCGGGTTTATTAGGTCAATTTACCAGAATCGTTATTTCTTAGTAGCAAAATTTCCATTCGTATTTTTTCCCAAATGCTTTTTTTCTCGCTATGGTTTTTTACTGAAGATTATTTTCACAATCATGTTTTCCCCCAATTTTAATCGACACAGAAACATAAGTAGGTTTAGGTTATGTTAAGTTTGCATCAGCCCGAAGGGCCAAAAGCACACGGAAGAAGGAGCTCCGCGTGTGTGGATTTTCTTGCGGTTTCGCAGATAGATGAAGCTTAAATTGGAGCAACATTTAAGCTTCGTTTCATTAAAATTGGATCACAATGAAAACAGCTATCGTCGTTTAATCTATTACTGTTCGGGCATTGTAATCTTTTATGAGGGTAAGTCACAATACTACGGTCGGTTGGCGGCAGAACAGCTGTCAAAAGAGTTCGAGGTAAACGAACGTACGGATCACACGTGTTTTTGGTGCCTACTGTTCTTTTAACCAAAGTACTGGTTTTTTGGTGATATTATTTCGGTCATCGGGATACTACATTTGAACATTATTGTGTGTGTGAGACATTGTGGACTCTGTGTAAATATCAGCAGCAGGCGCCTGAGAGCACAACAAGGTGAGTGGCTTTCCCTATTATTGAGAGAGTACAATGCCAAGGACCCTGAGGCTATCCTAATAGAAACCCACTACCTAATCCTAACTAATATTATAAATGCGAAAGTAACTCTGTCTGTCTGTCTCGCTTTCACGCTAAAACTACTGAACCGATTTAAATGAAATTTGGTACACAGATAGAGCCTGAGAAAGCCTGGTAGAGCCTGAGAAAGGACATAGGCTATATATCATCACGCTAACACCAATAGGAGCGGAGCGGAGCGGAAGAATGTTTCAAACATCGGTGATTTTTGAAGTAAAACTTCTATAGGCATGCTTGACTTGGGAGTACGGTGGTGAATACGGGGGCCGGTAATTTTTTTGATAAAAAAGCAAATTGGATAAAAAAATAAGCTGGCCAAATTACTAATTCCACGCGGATGGAGTCGCGGGCAAAAGCTAGTACACAAATAAAATAAAAATAATAATGTTTAAATATATATTTTTTTATTGTTGCTTGTTACGATGGTTAACACTAAGTCTGCCTTCATGATTAATTTATATCGGGGTTATATTACTTTTTGTTTTTTAATTATTTATTGAGTAGGTACTTCAACAGCCATATTTTATATTATGTACATAATTTTACGATTTTTTTGCACTTAAACTTTAACCACAGCTTTTCCAAAGTTTTTACCAGCCAACATTTCGATGAACGCATCGTAAACATTATCAAAACCGTCAGTCACATGTTCCCTCGCTTTCAACTGCCCTGACTCGATCCACCCCACGAGTTGTTCAAAAGCTTCTGGCCAACGTTTCACCCAATTCCAAATTAAGAAACCGTCTACTTTGAGTTCCTTAGATATAATTGCCGGTTGCAATAAAGTCGCCTTAGGTAGTTGACTAGCGTCTTCGTTGTAGGAGCTAATGCTTCCGCAGCAAGTCACTCTTCCTCCCTCGTTCATCTGGTGAATTATCTGGCTGCTTATTTCTCCTCCCACGTTATCAAAGTAACAATCGATACCATTTGGAGCGGCTTCTTTGAGAACCTTAGGTACATCCGCAGTTTTGTAATTGTAAGCCTTATCGAATCCAAGATCCTCAACGAGCCACTTCACCTTGTCGTCGGAGCCAGCAAAGCCGATTACCTTGCAACCTTTAATCTTGGCGATCTGACCGACTAGCGAGCCGACAGCTCCGGCAGCTCCTGTCACTACGACTGTCTCGCCGGCTTTCGGTTTGCAAACCTCTAAGAATCCTAAATACGCAGTCGCTCCTGGCATCCCTACAGCTCCTACTCCTAGGGAAGGTGACAATCTTTTCAACTTTGGTAGCTTGTATATAGAGTCCATGGGATGCTTGCCTGTGTTGTCGGTGCTGACGACACTGTAGTCGCACCAACCTTTGTGAGTTACTACTTTAGTTCCTATGGGGTAGGCGGGGCTTTTGGATTGCAGAACTTCGGCGACTTGAAATCCGAATTGGTCATATGGGGGGCTTAGAGAGCCATTGTACGCGCGGAGGTATGGATCAACACTAAGCCACTCGGCCTTGACCAAGATTTCTCCATTCTGAACTGCTGGTAGTTCGTACTCCACTAATTCAAAGTCCTCTCGTTTGGGCACTCCTTCGAAAAACTTTTTGACTACGTATTTTCTTGCTTTCACCATGTTTGCGCCTTCTGTAAAGGTAAACATAAGAAAATAGTATTATCTCGACTGATATGCATTATAATCGTATATACAAAAGATAACTCCAAGGTTATTATGATTATTGTCGTTTCTTTAGGTTTCCATGCCCAAAGAGTATCAACAGGACACTATTTCTAAATAAAACTACGTTGTCTGTCTATTTACCTAATCTGTTACCGGGCTGGATCGTTTGAAACGCAATAGGCAGTGTAAAAATTAAAAGAGTACAAGAGATGTTTTTCATTGCATTTAATATATCCTCTAATTAGGGGCAAACTTGTAATCAACAGAAATAAGTGGCACTATCCAAAATCTCACCTAGAAATCATATTACAAACTAACATAGCAAAGCTATTTTCGTATCTAAAACTAGAATTTACATAATAAATTATGTATACAACTTACATTGTTAGATAACCGGCAAAAGATATTTTTGTCTTGTCTCCGCGCGGTTGTGTGTGACCTTCTGCGCCGTTAGTGGGACTGCGTTAATCGGCTCGTGTACTTGTTTATAAATATGGCAATGCAGATGATAAGCACTTTCTGTGCCGATAACACGATGACCATCCAATTATTATTTACCTTGTGTGGTTTTAGCCACGTTGCTTTAGGTAGGCGTCTCACCGCTGACGAGGAGATCATTAGCTATAGTCTATTTTCTCGCTCAAGAAATGCATAATGCTGTGTGCGTGCGTGCGTGCGTGCGTGCGTGCGTGCGTGCGTGCGTGCGTGCGTGCGTGCGTGCGTGCGTGCGTGCGTGCGTGCGTGCGTGCGTGCGTGTGTGTGTGTGTGTGAACCATTAGATCTGGTAGTTGAATTTAAATTCCAGGATTATACTTAATTCCCATAGGAATTTCCGAGACTTACATCATGGTGTTCATTTACATTTATTAAGTGTATAAAAAACACCCATACAAATTTTCGTCTATTTTGACTTATCGGTTAAGGTTTGAGATTTTACGTGACTTCCGTGGGAATATCGAGTTAACAAGTCACATGTGTTATTCCACCTGCAACGCGAAACATCAAAGAAAATAACAACCATAGCGTTTTTTAGGGTTCCGTACCTCAAAAGGAAAAACGGAACCCTTATAAGATGACTTTGTTGTCCGTCCTTACGTACGTCCGTCCGTCCGTCTGTCAAGACCCTTTTTCTCAGGAACGCGTGGAGGTATCAAGCTGAAATTTATATCAAATACTCAAGTCTATTGTCCCTTGGAGCTGTGAAAAAATCAAACTTTTAAGCCAACGCAATCAAAAGATACAGCCAAATTTTCGAAACTCGCAAGGGAATCAAAACCTACAGGGTACTTCCCGTGAACTCAGAATCTTGAAATTTGGTACGAAGCAACGTATTATAGCACAAATAAAGGAAAAATTGCGAAAAGCATAAATTTTTAACGCAATCAAAAGATAAAGCCTTTTATGCCGCAAATTTCCGCAAATTGTCAACCCTCGCAAGGTAATCAAAACCTACAGGGTACTTCCCGTGAACTCAGAATCTTGAAATTTGGTACGAAGCAAGGTCTTATAGCACAGATAAAGGAAAAATTGCGAAAAGCATAATTTTTTTGTCTGTCTATCTATATCAGTAACCAATCTACAATGATCCCACACTGCGCACATTTTGCTTAGGAGCAGGGGTCTGATAAGACTGGATGTTCATAGACACATATAAATTTGTACGGAACCCTCGGTGCGCGAGTCTGACTCGCACTTGGCCGGTTTTTTTCTATTGATAGTAGATTCTACTTGTAATGACAATAATTATCATGGATCACAAAATAAACATGTTATAGTCTGAAAAAATGGGATATAGAAGTTATTGTAAAGAAAAAGCAAGAGTGTCAATACCAATATCATAAATATTTTTACTCATCCCTAAGAACGTCTAGCTACCAAATTGCACCTCCGATAATGGGTTCTAACCATCATTCTAAACATTATTGGCAATCAGTAATGTAATTTTTATTTTTCTCGCCTGAATGAACCACATGACCATTCTACATAGTTCAGGCATATGTATTACTATTTCCTATAAGTCTACTAGATAAATCTATACATATAAAATCCTTTGTCCTGACTGACTGACGGATCAACGCACAGCCTAAAAAGGGGGGCAAAGTTTGTATGGGACAACGTGATTCCTTGGCCCAATCTACTTCAAATTTTGCATAAACATTCTATAACAGAATTAATGGAAGACGTGTTTCGTATTTTATTGAAATTCATCCCTTGACGGGGTTAAAAAGGAGTAGAAAGTTATTTTGGGGGTGTTAGTGCTTTTGATTGAAATTACTTTTTATTTTGACACCATGTAAACGAAACGAAACTTCAAATTTTGCAAACCATTTGTCTACGTTTGTCAGCCACTTAATGATCTGATCTCTGATAATAACTAATTAAATGTATAAGTATTTGCATTTCACCAACAAGATAGTAGACGGACGTTTTGGTGAAGGCCACAGGTTCAGGGTGGATGCAAGTCGCTTCCATCCAACCGTAATGATTGGGCGTCAATGACGGAGGCCTATGTCCAGCAGTGGACGTCCTACGTCTGAAATGATGAAGCTTTTATTTGAGTTCAACCTTTTTCGAATAAAATCGAATTGAGTATTCAAACATCACTGTTGAACTCGCATAAAAGCTTGGTGCAATGCAAAGACATATAAAATGCTTTGTCCTGAAGTCCTAAATGACTGACTGGCGGATTAACGCACAGCCTAAACCGCTGTATGTAGAGACCTGAAACTTGGAGGATGTGTCCTTTGCATGACGTAACGGGATAAGTAATATACGGGATGTATTCATCAATCAAGAGTGACCCTATCCCCATAACGAAGATTACTAAACTGTTCAAATTGGGCATGCAAGTAGACTATTAGCATAGGTATAAAGCTAATTTCAATAATTTTGGAAATTCCCACAGAATAAGGATAAATCAGGATTTATATACTCAAATCAACTGGATTTTATCTCCGTAACTACAATTAATAAACTTTTCAAATTCAGTATAAACGTAAATGGTCATACATAACAGCAAAAAAAACTTATTGCAGGATTTTTGGAAATTCCTGTGGGATAGATAATCTCTGAAACTTCCGAGCCGATTAAAAAAATCTTTTACCAGTAAAAAGTTACACTATCCTTTATTGGGTGAATTGCAAAAAAATTGTACGTAACACAAAGGAGTATTCACACATTTGTTACACAAAAATGAAGGCTGTTACAGAAAAAAAATAATAAGGAGATGTTCATATGAGTAAAAAGTCGACATACCTATATTCGAAGAGTAAAAAAAAAACCAATTTATATTTTTTCACAATTTTGAATCTTTTCACGTTTATTCATAATTAATTGTGAATATTCGGTAGTATTTAAGAAGGTACGGTCAAGTGCAAATATATATATTAACAAGTTAACAAAGTGTCAAAAATATCTATATAACTCTGTCATTAATTGTAAGATTGATGTTCCTATTACTATAACATATTTTAATTCTATTATTTTGTGCACTGTCGTGCGACTATTCAACGATGAAAAATTTTGTTGAAAAAAGTTGTGTACTTCTGAGGATTTCCATTTTTTATCTACAATGATTCCACACTGCGTACATTTTGCTTAGGATCAGGGGTCTGCTAAGACTGGATGTTAATAGATACATATAAATTTGTACGGAACCCTCGGTGCGCGAGTCCGACTCGCACTTGGCCGGTTTTTTAACATTTTTGTTTGGAGCTCTAAAAAAGGCATTTTATTAATTGAGAACTGAAGAACCCCCTCTTATTTTGAAGTCGGTTAAACTGCCAATGTGAACGAACCTTAGCCTTAAATTTTCTGTGTAACGTTACACAAAGTTACTTAAGTACACAAAGGTATCAAAAAATTAAGTCGCAAAATATTTTAACACGTGTAAGAATGAAATGTAAAATAATTCTGGAATTCGCAGATATTAAGCCTTTAGCCAAGTAAATTTACTCTCAGATTTTGTTAAAACGGCAGCAGAAAAAGAAATACTTATCGGTTTTAAACAGGTTCCAAAATTAAATTTATTTTTTCCCAAAAACTGGAGCGCACTTTGTTTGCTTCGCTGCCACGAAACCAATATGGCTACCGACGCGTTCATTCGCGTCGGCATAGAATGAATATTGCCAGTACCACTACCATAAGTTTACAGTGACGGTACTCGATAGCGACTGCGTAAATGATTTGTATGGACTCTCCATACAAATCATTTACGCAGTCGCTATCGAGTACGGTCATTGTAAACTCATGGTAGTGGTACAGACCTAATTATTATTACGGATGCGTTCAAAACTACGTTTAAAAGCATGATATGGCGTTACACAGGTGGTGTTACACAAAAACACGAAATCTGTCCCCGAACTTTAAAATTAAATTTACTTAATGAAATTATGTCGTATTCACCTAAAACCCATATTTACGAGGATTTCCATTACGTATTTTAAACACCCTGAAAAGTTTTATAAGCCGATCCAATCAAAAAACAAAGTTATGATTTCTTGTTTATCGAGTGGTGTAGAGACATGCAATTTACCTATATGGTATTTTATGGTCGTTAATGCGACTTTATAAGTACTGGAACAAAGTTACACGGTAAAACTGTACTAATCGTATTAGAATATAAAGTACACTATTAGAAAAAGTTACTAGAATTTAATTAAATTAAGAAAAATATTTCTTTATAGATGTTTGAAGTTCGAGGACATTTAATAATTTTCGTTAGCTTTCGTATTTATAATATTTGTATCCTTACAACCGATCCTGTACGTTACATTGCGTCATCCTTTTTCGTGCGTGCAGCCGGCGTTCATCGATTTATTAGACGTTGTCACGTCAAAATAGCCTACGACCTATTCTCAGACCTACCGAATACTTACAGAGAGAGAAAAAAAGTTTAGTAAAAATCGGTCAAGCCGTTTCGGAAGAGTCCGATAACAAACACCGTGACACGAGATTTTTATAGGTATATACTCAGCGGCAAATCTAAGCGCCCACTTTTCATACATGTTTCTAAGGAAGGAAGGCGATTAGATTTGCCGTTGAGTATATTAGATTATTTTGTAACGTTAATTTGCGTAAGTATAGGTACTACAAATCTATATTTAGTTTACTTAAACTGACTGGACCTATAATACTAGTCTACTGATAAAAACACAACATCCCTTTATCTTTATTGTGTAATCTATTATTATTCCATCGCGCACAAGCAAAAATGTAAGTAAACCAATAAGATAACAAACAAATTTTGTGAATGTCATAACAGACATGGTCGCCGACGATCGTGTTTGTTTATTCAATTCTATGACCTCTGCACCTTGGCCAGCTTGTTGGGCCAACGTCTACCGCCTACACACACTGGCGCACTATTATCCGAAGCTACCAAGGTGACTAGTTATTTTTAGTCAAAAATCGACTCTGCGCCTGTTTTACTGCGAACGTTAGACTTGGCGGGCTTCAAAAATACTGCACCAACTTAAGGTTGAATCGGGCGTCATCAGACGTAGATTTTTTGCTAAAAACCGGCAACCGACGCCCTAAACCGCCAAAAGCCGACACGCCAACGTTGGCGCCAATAGCAATATCCGATTCATACAACCAAACTAATATGCGAAGAATGGAATGGATTATTTGCAGTAATTTCTTCGCCACTGGAACTATTCAATGGAAGATCTGTTACAAGAAGGTTACAAGGAACAAAAGCGAAACGGGAATGACAATTTAATTGCTCAAAAATGGGTTATTTTATTACAAAAAATATTCTTCCATTCCACTGGTGAGTGGCATGATTTTGTAAAATGCATAAAAACACATAAAACATGTGCGAATGAAGTATATTAGGTATAGTATAGGAGAATCGAAAGAGTGACAACATAACCTCTGGATAAAAAACTAAGCGATTAAAAATTTTTATTTATCTTATTATTAATTCTGTGGTTCACTCTTTCAACAAGTGTAGGTGCCATCTCTAAAAATCAAAAAGCCGAACTTACCCGTCAAAAAAGCCGGACTTTTGGGTCCCAAAGCCGGACATTAAGAAAAATTAGGGATTTTTGACAAAAATATCGAATAAAACACACATTTAAAAGTGGGACTTTTGTATTCCAAAGCCGGATGCTAAAAAAAAGGGATTTTTGAGTGTGTGTATGTGTCCGTCCGATGCGGGCGGGGGCGGCGTGGCAAGACTGGGCAAGGCCGTGCGCGCGCGCAGTGCGATAGTAATAAAAAGCCTAACGAAAGCCGGACGGCGCGATGCGCGGGCGGAAGACAGTTTGTTCTCCGCTCGCCCTTGTCCGCTCGGGCGCTCGTCTGCCCATCTTCGTACGAATCGCCACTCTGACAAAAAGCCTGACAAAAGCCGGACAGGCCGAACACGTACATATTTGGCCGGACGCGACCGCAAAACGCCAAACATGTCCGGCTTTACCTGGCAACTAGGGCTTCCAAATACCGGACTTTTTCAATACCGGTATTAATACCGGAATTTTTTTTTTCAATACCGGGATCCCGGGATCCCGGTATTGAAGTAGGTATCATATCAAGTTTTTTTTAAATACCGTCAATTATCATTTTTTCTTAAAAGATTAAGAAAATAAGATTAAAATTAACATTTTTGATGAAAAAATCAATAAAAAAACAAGTTTTCACTTGAAAATCATATCTTCTTCTACAAGTGCCTCCCCAACTAGTGGAGGTTGGCAGTCAGCTCCGCGGCGCTCTTAATTCCCGTCCACTCCCGGATATTGCGCAGCCACGATTTCTTTCTACGACCCACTGATCTTTTACCTGCCACTTTGCCCATCAATATCAGTTGCAGTGCAGAAGCTCGTATCTGTCGTGTCTTAGCACGTGACCCAAATAGGCAACTTTTCTTTTTTTGATGGTCTGCAGTAGCCGGCGTCCCATTCCAATACGGCGCAGCACCTCAAGATTGGTCACTCGGTGTGTCCAGCTAATGACTAACATACACCTATATGCCCACATTTCGAATGCTTCTATACGTTTCCGGAGTTCCTCCTTAATTGCCCAAGCCTCGCATCCGTAAAGAAGTATAGGCCATATGTAACATTGCAGTAGACGAGTGCGCAAAGATATTTTGAGGCTGCGACTGCAAAGAACCTTTTTCATAGTAATAAAAGCACTAGGGGCGACCTCAATGCGGGTTTTTATTTCACCGTCACTGTCCCAGTCTTCATTAACCCATGTGCCCAGATACTTATATTTAAGCACTCGCTCCAGCTTCATGCCTGCTATAGAAATCACAGGATGTATATTCTCCTTTTTAGTGATCACCATGACCTTCGTCTTCGAGACATTCAAGGGGTGGGGATTACTATTATTACTATTATTATGTTACGAGCTGCTGCCCGCAACTCCGTCTGCGAAGAATACGTTTATCGCTATCCCGCGGGAACTATACAATTTTCCGGGATAATAAGTATCCTATGTGTTAATCCGGATTATTAACTATCTGTGTGCCAAATTTCATCAGGATCCGTCAAACCGTTTTAGCGTGAAAGAGTAACAAACATCCATCCATACATACATACATACTTACAAACTTTCGCGTTTATAATATTAGTAGGATGAAGTGCATTAAAATGTGAATAATTACATTACATTGCAATTTGTAGTCAATTTTATACCGTAATAGTGTAATAAATAACATACAAATCATAAAATCACTAATACCGGGATCCCGGTATTAGACTTTTCAATACCGGTATTGAAAAATGGCGAAAAATTTCCGGGATCCCGGGATCCGGGATCCCGGGATCCGGGATCCCGGTATTGCAAGCCCTACTTGCAACCCTAAACAAGTGGCATAACCAGACTTGGGGCCAATAAGCCAATATTGGAACCAACCACCGGCGCGCGGGCCGGGTCGCTCAGTTCTCTCAGGGAATCGGCGCCGCTGCACGCGACGAGCATACGACAAACCAGACCTTTTTTACCAGGTTTGTTCAATTTTACATTTATAACCGCTAAAACAAACGTAAATAACCTTAAAATTCGACTAATCTATGTTAAACTAAAAAATGCATCTTATTTCAAATACTTAGGTACATATCAAAACAATTTGTTAAAAGTGACGTACAGCTCGTGAATTAAAATTATTGCTAGGTCACAGATTAACTTCAGGTACCTACAAGTTAATTGGTGCGTAGATGTACAGTCGAAAGCATATAATAAGCATACAGTCATAGCGTCCAAATATGTAAACATCAATGTTAATGACAGCGTTTTATATAGATATTTTTGACATCTTGTTAGCGTAGGTATATATATTTTTGCACTGGACCGTACGTACATGGTGCACCCGTAAGTACGCTTGTATTTTTTATCGTCTTTTTTACAAGATTTTGTTTAGGTATCTTGCCTTGTTAGTTAGTAAGTAAGTATAGAACAATAATCTTGCAAGATGAATTTTATTAAATACTAGCTGATGCGCGCGGCTTCGCCCCTGTTCTATTTTTAAAATTTTCTTTCATAAAAACCTTCTCTTGACAATAACAAACACAACAAAAAAAGAATTATCCAATTTGATGCTGTCAATCAGAAGTTATGCGCGTACAAACATTTCAGTGATTCATTTTTATTTATATAGATTTATTACATTTGAAATTTACCATGAGCTTTACGGTGAAAATTGAATGGTGTGTGTGTGAAGTTCCCAATCTGCACTGGGCCCGCATGGGAACTACGGCTCAAGCCCTCTCATTCTGAGAGGAGGCCGTATGACGCTGCAGTGGGACGTATACACCGTGAAATTTTAGTGGTTGTTTTCCCGAAACGAGGTGATTTAGTAGGTATCGATTGTACAATCGATTTATAATTACTATTTTGACTAGAGTCAAAAATCCAATTGTGAAAAACGAAAGTCGAAAATGACCGCAAACCAATAGTAACGCTTCGTTGATACCTAAGCTATCGTACGATCGTACGCTACTTGTACCAACGAAGCGTTACTATTGGTTTGCGGTCATTTTCGACTTTCGTTTTTCACAATTGGATTTTTGACTCTAGTCAAAATAGTAATTATAAATCGATTGTACAATCGAAACTAAATCACCTCGTTTCGGGAAAACAACCACTAAAATTTCACGGTGTATAGTCTGGGATGATGATGATGATGAAGATGAAGATAAATTTCACCTAGGTACTTCTATTGTATTGGATTTTATATTGTATTTTGTTCGTGTTATTGGAGGATAATCTTGGTATAGTCAACAAAATGATGATTCAGCAAAAAATCTTGAATAAAAACATCACGACCTTCTTCTAACCAAAACTTATGTTACTTAAAAAAGAAATGCTTAAAGAGTTGAATAATATGTTTACCTAAAACATTTATGCGATCTAGCATAGTTGGAGCAGCCTGTAACAAATGTGCACCGACCGGTTCTGCTCGTAGACAGAGCGTCCGGCCGGTGCGCCGCGATAACAAACTAATAAATAAACTAGCTGTCCCGGCGAACTTTGTTCCGCCTTAGAGTAGAGGCAAAAAAAAATGGAACCCACCCTCATCTCATACATCCTCTTGCAACGCGTTCGCCTCTCTCTTGCAACTGGCCTACGCCGCTCATGTACTTACATTGCGTCATCCACAGAAATATATCGAGATCAGGGGGGGCACACTTACATATATCACACTTTTCATACGACTACAGCGATCTCTGGTTGTTTGGTGAAGAACTAAATTAGCGGCCATCTTGGTTGACTTGTCAAACTTGTCAGTTGTCATTCATCGGCCATGGCCATGGCGTACCAAATTGTACGGTCAAGGACTTTAATTGATAGGCCACTTGCCAATGTTCGTATTTTAGCCGTATAGTGCAAATCGGGTTTAGCCGCTTATACTTCGTATATGCTGATTTGAATTAGACGGCTAAAATACGAATAGTGGCAATTAGCCTATCAATTAAAATTACGCGTAATTATAGCTGTACATCACTACCAACATATACATATAGATAGGTATACATCTATAGATACGTCACATTAGTTCTTCACCAGGGCGTAGGGCAGCAGCACCTTCCATACATGCAAATTTGACCATAGAGTTGCCACTCTTGTTCATATAATATTACAATACTCTTTGATCGAGATATATTTCTGTGGCGTCATCCTTTTTCGTGTATGCAGCCGGCGTTCATCGATTTATTAGAAAAAATTAAGGGGTGAACCACCCTTAACATTTATGAAAAATAGATGTTGGCCGATTCTCGTACCTACCGAACTACCCGATATGCACACGACATTTCATGAGAATCGGTCGAGCCATTTCGGAGGAGTTTGGTAACAAACACCGCGACACGAGAATTTTATATATAAGACTAGCTTTTGCCCGCGACTCCGTCCGCGTGGAATTAGTAATTTGGGCAGCTTATTTTTTTATCCAATTTGCTTTTTCATCAATTATGGCTCTCCTTATATCCTTCCGGAAGAAGTGAAACTTCATAATAAACCAACCCGCCCCCAATCCGCTCCCAATTCGCCCCCAACCCGCCCCCAACCCGCTCTCAACCCGCCCCCAACCCGCTCCCGACCCGCCCCCAACCCGCTCCCGACCCGCCCCCAACCCGCTCCTAACCCGCCCCCAACCCGCTCCCAACCCGCCCCCAACCCGCTCCCAACCCGCCCCCAACTCGCTCTCAACCCGCCCACAACCCGCTCCTAACCCGCCACCAACCCGCTCCCAACCCGCGCCCAGCCCGCTCCCAACCCGCCCCCAACCCGGTCCCAACCCGCCCCCAACCCGCTCCCAACTCGCCCCCAACCCGCTCCCAACTCGCCCCCAACCCGCTCCCAACTCGCCCCTAACTGGGCTGTCTAACACTGAAAGAATTTTCCAAATCGGAGCAGTAGTTCCCGAGATATAGAAGTATTACTTCAAAAACCCCCGATTTGGAAACATTCTTCCGCTCCGCTCCGCTCCGCTCCGCTCCGCTCCGCTCCTATTGGTGTTAGCGTGATGATATATAGTCTATAGCATCCCTCGATAAATGGGCTATCTATCACTGAAAGAATTTTTCAAATCGGAGCAGTAGTTCCTGAGATTAGCGCCTATAAAAGTTTTACTTTGTGATATATATCGAACTACATGGGTAGTTTTAATATTATTACATTGTAAGGTAGACAAATAAATCAGTTGTGTCGTTGACCTAGCGTTTCCTTCATCTCGCTCCTTTAATTAATTGCGTAAATATTACTGGCGACGAGTCCTGAACCCTAAATTTACGTTGTTGAGTTCGTGATAGTGTGCAGAAAAAAATGCCGATTGGAAAAATTGAACAATTTGACTTATCGAGCAAAAAGTGGTCGGGTTATATAAGACGCGTTAAACAGTTCATCGCCCTAAATGAGATCAAAGAAGAGTTGAAAGTAGCTACCTTAGTGACATTAGTAGGGGATGCAACTTATAGTTTAATGTGTGATTTGTGCGCACCGAACGATCCGGAGACGAAAAATTTTGACGCATTAGTCAAGATAGTCAGCGACCATCTCGAGCCAAAGCGTTCCGAGATCGCGGAACGACACATCTACCGCCAACGTCGTCAAAAACCAGGCGAACCCATAACTGAATATCTACAAGCACTCAAACATTTGGCCACTACGTGCAATTTTAAGACCAATTTAGAAGAAAATTTACGTGATCAATTCGTTTCGGGTATCATCAGCGATGACATGAGATCTCGTTTGTTCGCGGAAACACAGTTGACGTACGCCAAGGCGGTCGAGTTGGCGTTATCACTCGAGGCAGCTGAGCGGCACGCGCAGGCGAGCGGCTCGGGCTGCGCGGTGAGCACCGGCACCGCGGGGGCCACGGGCCTCGGCGCGGGCGAGGCGCTGCACCGGGTTGAGGCGCGCGACCGGCGCGAGTCCGGCGGCGGCGGCGGCGGCGGCGCGCGGGCCGCGCCCGCGGGCCGAGCTTGTTGGCGATGTGGCCGACCTCATCGAGCGGATGGGTGCCGCTTCAGAAATTATTCGTGTGACGAATGTGGCCAGAAGGGCCATTTGAAAATCATGTGCAAAAAGGGCGATCAGCGATCGTCGGGTGAGAAGGGAGCGTACCGCGGGCACAATTATTTAGACAGTGAACCTGAGTCAGAGTGCGAGTTTTTTAACCTCAAAGTGTGCGGCAAGGATGACAGGCCGTATGTAGTAAATTTATTGATTAATGGTGTTAAGTTAATGTTTGAATTGGACACAGGAAGTAAGCTATCCACAATTAGTTACGATAGGTACTTACAGTATTTTAAAAATGTACAGTTACATGAAAACGATGTTTGTTTACGTTCGTACACTGGGACGATGATTAAACCTGTGGGCTATATTGTTGTCGAAGCTACCTTGGGGGAAAACACTGCGTCGGATCTTAAATTATTTGTTATCAAAAACGGGGGCCCTCCTTTATTGGGTAGATCCTGGTTGAGACATTTACAGATTGACAAAGTTAAAATAACAGATTATTTATTCCATTTGACGGAAGGTAACCTAATAGAGGAGTTGCGGCATAAGTTTCCGACCGTGTTCGCTCCAGGCTTAGGCACTTGTATAAAGAAAATGTCACTGAAATTATCAAACACCGATCCTGTATTTATTAAGGCGCGGTCACTGCCGCTCGCGCTGCGCAAACCGGTTGAGCGCGAACTCGAGCGGCTCGCGGCAGAGGGTACCATTTATAAAGTCGACTACTCAGACTTCGGTACACCCATTGTACCAGTTATTAAAAAGTCAGGAGATATCCGCATTTGTGGCGACTATAAAATAACGGTTAACCCCAAATTGACCCGGGAACCGTACCCGCTGCCGCGGATCGAGGAGTTGTTTGCGGCGTTAAGTGGTGGTGAGCAGTACAGCAAAATAGACCTCACTAATGCGTATCAGCAATTGTTACTAGAAGAGGAGTCACAAGCGTGTACTGCCATCACCACGCACATCGGAACGTTTGTGTATCGGCGCACCCCGTTCGGGTTAAGCAGTATTCCCGAGAAATTCCAAAAGTTCATGGAGGAGACTTTGAGGGGCCTGCGCGGAGTGACTGTATTTTTGGATGATATCGCGGTAACCGGGCGGGACCGCAGCGAACATGTCGCTAATTTGGAAGCATTATTTACGAGGTTGCGCGATGTCGGGTTAAGAATTAAACTGGAAAAGTGTCAGTTTATGCGGGATAGTATTACTTACGTAGGCTTCATAATAAACAAGCAAGGGTTAAATCCAGATCCCGACAAGGTTAAAGCGATTGTAGATGCACCAGCTCCAAGTGACATCACGCAGCTTCGTTCATTTCTCGGGCTTATAAATTATTATGCCAAATTCATACCCAATTTAAGTTCCATTTTATACCCGTTACATCGACTATTACGCAAAGACACTACTTGGGTTTGGGGCGATGATTGTGTGAAGGCTTTTGAACACGTAAAACGTATTGTAGCGAGTAAAAGGGTATTGGTGCACTATGACCCCAAGCTCCCGTTAGTGCTCGCCGTGGACAGCAGCTCGTACGGGCTCGGCAGCGTGCTGTCGCACCGGCTCGCGGACGGCACGGAGCGCCCGATCTGCTTCGCGTCGCGCACGCTGACCGCGCCCGAGCGCGCTTATAGCCAACTAGATAAAGAGGCGTTAGCAATAATTACCGGGGTCATGAAACACCACCAGTACTTGTACGGTCGACATTTTATTATTAAAACGGATCATAAGCCTCTAACTTTCATATTTGGACCTAAAAATGGGTTACCTCAAACCGCAGCTAGTAGATTACAGAGATACGCGATAAGGTTGGCGGCTTATGATTTTAATGTTGAATTTGTTAGGTCCATCGATAATAGTAACGTAGATGCGCTGTCGCGACTGCCATTGCCTTGCGGACGTAAGGACTCTGGGGCGGATTCAATAACGTACGTTAATTATGTCGAGGAGTCATTCCCTATCAGTGCGAGAGACGTCGCGGCCGGGACGCAAAGGGACGCGGTATTGAGAAATATTTATAAGTATGTTCGAGACGGTTGGCCAGGCAATTTATCAGTCGAACAGGAGAAACCTTATATGCATAGGCGGGAGCGATTATTCATAGACGGAGGCTGCATTCTTTACAACCACCGAGTGATCATACCGGATCAGTTGCGGCAGCAGGTACTGAACGAGCTGCACGAGGGTCACCTAGGAGTGGTGAAAATGAAGAATTTGGCGCGCGGGTACGTATATTGGCCACAGTTAGACGCCGAGATCGAAGCGTTATGCCGCGCGTGTGCCGCATGCCGCCAGCAGCGCGACACGCCACCGCGCTCGCAGCTGCACCCGTGGGCCTTCCCGGCGCGCCCGTGGCAGCGGCTGCATGTCGACTTCGGTGAGTTCCAAGGAAAGCATTATTTAGTAACCGTCGACGCACATAGTAAATGGCTCGAGGTACAAAAGATGGCTAGCACGACTGCCGGAGCGACAGTGCTTAAGTTACGCGAGTTGTTCGCCCGGTTCGGCCTACCGACGCAGGTGGTGAGTGACGGCGGGCCACCGTTCGGGTCGACCGAGTTCGCCGAGTATATGCGTAAAAATCGTATCGTACATACAATTACGAGTCCGTATCGGGCGGCCGGGAACGGTGCCGCCGAAAACGCGGTTAAGTCCGTAAAGCGTGCCATGAAAAAGGCAGTACACGACGGAGTGGACGTGGACACGGCCGTTTACAGGTTTCTGTTTCAGTATCGAAACACCGAACATTGCACAACCGGAGTGGCTCCCTCGGAAGCTATGATAGGGCGGCGGTTGCGCGGCCGACTGGACGCGGTCCTGCCGGGCACGGAGCGCGCCGAGCGCGTGGGCGCGGCGCAGGAGCACGCGGCCCGGTGGCGGCCCGGCGCCGAGCGGCACGCGCAGCCCGGGGACACCGTGCTGGCGCGCGACTACCGCCCCACGACAGGCAAGTGGGCCGAGGCTACCGTCACCGGCAGGGACGCGCCGCTGACCTATAAGGTACGTCTTCAGGATGGACACGAGTGGAAGCGCCACATAGACCAGCTCCTGCCGGTTAAAGCGTCGGGAAACCGCTACTCGCTGGCACGAGTAGACCGGCCGGAGACAGACAGACCAGATCCCGATCAAGGATCGGATGACGATTCAGAGGAATATCACGATCCCACTGAATCCCCGCCAGCGCGTACAGCGTTTAAAATCGTTTCGGATGAGGCGGTTAAATCCACCAGCAGTCCCGAGCCAGAGCCTGAGCCCGAGTTATTAGTTAAAAATCGTCCGGTTCGCAGTTGCGTCATTAATAGACGGAATTTGCATAATAATAATAAGTAAACATACCGATACGTCAGTTCAAAAGTTTAACATATTTTTTTTTTATGTGTTCCGTTGTACAGTTTTTTGTTTAAAATTAGGCATAATATAAATAAACTTAATTAGGCTAATAACCATTACTTACCTTTAAGTCTGCTATTTACTGTGTTTACCATAGAATAGCAAGCCAATTAATTTTAAGAATAAAACACAAACATATAAATGTAAGCGGTGAAAGAAAACTTTAAGTCACCTTCTGTCTGCAGTTGTTTTGTCATTTCTACAGATACGTAGGTGCATTATTTTTGTACTTTTGTTTTATTTTTCTATTTACGACTTATTTTTTTTTTCTTTTCTTTGTATTCTTTCTAAAATAGTTTTAGGTAAGGGGGGAGGTGTGATATATATCGAACTACATGGGTAGTTTTAATATTATTACATTGTAAGGTAGACAAATAAATCAGTTGTGTCGTTGACCTAGCGTTTCCTTCATCTCGCTCCTTTAATTAATTGCGTAAATATTACTTACTTCAAAAACCCCCGATTTTGAAACATTCTTCCGCTCCGCTCCGCTCCTATTGGTGTTAGCGTGTTAATATATAGCCTATAGCCTTCCTCGATAAATGGGCTATCTAACACTGAAAGAATTTTTCAAATCGGAGCAGTAGTTCCTGAGATTAGCGCGTTCAAACAAACAAACAAACAAACAAACAAACAAACAAACAAACAAACTCTTCAGCTTTATATATTAATAAGTATAGATATAGATAGTGCACGGTGTGTTAGAGTTACCCCGGCGCCACACATAGCACAAATGTTTGAACACATTTATTTGATCACATGTGTAGCACCGGTATTTGCTTATTTGTTCAATAGAACAACCATACAATACAATCAACCATAGATCAAATATGTGTTCAAATATGTGTTGAAATATTTGTAATATGTGTGGCGCCGGGGTTAGATTGTAATTTTGTATCATGAGTTGTTAGATAGGTATTTGTGTGACTATTACATTATTTTGTTAATCTAATCTAATGCCTTGAAATACCTTTAAATGAGCAATTATTGTATATATTATATAAATAAAAAAAAATATCACGGGACAATTCACACCAATTGACCTAGTCCCAAAGTAAGCTAAGCATAGCTTGTGTTATGGGTACAAGGCAACGGATAAACATACTTATATAGATAGATACATACTTAAATACATATTAAACACCCAAGACCCGAGAACAAACATTCGTATTTTTCATACAAATATCTGCCCCGAGACGGGAATCGAACCGGGGACCTCAAGCTTCGTAGTCAGGTTCTCTAACCACTAGGCCATCTGGTCGCCTATATATATATATATATATATATATATACACCGTGAAATTTTAGTGGTTGTTTTCCCGAAACGAGGTGATTTAGTATCGATTGTACAATCGATTTATAATTACTATTTTGACTAGAGTCAAAAATCCAATTGTGAAAAACGAAAGTCGATAATGACCGCAAACCAATGGTAACGCTTCGTTGGTACAAGTAGCGTACGATCGTACGATAGGTTAGGTACCAACGAAGCGTTACTATTGGTTTGCGGTCATTTGAGTCAGTCAGTAATTAAAGTGATGCTCAAAAAACCATTTCGGTATTCCACAAATCTACTGTTTCATGAAACGAAACTTCTAAGGGTAAGGCAGCTATTTGTTATTTAAGCAGTCTCTCGTGCGCATACTAACATCCTCAGCACGGATCTTCACGAGAAAATCCTTAGAAAACGTCACTACAAGCTTCCGCTCCCTCCATGTAGATCAGCTCTTGCTAGAAGATCACCCGCCTATTCGCATTGCTGTATATACAACTACATCTGCAGATATTGTAACATAAAATGTCTCGCGGTTCCTAGTGCACTAAGAATGTTGAAAAGATGGTTAAATACATTGAGTTACTGTGAAACTGAAGACATTATTAGGGCCACAAAGATAAAATAAATCCCGCTATCGTCATCACTTCAGCCTAATGATCGGCCCGGTGCCTTTGACATCCAACCAACAACAAAATCTTGTTGGAGGCCTTCCTACACTGCTAATAAATCCCAACCTGTAATCAAAAGCAATGCACACTCACACACACACACCCACACAAACAAACAAACACACACACACACACACACACACACACACACACACACACACACACACACACACACACACACACACACACACACACACACACACACACACACACACACACACACACACACACACACACACACACACAAACAAACACACACATACACACACATGTAATTGCTCGTTTTTAGTGTACTATAACAAATAAATATTCATAGTTTTTAAGATAAAATCATTTCATTGTTTTGTTAACCGCACTCGCAGATGACCAAAATACAGGCTTAGCCTAGTTTGGTGTCTGATGGATATCTATGTTATTTTAAATGTTGTTTTTTGTCAAATAAATTATTTTGTATTTTTTTGTATTTTTTTTTTGTATTTTCGACTTTCGTTTTTCACAATTGGATTTTTGACTCTAGTCAAAATAGTAATTATAAATCGATTGTACAATCGATACTAAATCACCTCGTTTCGAGAAAACAACCACTAAAATTTCACGGTGTATATAGGCGACCAGATTATTGTATGTATAATTATTGTATGTCTATATATATACATACAATAATTACTCATTTAAAGGCATTAGATTATATACACCGTGAAATTTTAGTGGTTGTTTTCCCGAAACGAGGTGATTTAGTTTCGATTGTACAATCGATTTATAATTACTATTTTGACTAGAGTCAAAAATCCAATTGTGAAAAACGAAAGTCGAAAATGACCGCAAACCAATAGTAACGCTTCGTTGGTACAAGTAGCGTACGATCGTACGATAGGTTAGGTACCAACGAAGCGTTACTATTGGTTTGCGGTCATTTTCGACTTTCGTTTTTCACAATTGGATTTTTGACTCTAGTCAAAATAGTAATTATAAATCGATTGTACAATCGATACTAAATCACCTTGTTTCGGGAAAACAACCAATAAAATTTCACGGTGTATATATATATAATCAGGATCTCGGAAACGGCTCCAACGATTTCGATGAAATTTGGTATGTGGGGGTTTTAAAATAAAATTAAGTTAAAACTAAGGGGGGTTGTCATACAATAAACGTATTTTTTTCAGCGTTTTCAACTCGACTTCCATAATGGTATTAACTAGATACTTGAAATATTCACCAAACTATATAACTGTATATGACTGTATCCACTACAAAAATAAATAATAAAAAAAATTCAAATCTTATCGCTAAAAAGCGATCTCTTCCAGGCAACCAATTACTCAGTAATTAAGAAATATGAACAGACTTATGTAGGTGGCAGAAACAACAGACAGGAGAAACGTAGAACTAATCTAATATATTATAAAAATCTCGTGTCACGGTGTTTGTTATCGGACCCCTCCGAAACGGTTTGACCGATTTTTATGTAACTTTTTTCTCCGTATTCGGTAGGTCTGAGAATAGGTCGTAGGCTATTTTTTGGTATCCTATTATCTCGCCTCATTAGATTTTTGTGTAATTCTTATTTCATCTCATTTTAGATTCGTCACTCATTCTTTATTCGTCGTGTTCGCTATCCGTCATTATCTTATTTGGTCAAATTCTGTAACTTGTCTCTCTCTCTTAATAAGTCTTATTCTTGTTTCGTCACGGTCTTCCTTAGACTCATTCGTCGTTTTTCCCTTCCGTTTTTTGTCTCATTTACTTACGAACATTTATTTACCAGCATTTGGCGAATAAGTGAATGTGACAAAAATCGAAAGGGAAGAACGACGAAAAAGTCCAGGGCAGACCGTGACGAAAAACGAATAAGACATATTAAGAGATAGACGTTGCAGAATTTGACCAAAAAAGATAGTGACGGATAGCGAACAAGACGAAGACGAATACAGAATGAGACGAAATAAGAATTGAACGAAAAACGAATGAGGCGAGATAATAGGATACCTATTTTTTGTAAACCTACCCTATTCTTCGCAGACGGAATCGCGGGCAACAGCTAGTAGACAATAAATATTAAAAAACAATACAATGTAACATAAATTATATGAATAAAAAAATAAATTAAATATAATACTTATAGACTACATACTATCTTCTATACATATAAAATCCTTTGTCCTGACTGACTGACAGATCAACGCACAGCCTAAACCGCTGATCGTAGAGACCTGAAACTTGGAGGGTGTGTTCTTTGTATGACGTAGGCATCCGATGAGAAAGGATTTTTCGCAGTTCTACTCCTAAGGGGGTAAAAAAGGGGGCAAAGTTTGTATGGGACAACGTGATTCCTTGGTCCAATCTACTTCAAATTTTGCATAAACATTCTTTAACAGAATTGATGGAAGACGTGTTTCGTATTTTATTGAAATTCATCCCCTGATGGGGTTAAAAAGGAGTAGAAAGTTATTTTGGGGGTGATTTGCTTCGAAGTTGATATTAATACTCCTTAGTGCTTTTGATTTAAATTACATTTTATTTTGACACGAAACGAAACTTCAAATTTTGCAAACCATTTGTCTACGTTTGTCAACCACTTCCTGATCTGATCTCTGATAATAACTAATTATATGTATAAGTATTTGCATTTCACCAAGCTTTTGCTTTTACAAGCGCAGCGTGGGACGTCCACCAACGAGATGGACGGACGTTTTGGTGAAGGCCGCAGGTACAGGGTGGATGCAAGTCGCTTCCAACCGTAATGATTGGGCGTCAATGAGGGAGGCCTATGAGCAGCAGTGGACGTCCTACAGCTGAAATGATGATGATGATGATGAAGCTTTTATGTGAGTTCAACCTTTTTCGAATAAAATCGAATTGAGTATTCAAACATCATTGTTAAACTCGCATAAAAGCTTGGTACAATGCAAATACATATAAAATGCTTTGTCCTGAAGTCCTAAATGACTGACTGGCGGATTAACGCACAGCCTAAACCGCTGTATGTAGAGACCTGAAACTTGGAGGATATGTTTTTTATATGACGTAGGCATCCGATAAGAAAGAATTTTCCGGAATTCCCACGGGATAAGGAATATACGGGATGTATATATTTCATCAAGCAAGAGTGAACCTATCCCCATAATGAAGATTACTAAACTGTTCAAATTGGGCATGCAAGTAGACTATTAGCATAGGTATAAAGCTAATTTCAATAATTTTGGAAATTCCTACAGAATAAGGATAAATAAAGATTTATATACTCAAATCAACTGGATCCTATCTCCGTAACTACAATTACTACACTTTTCAAATTCAGTAAGTATAAACGTAAATGGTCATACATTTTAACAGCAACAAAACTTATTGCAGGATTATTGGAAATTCCTGTCGGATAGATAATCTCTGAAACTTCCGAGCCGATTAAAAAAAATCTTTTACCAGTAAAAAGTTACACTATCCTTTATTGACATAGGCTACTTTTCTCGGGGAAAATGCAAAATTCCCGCGGGATAAAAATAAGCGAAAATTTTCCTAGAATAAGGACAAATTTGTTGAAATTCCCACGGGATAGAGAATAAACGGGATTTATAAAATTCACAAACTGATACTGATGATGATGAAATGATAATAATGATGGATGTTGCCATTGCCGGATTTTTGTTTTAGGTATACAATAAAAGAGATGAAGAAGCTTTACCACAAATTGGAATTCTACGCGGACGAAGTCGCGGGCAAAAGCTAGTACTACTTAAAACAAAATATCAATGGGAAAATGTCAAAAGGCCGCATGTTGAGAAAAGGGTTTAAAAACGAAATTAAAGAAACAAAAAGTTTAAAGGTAAAAGTTAGTGACAATTAGAGAGCTTAGAGGATGTTTTTAAAAATGGGAAGGAATACCATCCAACACAAACAACGGTCACGGAACCGAATTTAATGCCTTTTTTTTTGTTCAATTTACAGTGACACGATGGTGAAAGCACAAAAGTACGTAGTCAAGAACCACTTCCAAGGTGTACCCAAGAAATCAGACTATGAGTTAGTTGAATTCGAGCTGCCGCCTCTCAAAGATGGAGAGATACTCGTTAAAGCAGAATGGATAAGCGTAGATCCGTACTTACGAGCATATAACACGCAGTCTCCTGTACCTTACGACCAGTTTGGTTACCAAGTAGGCACCATACAAGAATCCAAAGCATCTGACTACCCTGTCGGTACCAAAGTCGTGTCGCATTTGGGATGGTGCACTTATTATATAATCCATACTGCAAAAAAAGATGATCCGTCGGTACAATTGGCCAAACTACCGAATCTAGAGGATTTGTCACCATCATTAGCAGTTGGTGCTGTAGGTATGCCGGGAGTAACGGCGTACTTTGGTTTTCTGGACATCTGCCAGCCAAAAGCAGGTGAGACAGTCGTCGTGACAGGTGCTGCCGGAGCGGTGGGCTCGCTCGTGGGACAGATCGCCAAGATCAAAGGATGCAAAGTAATAGGTTTTGCTGGCTCGGATGACAAGGTGAAATGGCTGGAGACAGAACTGGGTTTTGACAAGGCTATTAACTACAAAACCGCGAATATACCCCAAGCATTGAAAGAAGCTGCACCGAAAGGCGTGGACTGCTATTTCGACAACGTAGGTGGAGAGATAAGCAGCCAAATTTTATTGCAGATGAATCTCTTTGGGAGGGTGTCTGTGTGTGGCAGCATTAGTGCATACAACGATGATGTTAAGAAGTTGCCAAAAGCTACAATTTTGCAACCGGCGCTTGTGTTTAAGCAGTTGAAAGTAGAAGGTTTTATAGTGAGCCGATGGCGTCCGCGGTGGTCGGAAGCATTCGAGGAAATTATTAAGTGGATAAAGAGTGGTCAATTGAAGCCAAGGGAGCACGTCACGGAAGGATTCGATAATCTATACGACGCATTTATTGGCATGTTGGCAGGAGAGAATACCGGCAAGGCTGTTGTCAAAATATAACCTCTAAAGCAGTGGACACAATGTGAATAATAATGTCTATCAGAGTTTTCTACATCTATCCGCTCCGCTACGCTCCCAGCATGCCTTTGATTGAACCTAACCATTCCGAGTCGCTTCCGCCCCGTACCGCCTTGCTCGCTCGCTTCGCTCGCTCGCCGAGTACTTTTGATTATGTTTGTTTGTTGAGCAATATTTATGTTAAATGTCAATCCAAACAAAATTATGGATTTTATTCTTACCCCACCCACCTTTACTAAATCCTGACCATAAATTTAGCTCAGTGAGTAGACAGTGCAGTAATTATATTATATAGGGAAAAATATCTTTGTTGAAAAATAGCTAGGGATATCGTTTAAAACTGAACTGAAACTTTGTCTAAACGTAGGTACTGTCAAAAGTATCATTGGGTAAATGAAAAATTGTCTAAGAAACAATATACGTATCAATTCATAGGGCAAGTGAATGAGACGAGAAACGTTTTTCGGACACACGATACTTTTACTAATCGTGAAATGGTAAAAAGAAAAAATTACGAAACCTGTCATCGGACAAACGATAATAATTCGAATAGTTTTCGGACAAAGGAAATTCGGGCAATAATTTTTAGTGTTTCAGATAGGTTACCTTATTATATTCACTTTAAAAATAAATAATGAAAATGAAAATGAAACAAATATTTAAGGGGTCTTGTTGTATAACAAACGTGATTTTTTTTTGCCGTTTTAATATAAAATATACTTAATGGTACGGAACCCTTCCTGCGCGAGTCCAACTCGCACTTGGCCGGTTTTTTTCTTTCCCGTTTTACTCTTTGGATATGGAACCCTAAAAACAAGCTTAACATTCCTATTTATCTTATTATTCATTATATGTCGTTCACTCTTTGAACAAGTGTAACCAGACTTGGGGCTAACGAGCCAATGATGGAACAAAACACCGGCGCGGGCGCCGGGTCGATCAGTTCGCTGAAGAATTCGGCACAGCTACACGCATCGAACGTACGACAATCGAGTTCCCTTTTAATCCAGGTTTGTGCAATTTGTAACAGCTAATAAAGCAGACGTAAGTATTAACGTACGTATCTTTACGTAAAACTAAATAATGCACCTTTATATTCATAACGAAACAATTAGTGGCAAGACAAGGACAAGTGACATACAGCTTGTGAAATAAAATTATTATGGTCATAGGACAAACTTCAGATACCTACATACCTAAACAAGTTTTTTTTGCGTTAATGCACCTAGGTAATGCACGCAATTGGCCTCGCATGCAGAGGGCGTGGGGACAAATCTCTGAGTTTTTCGGAATATACGTGCGAAATTACATTTGTAATTTGCCAAGAGCTTTATGGTGAAGGAAAACATCGTGAGGAAACCTGCTCACACATGCGAAGAAATTCAATGGTATGTATGAAGTTCCCAATCCGCACTAGGCCCGCGTGGGGACTACGCCCCAAGCCCTCTCATTCTGAGAGGAGGCCTGTGCTCTGCAGTGGGACGTATATCACGTACATGCTGGCATGATGATGATGACCTGTACATATACGGTCTCTAGTAAAATAACAGCTGGGCCATTCTACTTTTAAGTAACCATTAATCTTTTGTGAAATATAAGGCAACCCTGGTAATTTTTTTGAAGTATAAATAACTTATATAAAAACTGAAATAACTAAATTTAATATTTAAAAGCATAAAAACATAAATTTAAAGAAATTTTGTAAAAAAAATTGGTAACTCAGCGGAGAATACACCAATTTCCATACAAATGGCGGGGACATGCATGTCCACTGCGTTACCTACTTTATAGATAATAAAGATTACTTTTTTATAAATGGTGATAATTTTAAATGTAAGCTTAATTATGTCCCTATTTAAATTTTTAATGATAAAACCGAGCACTTTACAGTTTTTGTAAAAAAAATATTTGAAGAGCACATTACAAAAAATGACTGGTCAACGAAAAGTAGAATGACCCAGCTATAGAATTAGATATATACGGATTAGAGAGGTACTTGGACTGAAGACAGTTTTAATTTATTTTCTTCAATTTACAGTGGCACGATGGTGAAAGCACAAAAGTATGTAGTCAAGAACCACTTCCAAGGTGTACCCAAGAAATCAGACTATGAGTTAGTTGAATTCGAGCTGCCGCCTCTCAAAGATGGAGAGATACTCGTTAAAGCAGAATGGATAAGCGTAGATCCGTACTTACGAGTATATAACGCGCAAACTCCTGTACCTTACGACCAGTTTGGTTACCAAGTAGGCACCATACAAGAATCCAAAGCATCTGACTACCCTGTCGGTAGCAAAGTCGTGTCGCATTTGGGATGGTGCACTTATTGTATAATCAATACTGCAAAAAAAGATGATCATATGGTGGAATTAGCCAAACTACCGAATCTAGAGGATTTGTCACCATCATTAGCAGTTGGTGCTGTAGGTATGCCGGGAGTATCGGCGTACTTTGGTTTTCTGGACATCTGCCAGCCTAAAGCAGGTGAGACAGTCGTCGTGACAGGTGCTGCCGGAGCGACGGGCTCGCTCGTGGGACAGATCGCCAAGATCAAAGGATGCAAAGTAATAGGTTTTGCTGGCTCGGATGACAAGGTGAAATGGCTGGAAACAGAACTGGGTTTTGACAAGGCTATTAACTACAAAACCGCAAATATAGCTCAAGCATTAAAAAAAGCTGCACCGGAAGGCGTGGACTGCTATTTCGACAACGTAGGTGGAGAGATAAGTAGCCAGATTTTATTGCAGATGAATCTCTTCGGAAGGGTCTCTGTGTGTGGCATCATCAGTTCGTACAACGATGATGTTACGAAGCTGCCAAAAGCTACAATATTACAACCTGCGCTTGTGTTTAAGCAGTTGAAAGTAGAAGGTTTTATAGTGAGCCGATGGCGTCCGCGGTGGTCGGATGCATTCGAAGAAATTATCAAGTGGATAAAGAGTGGTCAGTTGAAGCCAAGGGAGCACGTCACGGAAGGATTCGATAATCTATACGACGCATTTATTGGCATGATGGCAGGAGAGAATACTGGCAAGGCTGTTGTCAAAATATAACCTCTAAGTCTAAAGCAGTGGACACAGTGTGAATAATTATGTTCATCAAAGAAATCTACCTATACAACAGATGATTTAACTTAATAATTTAAGTTGCTAATTCTGGCTGAAGAGACTTCGCTCGTGGCTAAAATACCACGTTCCCAAAATACCAGATTTTTCAAAAACAACATTATTTATTTACCATATTTCTAGCCTACCAGATTCTCGTTGACTGCACCACATTACAAAATCGAAGATTACTTTAAGGAAGTGTTTTTGAAGTAAAACTTCACTTACTTGACTTGGGGAGTAAGCTGGTGAAAGCGTTACGCGTTACGAAAAGTTTGATCGGGCGAGGCGAACGGAAGTTGAGAGGGAGATATAAGTTAGTGAAGATATAAAGAGAGAGAGTTACGTTTGGTATATTTGCCCTTAGGCCACTTGGTCCGATCGGCTTATCCGATTGATCGCAGGACGAATATTTTTTTTACTGTTGGCTACCAGGTGTTGTTTAGTCTAACAATTGGTAGCATAGCGTACAGTTGTGGTACCAACTCTAAAGATGAACTCTGAGCCCAATTGCATAACAAATTACAACTAATATTACAAGCGGAACTCTCGCTTCAGTTAATATTACCTAGTTAGTTAGTTAGCCTTGTAATATTAGTTGTACTTTGTTATGCAATTGGGCCCTGGTTGAGTTCGAAATGCATCAGTGTACCTAGTTTGGTAGTGATGATGGTTGGGTTTGTGTGATTTGTGTGTGTTCCTACAGTGTGGAGGTAGAGGAACTGCATGAATACGCATTTCTTACATAAACGTAACTATCGTAAGGTCGTGTGTGAGCAAAGTAATTGTTTCAGTTCATTAATATGGACCTCCGCAAAGTAACGCCTGATTCAATAAAATATAAATATAATTAGTAATTTTTTTAGTGTGTGAAATAAACTTTTTTCATTTCATTTCATTTCATTTCACCTATACCAGATGTCCAAAATAAGACATTCCACAAAAAAGAAAAACTAAAACGAGTGTGCTTAAAGTAAAACTTCTTTAGCTCCATCTATATGATGTATTTACATATATACCATACTATATAATACTGCAAACGTTGTTTTGCCTTATATCACCTAGGGGTATAAAAAATAGCATACGACCTATTTTCAGACCTACCGAATGTAGAGAAAAAAGTTTCATAAAAATCGGTCAAGCCGTTTCGGAGGAGTTCGGTAACAAACACCGTGACACGAGATTTTTATATATTAGATATACATCATATAGATGGAGCTAAAGAAGTTTTACTTTAAGCACACTCGTTTCGGTTTTTTTTTTGTGGAATGTCTTATTTTGGACATCTGGTATAGGTGAAATGAAATGAAATGAAAAAAGTTTATTTCACACACTAAAAAATTACTATTTAAACCTAAGATACAATAAACAAGCAAACAAAAAAAATGAAATAAAATATTAAAAAGTGTGCGAAAAAGGTCCCGCCTCAGCATAAATGCGGACCCCTGGGTTAGTAATGGGAATGTAATAAAATGAATAGGTAATGTAGTATTTTGGAAAATGTGGTATTTTAGGACAATCGTATTTTAGGCACGAGCGAGAGAATTTCTGTACTGAATCAATAAAAAATAAATCTTTAAAAATCTGTTTTACTTGTACTTCAAAAAAACTGTGATGAAAAAGATTTAGGTTATCTTTATTTTTACCCGACTGCCGAAGGAGGGTTATGTTTTTCGAGCGGATGTATCATATGTATATGTATGTATGAATCTGTGTATGTATGTATGTATTTATCAAGCGGCTCAATGGATTTTGAAGTGTGAGGTGTCAATAGATTCATCTCAGTTGCGCGAGTGACATCTCTATATACAGGGTGGAAAAAAAAGTCGGGCCCTGGAGGGAAACTACCTTAAATCCTTAAGTTGGCTCGTTTTACTTAATTCCTTTATTTTTAAAACGAAACAAAACTGCATTCAAGGATTTTCTAAAACTCGCTTGCCTCGTCCGGGACTCGAACCAACTAAAATTAAAAAAAACATTCACTCGACCCTGAATAATAATCCTATCGATACCAATCGAATAATAATCCTATCGATACTAATCGATAGGATTATTATTCAGGATAAAATTTCTCTAGGTAACAAACATTTGGTCTTAAAAATAAAAATGATCGTAAAATCTAACATTAAGTTTATGAGCTAAATAAAGGATTTAAAGTAAATAAGCCGGGCCCACCAGGGTCCTGGGGGCCGTCCATTAATCACGTGAAGCTTGAAAGGGGGGGGGAGGGGTTTGACAAAAATCACGAAATATCACAAGTGGGGAGGGGGGGGGCTATACTCAACGCCGTATATAGATTCCAAAAAAGTTACCAAAGATGGCCGAACGTAACTGACACAAGTGTCATTGTCATTGTGACCTTCCAGATGTAACCAACCCATGTACATTAATAAAAAATAGTCAGAATAATATTTTGTTGTTAAAAAAAATTAAAAAATTTTAAGCTGTTTATTTCAAGCAAAGAACATTTTATAAAACATGCAAAACGAGTGCTTAATCCTAATTTTAAGGATTTTGCGTGGCCTCGGTTAGCGAAAGACTGGGTAGCTCACGCGTAATTAGTCTAAGGGGCTGTTTCACCACTTTTTTTAAAGTTCGGATTAGCTTAATCATAACCTTATTTGATAGATGAACTTAAAATTTCTGTTTCACCAGTCTTGATTAGCACTAAGTGACGGACAATCTGTTTTTTAATTTGACCATCAGATCAGGTGGCATTTAGCATTTTTATCCGTCACATAACTTTTTAATTAGTCAGCTAATTTTTTTGTGGTCATGGTTGGAGAGCCCTTCAGCCGGTTTCAGAAAAATAAATCAAAATATTTTTTTTTTTAAAGAAAGAAGTCATGCTAAATTGCAAACGAGGATTCAAATATCAAGATTTGAATAAAAAAATATAGGTACGCTTTTAGTATGTAAAAATAAATCCAAAATTTCGTAATATTTTTTAATTACAGACTTTTTTTCAGTGGCACAATCGTTTGTTCTACGTGAACTTGTACATCGCCATTACAAAAAAAAGTTAATTTGTCAAATGGTTTGGCGCCACTTTTCGATTCGTTTTACGTGATTTTATTTTTCTTTGTTATTGTTAACAAAGTATCGTAAATAAATACCGTTTTTGGATTAATTATAATGTTACACATTTGTTTATGCAAAAAATAGATGTATTTAAAAATTACATAGTTTACGATTTCTTTTGCTTTAACAATGAGCGACTCTTTGAACGAAAGTGTGCGAACAGGAACGTGTGATCGTGAAATGTGACGTTGCCATTCCCCCTCTATGTTAAACCGACGATTAGTTAAGTGGTACTTAGTTTGCACAGGACCGGAGTGGTGAAACTGAAAAAAAACTAGCAGACAGATTTGTCCAGTACTTAGTTTATTCATTGGTTACGTGACCAGTAGTTTGACAATAAGGTGGTGAAACACCCCCTAAGTATACAATACGAGTAGATAGTAAATTTATTATATAAATCATGATTTCCCAGGCATGCAGTTTTTTTGTTTTAACTTACATATAACCTAAGTCTGAGTGAGTTATTTAAGTGTAAAGATTATGTTTCCTATAAGTATACCTACGCATACCGTATTGTGTACAATGTGTGTTCCACATGAATACCTTGGTTTTGAACTATCCATGTGCCAAAATTTATCACAATCAATTGACTTGAATTTACACTCATATGACTTCTACCGCCTAACAACGCGCGCTCTTATGCTAAATCTTTCACTATCCATTCTGTCAAACTGTGGAACGATTTACCCTTGTCTCTAAGGGAATCTCCGTTCCCTTTCCGATCCCTCTTTAGGGATAAGTTCGCCTTTGTTCTCCTCTCTGTGTACTTGTATTTTTATTTTTATGTGCAATAAGAGTTTACATACATACATACATACTTCTAGGACGCTTCCTTGGTGGAGAAGGAGGAAGATTCTCGTCCCTGTGTGAGTAACATGGAACCGGTACCTGCAGGCTTATTGTCTAATTCTTATGACGCTTGCCTTCGCTTTCACCATCTCTTTCTGTCCCCATCTTATACCATTTGACAGAAAGAAATAGTGATTGCGAAGGCAAGCGTCGGAAGCGTTAGACAATAAGCCTGCAGGTACCGGTTCCATGTTACTTGCGTAAATGCAAAACCCACGAACAAAACATAATAACAAAACTTAACAGGAAACAACTCAAGAACGAAAATTATCACGAGTACAGAAAGCATTCGATCAATCCAAACGTCAGATGCCGAATGAAGTGACAATTGGAGATGTCATGGTGGCCCTGTGGTCGCCATGTTTACCATAAAGTTTGACATACGTAATTTGTTGTCAACATTTCTATGTGCATATCAAAAATATTTGTAAATAGTATATAGGTACGCAAATTATAACATTAATAGTATCCAAATGTTGTTTAAACCTGAAGTATTACCACTGTAATATGAACTTTTCTTCTACAAAACAGTTTCAACCAAATATCTGTAGGTGAAATTAATATTGATATTAAATTATTTATTTATGCGATTTCAATTAATTTTAACTTTACAATTACATATAAATAAATTACTTATGTATTATATTTAGAAAAGTTAAAACTTAACGATGCAAAACTTTTTCATTTTATTGGCAACACACTGGTAGTTTTTTTGGAATCTATATACGGCGTTTAGTATAGTAAGATATCAAGTGCATTTATTTTTTCGTCAAACATTATAATTTTGATTAAAATGCCAATCAAAAACAACCTGCAACCATTCTGTCTAGACATTTTTATCATGGTCCTTAATTTCAGAATAAAATAAGATTATACTTTATACCTACCTGTATTTAAAGATAATACTTATTCGAAAAATTTTAAGATTGTTTGGTACCTACTAAAAATACACGTGATGTTGGATGGGGGAGGGGGGGGGGTAGTCTTAAATCTCACCACATATCACCAAATGATAAAATAAAAGACCACGTGATTAATGGACGGCCCCCTCCTTATTTTTCCACACTGCATAAAAATGAATCCTATTACCCTTGGTCACGGCATCATGCGTGAACGGCTGGACCGATTTCGCTAATTGCGCGGGAAATAAGAAAATATAATAATAATTAACGTTATTATTAACTTTTCTAATGTAACCTTATGGCGTTTGACATAACTGTCAGTCGTTTGACAGTTGGCCTGATTGACAGAATAGGTACGTGCTGCATATATACTTAGTATCGCTTAAATTAAATGTACGGGTCGGAATTATATTGATAAAACTAGCGACGCGCCCCGACTTCGTGTGGGTATAGTTTTATAGTTACTTAGTAGGTACTTTCTTTATTTTTTCACCCCTATTTTTCAAAGTTACACCCGTGCCAAGCCGGGGCGGGTCGCTAGTAACTTAGGATATACATTTTCCCGGAATTCGTGGTAACGGTAATTACACAGGAAACACGGAATTTCAAACTTCCTATTAAATTCGAGTGCAGTGGTACAGTTGGTGGCCTACTTAAGTAACCACGTTGATTTCGAATTAATGAACGCGCACCACTACTACTACTACTACTATTACTACTACTATCCTACTCACAGAAATAATAATAAAGGCAATATGAGCAGCAATGGTATATGAAGTTTCGTGTTAATAACGTGTAAACCAATATTTAATAATTAAATATTTTCTCAAGTTGTATTTTGATATAAACCGCATTATTACATTAAATTAATATATACCGATGAAATGTAATCCCCTTATTAGTGTAATTGCACAGTGTGGACGAGTTTCCGCAATTGCTAATGCTGCAAAACACCATTTTAAAGCACTTGTTATCATAACCACGTTTCAAATAGCACTGAGCCACAAGTCGCGTGCTGGTGACCTACGAGTCACCAGCGCGGCGCCAAGGTCACGCGTCTAAGGCACTTCTATCCTCTTTATTATTATCTCTGTGATCCTACTTTATTTCGCTAAAAGTCGTTATACAAACTATCTTTCATTCATGAAACAGCTTGTGTTCGAGACTCAGGACGAATTATCTTTTTACCAGCTTTTATTTAGCTCACCCCGTTTGTTTTATTATTTATTATTTATTCTTGGGTCAAATCTTAGAAGTCGAATTTGACCCACTTCCAGTTGTCGGATTTACTTGAAATTTGGTATACTTATGTAGGTTGGATGACAATGCAAGAACAGTTAACAAAAAGTACAGTCAGCGAAAAAGCTTGTGTTCAAAATGAAATTCTTGACAAAAACTTATTTGTCTCTTTTTTTGCAGTGTATTTTTTTTGTTTACTTTGAATGTTAACATCGATTGTAATCGAATTCAAACTAGTTAATAGGTAGGTATATGTAATTTGATAAAGTTTTTTTACAGGTCGATTCACAAGAGTTGGTACGAATGGAATTCAATGAACGAAAGCAATGTCACTTTGACATTTTTGTAGGAAAATGACTGATGCATGACATTTTCATATTTGTGTGAAGTGTATTCAAATAGGTAACACATAGATACTCTCATTCACTCATTCGATCCATTCGTGCCAACTCTTGTGAATCGACCTGTAGTTTTATGTATGTATTTTCGTTCCTATTTTTATTTTTTCTGTTATTTCTATAATGTTATTTATTTAAACACAACCATGGTATTAAATTTGGTGTTACAAAAAAATAAAGATCCACATGGACCCCGGTGGGGTAAGTACATAATAGCAATAATTACAAAATTTCACTTAAAGTCTACAATAATAAAATAAATAAATAAATAAATATTAGGGGACATCAACTAACTATTTATTTGTTTTAAAACAACAAAAATCTAATTTTGCATTTAATCGAAAATTTAATCTGATTTTCGGGGCTGAAATAGAGCTTTTTTTACTGGAGTCGTGTTTTCAAATTCTTTTTTAATGGTGTCAACATCCCTATTCTATCTATCTATATAAACATTTTAAACAGACCAAATATATTTTGCATAGTACACTTTTCTAGGCGACCATTTTTGAGAATCTACAAGTTGTCTTCCAAGAACTCTGATACTGAGTATTTCTAATAGCATTGTTTTAATTTTACTGTAGAAACTACTATCTTTTACTTCATTTTTAAAATGAATTGGGATTTTATTAAAGATTTGTATCGAGCTGTAGTAGGGTCCTTTTTTATAAATGTTTAGTTTTGGTTTGGGCAATGTTAACAGGTGCTTGCGGCGTAAATTTTGCGAATAATTGTACAATTTAATGTTTTTCCTAACGAACATGACAACTTCCAATAAGTATATAAAGGGGAGGGTAAGTAACTGTAAGTGTAAGTTTTTCAAAGTGTGGTAGGTATGTTGTTTTCTTTTTAAATTTATTACTCAATGTGATTTATAATAAACTAAAACAATTACTTTGCTCACCCGCGACCTTACAATAGTTACGTTTATGCAAGAAATGTGCGTTCATGCAGTTCCTCCACCTCCACACTGTACGAACACACACAAATCACATAAACCCAACCATCACCACCACCAAGCTACACTGACGCTGAGTTTAACGTTTGGTAGCATAGCATACGGTTGTGGTAACTCTGAAGATGAGCTCTGGTTGAGTTCGAAACGCGTCAGTGTAGCTTGGTGGTGGTGATGGTTGGGTTTATGTGATTCGTGTGTGTTCGTACAGTGTGGAGGTGGAGGAACTGCATGAACGCACATTTCTTGCATAAACGTAACTATTGTAAGGTCGCGGGTGAGCAAAGTAATTGTTTTAGTTCATTAATATGGACCTCCGCAAAGTAACGCCTGATTCAATAAATGATTTATAATAATCAAATTAATATTTTGACGTGTTGTTCAAATCATTGCAATCTAGACACGCGGCAGCGCGTCAAGCCAAGTTCAAGCAAAAGGAACTTGGCTAAGCAGCGCCGTGTCTATATTTACACGAACCATTTGGAGCCACTTTTGACACCTTCATAACTCAAAATCTATTTAACGCAAACACACGAAATTCAGTCCAGTTCCATTCAGTTCACTCATGTCTATGGGAATTCTACATTTTCCTGGAGAAAAAGTAGCCTTTGTCAATCACAGCGTCTATACTACGAACGAAGTGCATAATTCGAACTTCGTTTCATGCCGTCCCGCTCACGCTAATATGATTTGACACGAGAGTGAGAGGTATGATACGATACGAACTTCGATTTTCGAATTTCGTTGTAGCGCCGCAGATAATGTAGCTTTCAATAGGTGACAGAATTTTATCCGTGGGAATTTACATTTTTCTATGTCAATCAGAAATTGTGTAGCTTTTTATTGGAGAAAGAATTTTTAAAATCAGCCCCGAAAATGAGTTCACTTATTTCTATCCCATGGGAATTTTTCAGTTTCTCAGAGAAAAGTAGCCTATGACAATCAAAGATAGTGTAGCTATCCCAAAGAGTATTGTAATATTATATGAACAAGAGTGGCAACTCTATGGTCAAATATGCATTTATGGAAGGTGCTGCTGCCCTACGCCCTGGTGAAGAACTAATGTGACGTATCTATAGATGTATACCTATATATATGTATAAGTTGGTAGTGATGTACAGCTATAATTACGCGTAATTTTAATTGATAGGCTTATTGCCACTATTCGTATTTTAGCCGTCTAATTCAAATCAGCATATACGAAGTATAAGCGGCTAAACCCGATATGCACTATACGGCTAAAATACGAACATTGGCAATTGGCCTATCAATTAAAGTCCTTGACCGTACAATTTGGTACGCCATGGCCATGGCCGATGAATGACAACTGACAAGTTTGACAAGTCAACCAAGATGGCCGCTAATTTAGTTCTTTACCAAACAACCAGAGATCGCTGTAGTCGCATGAAAAGTGTGATATATGTAAGTGTGCCCCCCCTGAGCTATCCATTGGTGAAAGAATTTAAAAATCCGCCCTATGTGAGTTAACTTATTTCTATCCCACGGGAATTTTGCATTTTCCCAGAGAAAAGTATTCTACGCCGAATGGCGATAACATTCCTATTTATCTTATTATTAATTCTGTGGTTCACTCTTTGAACAAGTGTAACCAGACTTGGGGCTAACGAGCCAATGATGGAACAAAACACCGGCGCGGGCGCCGGGTCGATCAGTTCGCTGAAGAATTCGGCACAGCTACACGCATCGAACGTACGACAATCGATATCCCTTTTTATACCAGGTTTGTGCAATTTTTACATTTAAAACCCCTAAAGCAGTCATAAGCAACCTTAAAATTCGCTAAACTAAATAACGCATTTCAAATTCATATCGAAACAATTTGTGGCAAGTGACATATAGTGGCAGCTCGTGAATTAAGTATAGTAGATTGTTCAACAAAGAACTAAAACAAGTCATAATGACACAAGTTATTTAGCCACCCGAGCATAGCGAGGGTGGATATAATTCGCGTGTCATTATGACTGTTTGGTCTCGCGTTAAGCACTCTACTTTTCACTTTGAATGCGAGGGAAAAAAACGACGTTTTATACAAAATTTCAATATTACTTTTTTACAACGCACGCTCAATACGAATAATGGACATCTGTTCTAAATTCAAATACTATATGTATACACTTAGCAAAAAACTTTGTCCCGCGGTTTTTTCTTTTCTTTTATATAATTTTTTTGTAAAGTGACGCTAGCTTGCATATTCAGCCAACAGATTCAAACTAGAAAACTATTTTAAAACTAATTGGACTAGGTCTGCATACTAAAATTAATTCATCCTTAATATAATTAAATAAGTATAATTAATAATCATAATCACTCATTTATCATATTTCACGAAATTAAATCTTTTTTTTAAATATTATTGCACAGTTGTCACTTTGAGGTTATTTCCGCGCCCTAAAGGCTTCCACAGACCGAAGCGCGAGGCATGCGCGCGATGCCCGGAGCGTCCGCAGCGCGCTTCGGTCTGTGGAAGGCTTTAAAATTGTCTATGCCCAGTCACTGAAAATGCCGATAATCCTCCATTCACAAACACCGTGATTGGCAGTTTAGAGGTTTCCAAAGTAAATTTAAAAAAAAATTACTTTAAATCCCTAGAGATCAAAAAAGAGCTTTAGTCCCGATATGCAGAGACTAAAGTAACATTTTAAGAGCATGAGAAGTGAAAAAATTATTATGGCCAACTTCAGATACATACACAAGTTTTTTTGCGTAGATGCACCTACATTATCCACTTGTATTTTTTTTATTGTCCTTTTTACGACATTTTACTTATCTTGCCTTGTTAGCAAAGGGCGGACAATGGATGCAATATGGTGACGAAAGCATAAGATGGATAAGACTATTAAATTTCGAGTAATATTTATGTATAAAAATATATATGCAGTTTTGTTATACAAATATCAGTAAGTACATAATACGACCGCTTTAGCCTAGTTGGTAGTGACCCTGCCTACGAAGCAAGAGGTCCTGGGTTCGAATCCCGGTAAGGGCATTTATTTTGTGTGATGAGCACGAATATTTGTTCCTGAGTCATGGATGTTATCTATGTATTTAAGTATTTATTTATCTATATAAGTATGTTTATCGTCGTCTAGTACCCATAGTACAAGCTTTGCTTAGTTTGGGACTAGGTCGATTTGTGTAAGATTGTCCCCTAATATTTTTTATTTTTTTTTATTTTATATCTCTATCTCCAATAAAATGGAGTCAGTTACAGACAGAATTTCAGATTATGACTTTATAAGTGAGTGATGGTGATAATGTTACTATTAATGCTGAAGTATCACTCTATAGGAATACCTCTTACATGAATATATATATATGAATACCTCTTACATCTGTAGATGTAGAGTAGTAATCCGTATATAAATAAGTGGATCGTGAATCATAAAAGGAATGGACTAATAAAATGTAATATTGAAGAAAATTATGATTAATTACTACAAATTATATAAATATTTTCATATCAATATTACGTACATCATTTGACATGATTTTGACGTATTTTGCATTCGTCGGCCCCTATTACTTGTTAGTTAGTAAGTATGGAACCAATCTTGGGGTATATCCGTGTATTCTATAGAACTGATAAATTTGGTACGAACTACAGGGTTATTTGTAATTCACTAGCATCCTTTTAACCCTAAACTCCTACCACTTAAACAAATGTTTTTTGTTTTACGGCTTTTGTCAAAACTTAATATTTTTTAGATTGGAGGATAATCAAGGTACAGCAACAAAATGTACATTCTGCAAAAAACCAAAATATTAAAAAAAACTTATTTGCAGTTAGGGACTTAATTAACTTAGACTATAGCGATTAGCCGAAAGCACATAGATCGATATGTCTATATACCCTAGATAGTTCGCATGCCCAATTTATCAATATTGTCGTTTTCATTAGTATAAAAAATATTAATACCAACCAATTCACAAAGAAATTGACATATTTACTCATTGAAAAATGTTACTATATTTTTGATGAATATCTTAATGACATGAATTTATAATTTTATGCATCCTAATGACATTAATTTTTAGTTTTATACAAATTGTGCCAGATATTGACAATATTATTGACATTCATTAAATAAAAATCCTTGCTAAAATAGTTATTTGAAATGAATAAATTATCGCACTTTAGTTATATTTTTCTTTTTAATTTTTCGTTTTTATTACTGCTGTGAAAATTAATTGTATTTAGACTTAATGACTTGTTAAAGGCAAACAGAAATATTTGTACGCCTACTGGCAAAACATAGATTCCTGAATGTTATACTTTTAAGACCGATTATGTACACCTATGTTCCACAAATAAACATATTCTATTCTATTCTATTCTCATTTCTTAGGCTTCTGAGTCATGTGTCGTTTTTTAGGGTTCCGTACCCAAAGAGTGGCCACGGGACCCTATTAACCGCCGCTATACAACAAATACTAAAAATCAACATCATCATCATCCCAGCCTATACACCGTGAAATTTTAGTGGTTGTTTTCCCGAAACGAGGTGATTTAGTATCGATTGTACAATAGATTTATAATTACTATTTTGACTAGAGTCAAAAATCCAATTGTGCAAAACGAAAGTCGAAAATGACCGCAAACCAATAGTAACGCTTCGTTGGTACAAGTAGCGTACGATCGTAGGATAGGTTAGGTACCAACGAAGCGTTACTATTGGTTTGCGGTCATTTTCGACTTTCGTTTTTCACAATTGGATTTTTGACTCTAGTCAAAATAGTAATTATAAATCGATTGTACAATCGAAACTAAATCACCTCGTTTCGGGAAAACAACCACTAAAATTTCACGGTGTATACGTCCCACTGCAGGGCACAGGCCTCCTCTCATCTCGGCTTGGGCCGTAGTTCCCACGCGGGCCCAGTGTGGATTGGGAACTTGACACACACCAATGAATTTCTTCGCAGGTGTATACAGGTTTACTAACGATGTTTTCCTTCACCGTAAAGCTCATGGTAAATTACAAATGTAATTTCGCACATAAATTCCGAAAAACTCAAGAGGTGTGAGCCGGGTTTTGAACCAACGATCCTCTGCTTGAGAGGATGAATACTAAAAATAAATAAAGTTAAAAATTAAAAGAGGTTCCGAAAAAAACAAAACAAAATGGTACTACACTGCGTATTTTATTACTTAGAAGCAGGGCTCTGCTAACGCTGGATTATTATAGTTACGGCTCTTTGTGGCGTACATTTTGACCTACCTAATAATTTGTACGGAACCCATTTGTACCCTCGGTGCGCGAATCCAACTCGCACTTGACTGGTTTTTGATAAAATCATGTCAATCTACATATATAAATACCTGTAGATACATATACCGTCTCTAGTAAAACAGCTATAGAATTATACGGAATAGGTACTGAGGACTGAATAGACAGTTTTAATGTTTTTTTTTCAATTTACAGTGACACGATGGTGAAAGCACAAAAGTACGTAGTCAACAACCACTTCCAAGGTGTACCCAAGAAATCAGACTATGAGTTAGTTGAATTCGAGCTGCCGCCTCTTAAAGATGGAGAGATACTCGTTAAAGCAGAATGGATTAGCGTAGATCCGTACTTACGAGCATATAACCCGCATTGTCCTGTACCTTATGACCAGTTTGGTTACCAAGTAGGCACCATACTAGAATCCAAAGCATCTGAATACCCTGTCGGTATAAAAGTAGTGTCACATTTGGGATGGTGCACTTATTGTATAATCAATACTGCAAAAAAAAATGATTCGTCGGTACGATTAGACAAACTACCAAATCTAGATGATTTGTCACCATCATTAGCCATTGGTGCTGTAGGTATGCCGGGAGTATCGGCGTACTTTGGGTTTCTGGACATCTGCCAGCCAAAAGCAGGTGAGACAGTCGTCGTGACAGCTGCCGCCGGAGCGACGGGCTCGCTCGTGGGACAGATCGCCAAGATCAAAGGATGCAAAGTAATAGGTTTTGCTGGATCGTATGACAAGGTGAAATGGCTGGAGACAGAACTGGGTTTTGACAAGGCTATTAATTACAAAACCGCGAATATAGCTCAAGCATTGAAAGAAGCTGCACCGAAAGGCGTGGACTGCTATTTCGATAACGTAGGTGGAGAGATAAGCAGCCAAATTTTATTGCAGATGAATGTCTTCGGGAGGGTCTCTGTGTGTGGGAGCATCAGTGCGTACAACGATGATGTAAAGAATCTGCCAAAAGCTACAATTTTGCAACCGGCGCTTGTGTTTAAGCAACTGAAAGTAGAAGGTTTTGTAGTGAGCCGTTGGGTTTCTCGGTGGTCAGAACCATTCGATCAAATCATTAAGTGGATAAAGAGCGGTCAGTTGAAGCCAAGGGAGCACGTCACGGAAGGATTCGATAATCTATACGACGCATTTATTGGCGTGTTGGCAGGAGAGAATACCGGCAAGGCTGTTGTCAAAATATAACCTTTAAAGCAGTGGTCACTAAGTGAATAATATGTTAATATTTATTTATTATTTATTTTATTTATTTATCTGAGAAATCTACAATAAATGATTTAATTTAATAATAAGTTGCTAATTATGGCTGAAGCGAATTTCTGTACAGAGGAACTAAAAATATACTTATCTTTAAATTTCTGTTTTATTTATAAAATTGCAAAATATTATGACCAATTAAGGTAGGTACTTCAAAAAAACGGTATTGATAAAGATAACGGTTTTCTTTATTTTTTATCAGTCTGCTATAATCATCAATGCTCTTAAATGCCTTGAACGCATATAAGAGTTCAATCATTTCGAGAACTTCGCTCAGTGCCTTGAACACTGCTATGAGTTCATATTCATATAGCGCTACAGTATAACTATGAACCACCATAAACGCGTATAAATATACGTTTCGGGCACTGGCTGGAATTAGGTAAGTAAACGCTTGTAAGGCACGAAGCGCAGTCGCTGGACATTCAGAGCAAGTTCAGAAAGAATGACGGCGGTGAATGGCGACGATTCGTGTAATTTCTGTCACATGCTGTAGCGAGAGTTTCGGTCACATGAAGCACTACACTAGTGTTGCAATAATAGATTGGACTATCGATAGTATTATCGATCGTAATCGTGACCTTGAAAATAGTCACCATAATATGAAATAGTCATAGTCGTTGCATAAACGTAACTATTGTAAGGTCGCGGGTAAGAAAAGTAATTGTTTTAGTTCATTAATATGGACCTCCGCAAAGTAACACCTGATTCAATAAATTAATTAAAATAATACTTCTTTCACTAAAAGTCAAATAAGTATTTAGAGCGGGATTAAATCCAGTGTGCAAAGTTTTCAGATAAGATGGTGACACTTTAATGATTCGTGAACAGCTTCGTCATCATTACCACTGATTTTAAATAACTTGCGTGCCCCCTCAATTGATTATGGTCCAAGTTAAAAAAGACATGGGCCCAATTGCATAACAAATTACAAGCTAATAGTATTAGCTATTTTGTATTGAAATTCACTAATACTATTTGCTTGTATTTTGTTATGCAATTGGGCCCTGGTCTAACATCCCTGCCACGACTATGTGCGAGTACCGGCACGAGTTTTGTATTTTCATTTCGTGATCGAGACGCATACCGCACATTTTATAAGTACCTACCTACCTGGCAACAAACACTATACTTAAACAAATAAAACGCTTGCCTGGTTTTTTGGTTTGTAGTTTGCACTTGGCTGGTGTCACCATTAGGCAGAAGAGGCCTTCCCAACCATACTGTTACAAAAAAATATACCTATTACTTTTTTCGCTCGTAAATTTTACTATTTTACCAAAAAAAACTGGGTTTTTTCTGTGCATCTATATTTCAGTTTGTATTTAGTACGAAATGTATGATTTCACGGGATGACCGTAAAAGTAATAAAAAAAAAAAAATGAAGTTGAAAAAATATGTACAAAAAAAGATACTTCATAGCTAACTTGTTCAAAAAAAAAGCATAATTATTATAATATCCAAAGAATATGTGGAACTTCAAAAAAATATCAATCTTAATATATCCTACTTAAAATAGTATTTTTAATCTTAATATACCTACCTACTTTATTTTCATCACTTGTTGAAGGAAAGTACCTACAGAATACGCGTTCCTGTATTCGTAATAAAAAGGCGAATTGACGATTATGTACCGTAAAACCACATAACTAAAGTCCTAGCCTGCAGCAATAGTCCAATTTTCGTCCTTATATATTATCCTTAAAATATTATAGCTTACTGCTATTATTTCTGGGTATATAATTATGTTGTTAAGCCTAAAATAATTTGCTTTAGTCTAGCCATGTAGCTATCATATTTTAAGGATAATGTAATGATGAAAATTGGACTATTGTTGCAGGCTAGGACTATAGTTATGTGGTTTTACGGTACCTATAATTGTTCATATTCTCGAATCAAAAACGCGTTTCGTTTGAAACTTGTATTTGTATCGACTTATCTTAAAGTTATCTAAGATTACTCAACACAACACTACTATAATATCGTATCTTCACTGATACCGCGTCAGTTGAATTCCGTAAGTGGCAGCGTTAAACATGGTGAAGCAAAGAAAATATGTTGTTAAGAAATATTTCCAAGGTCTCCCGAAACGAGATGACTTCGAAGTGGTAGAAACCGAGCTTCCTCCTATCACTAATGGAGAGATTCTCGTTAAAACGGAGTGGCTAAGCGTGGATCCTTACCAGCGAGCCTACAACATCCGCAACCCACTCCCGTACGATCAATTCGGGTATCAAGTTGCTATTGTATTGGAATCAAAAGACCCCCGATACCCAGAAGGCTCAAGGATCGTCTCTCACAGGGGCTGGTGCGACCACAGCATCATTAACGCAAGCGATTCTTCGTCACCGATGAACAGAATCTACAAGCTCCCTGATTTGAAAGGTCTACCGACTTCTCTCGGCATAGGAACAGTTGGCATGCCTGGAGCGACAGCATACTTCGGTTTACTTGAACTCTGCCAGCCTAAGGAAGGTGAGACAGTCGTGGTGACGGGCGCTGCAGGAGCAGTGGGTTCGATCGTAGGACAAATCGCAAAGATCAAGGGCTGCAAAGTCATCGGCTTCGCAGGATCCGACGATAAGATTGAATGGCTGGAGAAAGAATTGGGTTTCGATAAAGCCTTCAACTACAAGACTGTGGACGCGATTAAAGCTCTGAAGGAAGCAGCCCCGCAAGGAGTGGATTGCTACTTTGACAACGTTGGTGGAGAATTAAGTTCCAGCATCATATCTCTAATGAATACGTACGGAAGAGTCGCCGTCTGTGGAAGCATTAGTGCATATAATGATGCAACGTTGCCTAAGGCAACCATACTCCAGCCAAGTTTAGTATTTAAAGAACTGAAAATCGAAGGATTTCTCGTAACACGTTGGGTTCCGCGATGGGGCGAAGCTTTCGCTGATTTGGTGAAGTGGTCAAAATCAGGCCAGTTGAAAAGCAGAGAGCATGTCACCGAAGGATTCGACAATGTATTTGACGCTTTTATTGGAATGTTAGCTGGTGATAACACCGGGAAAGCGGTAGTCAAAGTAGCTTAAGTATATTACCTATTTAATAAATGTCAACCTCAATTAATCTTTATTTTACATTTTCGTAGTTGTCTCAAATTGCTTTGAACCCCGTCCGCACATCTATGCTATTTTAAACTGTATTTGTAACATCACTTAGCATACTTACCACGTTTGATGAGTTCCAAACCAGCAAACAGCTAATGAGAAGAACAAGACAATCCGCCGCTTCGATACAACACATAACTCCTGTGAAATAAAAAATAATATTAATAAAACGTTTTTTTGATGATGTCATCAAATCTACCTGTTTTGAACAAAATGTTTATCAGCCAATCATTTGATTGAAAGTCGGGATATGGCTACGTGAAAAGATAAAATCGACCTAATTTAACATTCCTAACATGGATAAGATAAGTTAATTTTATAGCAAGACAGTATCAATTTTTATGTTTCTGTCTTCAAAGTACGTGGCCGTATTTCGGTCTATTCGTGGCCTGACAAACAAATACTTACGGGAAACATCGATATCGTCAATATAGATATTATCGTCTTTACTCATCAAGACAAAATGTAGATCGTTGGGGAGCGGTTGCTCGTCAAATGTTACGACTTCCATCTTGACATTCGCTAAGAAGCCAAGCATCAGACATAAAAGTGCTGAAAAAGTAGCCGAAACCCTCGTTCTTGAGGACTTCACGTGAAGTTTCTCAGCTCTAGAAAAGTTACGTTCCCACAAGTATTCAATGCTGGAGTCCATGTAATCTATAAGAGCCCCAACTAAAGGCATTCTATACTTCGCAAACGTCATATGCTTGTATTCCTTTTGCATATCACCGTTAGCCATGTTAAAGGAGTAGATGTATAAATTGTAAATGGACAGCAAAAATATTTAGGATTTATCTGATACTTATTGATTTGGAAGTGCTCGATGACAATAATTTGCGAAAACATCAAAATTGTATTTTTTCTTGTTGATAGATGAATGATAAAGAGTATGAAATAAAATGAAGAAAAGGTTGGCTTATGAATCATAATGGTAAATTTAATTTGTTTGTACGCACTTGTGACTCTTCTGGTGTCGCGGGTGTTCATGGGCGACGGTAATCGTTTACCATCAGGCGATCCGTCTGCTCGTTTGCCCCCTATATCATAAAAAAAAAAAAAAAAAAGCAATAAATAAATATTCATTATTCACTATCTAATCTGCGATTATCAAAAGTCGGATTCACGATGCTTTGGTAGGTAAATGTAATTTTGGAGCATTGACAGGTCCTAACAATAACCATCAAGAAGATCAAACGACGATCAAACAGTGCCGGGAGTTTCTCGCTTCCGCTGCTGAGTATTTTAACTGTCGAGGTTTTCTGTGTTATTAAAAGATGATCTCAAAAACAACTTTTGGTTTTTAATGCTTTTTTGTGAACGTATTGAATTCATTACTCTAATCTAATTATTAAATAAGCATAAAAAAGCAAAATCGAAGGAAGTATTGGTTAATTTCAAGTCATTCCTTTTTTTGTAAAATCATCGTGCATGATCTCATCCATATAGATAGCTACTGAGCTAACATTATATTAAAAAGGTGAACTGGACTTCGGACCGGGTTTTAATCTGATGCAACCTGAAAAATAATTATTCAACAAAAATATGCTATAAATAATAGTTTAAAAAAACTAAAAAACACGCTTTAAAAAATAAAAAATAAATTTTAATAAATTTCAATTCACTATTCTTATAGTGCAGTAAAAATCTTAATAAGCAATTATTATATTGTTATATCCAGATCAAAATTTGTAAACGATTCTAAATATTGATAAAATAAATAATAATAGTTTATTATATTTTATTGTAAAAAAAGCGTGGGGTGCATGGTGTCCATTGTCAAGGATTATCATTTTGATAACATCTTAAAAAGCACCCCACGCTTTTTTTACAATAAAATATACCCCATTCCCCCCCACCCCGCCACCTACCCCCCTTCCAGCTCCATCATCAGACCCTTGTTACCATCTAGGTCCAAAGTACTCGTCAAAACGAATCAAACGAGCCCAAACTCGACGGGGTTGTTTCGTTTTATTGTGGAGTGCCTTTGGCCATCTTCCAGCTCCATCATCAGACCCTGGTTACCATATGGGATCAAAGTGCTCGTCAAGACGAATCAAACGAGCCCAAACTCGATGGGGTTGTGTCGTTTTATTGTGGAGTGCCTTTGGCCATCTTCCAGCTCCATCATCAGACCCTGGTTACCATCTGGGATCAAAGTGCTCGTCAAGACGAATCAAACGAGCCCAAACTCGACGGGATTGTGTTGTTTTATTACATAGTTCCTATGGCCACCATCCAGCTCCATCATCAGATCAGCTCCATGTTACAATAATATTTCCTCTTCCCCCGGACCTCTGAACTGAGTTGACGTGCGAGCCCACTTTTACCAAAATTTCTTTAAAAATTATATAAAAATTACATAAAATTAAATATCAGTAAATAATCGGAGTGCATAAAACGTTGGAGGCAAGTACGCTTACGCCGTAATACCTGCGTCATCGCTACGCGTCATTGCTGTACGTCACCGCTTGCTCTCCGAGTGCGCTGCGCACCCCTAACATGCCGCTGCGTTCCTAGTGCTCATCCCGTGGTCAGTCGCCCAGTCTCGGATACACATGACATATCAAAGCGGTATTTATGAACAAAATTACTTAACAGACGGAATCTGGTAGACATCCTATTTAGAAGTTATTAGAAAAACGGAGACAACCATATCTCTGACTATAAGGGATTTTAAACCTACAAATTCTTGCACTCAAAGTGAAAGGAGATCTCTGTTGAGTGGGCGTTTGTGAATTCTGTATCGGATTCTCGATAGGCGACCAAAGTAGTTGACCCCTATTGTGTCGCATGCTTTTTAACAGCTACTGATTTCTGTTTCCCTGGTACTTTACTTATGAGAGCTATGAGCGATCGTAACACAAAGACTAAACGTACCCCACCCTCCTCCCCTTCGCTGGCATTGTCGTCCACTGGTGGGCAAAGCAGCGAAAATGCGTTGTCAGCAATGGTCAGTGCGTCGGCACTGCACAATAGTGGATCAACACCGGATCTCAGAGCGTTGGCAACTAATGTTCCTGAACGTAAAGCGAGGAAGAGGGGAGGGGAGGAACTTAATTTAGCTACATTAAGGGAGATGTTCGCATCCTTTTCTAAGCAGCAGGATAAGAGGTTTTCGGAGCTCAAGAGTACTATCATTAATTTAAAAGAGCAAAACTCGGAGCTTACAAAGAGTGTAGAGCTCATGTCTGATAAGTATGATGAATTCTTGGTTCGCATTTCGGAGCTGGAAGCGAAGCGCAAAGAGGATGGCTTACGGATCCTGTCCCTTGAAGATAAACTAGAGACCATGGAGCGCAAATATAGAGATACTGGCATTGAATTACGGAATATCCCTAAAACTAACGGTGAAACCAAGGAAACTCTATGTAATATTGTAGTGAATCTTGGAAAGGCAGTGAAGACAGAGATTAATGCGAATGATATTAAAGATATTTATCGCTTAAAATCTAAGGACTCTTCTGAACCCATCATTGCTGAACTGACCTCGGTACTGGTGAAGGAAAGAGTCTTAAAAGGTGTCAAACATTTCAATAAGACCAAGCCTGTCGGAGAGAAACTTAATACCACGCACTTCCAATTCCAGCAACCAGTGAAGCCGGTATTTGTTTCTGAGACGCTAACATCCAAAGCGCAATGACTCTTTTCTGCAGCAAGAGCCGTACAGAGGGAACACGGTTATGCATTCTGCTGGACCTCGCATGGGATTGTATATCTTCGAAAGGATGAAAACTCGCCGCTTGTAAAAATTAATAATGAGGCTAAATTGGACGCGCTTGGGAGGGGTTTGTGACTGTTTCATGTTATTCGTTTTAATTACAGTATAATTGTTTTTTATAGCGTAAACATAATAATACTTTCTTACCTTATAGCTACAGCAATTTACATAAACATGCAAACTATACATATATGTATTCCATACTTCACAATATTATATGCAAACACACACACACACACGCACACGATTTACCTCGGTTTACCTCTTAACTACGTAAAATGGACACATGCAGTTTTTGAAGATTTTAAAATTCCTACTTAATATTCGATAATATAAATAATGTTATAAATGATATTGACAATATGTCAATTTCAAAGTCTTATTCCTGTGATGTTGACAGCTGTTATGAACGAGTACCACAACCTTCCTCGTGTTTGTCGGTGCTAACGCAAAATATACGCAGTATCAATTGTAATTTCAGCTCATTTGAAGTAATGCTCAGCAGACTCCGCTTTGATTGCGACATATTGATATTAACTGAATGTTGGCTGAAACAATTGCCTCAAATACCAATATTACCGGGCTATAACTCGCACACTACACAAAGTAACTGTAACCAAAATGATGGGATTGTTATTTACGTAAAGGATCATTTCAGTTACTCAATTGATGAGCCACCTCTACTAGCCGGTAATGGTTTGATAATTAAAATTGGACGCCAGATTGCCATTGCGGCCATTTATCGGTCACCTTCAAATCAGAATACTGAATTATTTCTAACATCCCTAGATCAAATATTGTCCGATTTATCTATGTTTAAAAATGTTGCGGTTGTGGGAGATATCAATATAAATATTACCCCAGCAGCCATGGATGCGTCTGCTGAACGTTATCTTACTCTGGCTGCTTTCCATGGACTCTTACCAACGCACACTCTGGTTACAAGAGATGATAGTAATACGTGTATTGACCATGTGTTGCTAAAAAGTAAAAATCCTTCACATACTGTTGTTCTTCAAACTGCAATCACAGACCATAAACCAGTCTTATTATTTCTGAAGCATAAGAGTAATCGTATTTTTTCTGTAACCACGCACACTAAACTTAATTTTGAAGATTTAATATCAGATGTTTTAGATATTAACTGTCGGCCTATTTATGAATCGCTTGATCCAGAGTTTTGCGTAAATTATTTAATAAAATCCTTACCAACTAGTATTGACAGAAATACTAAAATTATTACTCTATCGAATCGTAAAAGGGTCATTAGGCCGTGGATTACACCAGGACTTCTAAGATGTATAAAACATAGAGACAAATTGCATTTAATATCAAAGAATTCTCCTGACAATGTCATTCTTAAAACTACTTACACACGCTATAGGAATTTTTGCAATACACTACTGAAAAAGGTTAAAAGGTTATATGATAAAGAGCAAGTACGTAAAGCTGGTAAAAACAGTAAAAAGATTTGGGAAGTAATTAAGAACATTGCAGGTACTTCTAAGGTTAATGTTCTTCCAAAGGAGTTATTGTCAATGAGTCCATCTCCCCAACAGTCAATTAACGAAGTGAATTAATATTTTGTTGACATCGGAAGATCTTTAGCTGAAGCGCTACAAAATAATAATAATCATGCTAGTTTAAATTCGTGTCATACTTTGCAGGAAGTTGTTTGTAATAATCCGGCATCTTTTGTTCTGTTAGCTACTGACGAGGATGAAGTAAACCGTCTTATACTTGGCTTAAAAAACACTTGATCAGTGGGATGGGATAACATTACGAACGCGGTACTAAAATCGTGCAGGGAGTTTCTTGTCTCACCATTAACTCATATTTTAAATAATTGCCTGAGGATGGGCGTATTTCCTAAAGCTTTTAAACGTTCAGTTATTACACCAGTTCACAAGGGAGGCGATAGAGACCATGTCGGAAACTTTAGGCCCATTTCTATTCTACCAGCACTGTCCAAGATCCTTGAAAAGATTATTAATGCCAGGCTCATTAACTTTTTTGAAACCAATAATGTAATATCTAAAAATCAATTTGGTTTTCGTCGTGGTTTATCGACGAATGATGCAGTGCACACTGTCACAGATTTTGTGGCTAAAAGTTTAGATAAGGGGCAGAAGTGTATTTCCATATTTATTGACCTTGCTAAGGCTTTCGACACGGTCGCAGTCCCTAAATTATTGGAGAAGCTGAAAAGGCTAGGAGTTAGAGGGTTACAGCTAAAGTTACTGGAGAGCTATCTTTCTGATAGATTTCAATGTGTTAAAATTGGTAGTTTTATGAGTGATGAGCTCCAAATTTCTTATGGCGTTCCACAGGGCAGTATTTTGGGACCCACGCTTTTTCTTGCCTATATTAATGATCTGTTGTCCCTGACAAACATCCCAGGAAAAGTCGTATCTTACGCAGATGGCACTGCGTTACTCTTTGCCGCGGACACTTGGCCTGATGCTTTTAAGGCTGCTCAGGAAGGGCTTAATGTGGTTACGAGTTAGCTAAGAAACAATATACTAACGTTAAATGTAGACAAAACAAAATATATCGCTTTTTCTATAAGAGACGCTGGCCAACCTGGTAAAACTCATGGCATATATGTACATGAATGTAATACAATGGGAATTACTGCATGCTCTTGTAGGACTTTAGAACGTGTGCCGACAATTAAGTATCTAGGAATAGTTTTGGACAAAAATCTAAATTTTAAGCAACACATAATTTCACTCTCTGCCAAAGTTAGAAAACTCATTTATGTTTTTTAAAAGCCTGAGGCACGTGGTTGATGCAGTATTATTGAAACAACTCTACTTAGCTCTGTGCCAATCTATCACGTCATACTGTATTTCTTGTTGGGGTGGGGCTCATAAAACGACCTTATTGTCCCTGGAGGTAGCCCAGCGTGCAATACTCAAAGTTTGTACTTTTCGACCTATCCTGTTCTCTACCAATCTTTTATACCAATCCTGTGGTGTACTCAATGTTAGGCAGCTGTTCCTGCTCAGCGTCATCATGAAGCAACATGGTCTAACTATTTACGATAAATCAATCTTAAAGAAACGAAGAAAGGACATTATTGTAAATCAGCCTCTAAAATTTGGTACTTCATTTGTAAAGAGATTTTTCTGTTTTCTTGGTCCCTACATATATAATAAAATTAATAAGTTAAAATTTGTGCATCCATTAAATAAGATCCAATGTAAATCTGAAATAAAAAAATTGCTGCAAAAATTTACTTATGAGGAAACTGAGGAACTTCTTATTATTCTTCGATAGTGTAACGATAAATATAACAGACATGTACTCGACTCGAACATGCATACACTCACGCACTCATAGCCATACACACGCACACACACACACGCATGCACGCACGCACGCACGCACGCACGCACGCACGCACGCACGCACGCACGCACGCACGCACGCACGCACGCACGCACACACACATACTTACTCATACTTATACACATAATAGCTGTTCCACATATATTTGTATAAGATAACTGTACCTTTTTATGGAAATAAAGAATTATTATTATTATTATTATCTCTTTATTTATATTTTTTTCTTAGGTTAGATTTTTACAATAATTATACAAAAAGTAAAATATAAAACTATACATACAAATCATAAAATCATTATGAAAACCTAACCTAGGGTGCCACCGGCAGCGAGGCGGGGCCTAAGCTATCGGTGGTTAGGGCGACAGAGAGAGGAACCTCCTGACTATCCGCGCAGTGTCCAGGAGTACCGCCTTCTGTATCTGACCCTTGATCCAGCCATCTAGCGAGAGTCTCTTGAGGTGTTGGTCGAGACTCTTCGCTATCAGCCCGTTCGCAGAAACGACTATCGGGACAATGATCGTCGAATCAACATCCCACATGGCGGTTATCTCGTGAGCTAGGTCAAGGTACTTGCTGGCTTTGTCCTTCTCAGCTTTCACGAGGTTCTCGTCATGGGGGATGGTGATGTCGACGAGCACTGCCTGGCGTTTCGATCGATCTGTCAGCACGATATCAGGCCTATTGGCTATAATAGTCCTGTCCGTGATAACAGACCGATCCCAATAGAGCGTGGCACGACCATTTTCGAGAACTGGCGCAGGTATATACTTATAGTAAGGCACTTCAAAGTCCACAAGGCCGTATAGCAGAGCAAGTTGCTGGTGAATAATTCTGGCTACAAGGTTATGTCTGTGCAAGTACTCACCGTTAGCAAGATGACCACAACCGGAAATAATATGCCTGAGTGACTCCCCGGGACGGCGGCATGCCCGACAAATGTCGACCGTACCGTCCTTCAGGATATACCTCCGGTAGTTGTTCGTCATGATAACTTCATCCGCAATTGCACAGACAAAACCTTCGGTTTCCCCGAAGAGATCCCCGAAACGTAGCCAGTTCACCGACGCGAGCAGATCTACATCTGGCCCTGTGAGTGCCTTGTAGAACCGCCCGTGTAGCTCCTTGCTCTTCCATACCGCCTTGCGGTCCTCGATGCTCATTACTTTAAGTCGGCGCCAGTTCTCGTTTGCCAAGGAAAGCGGGGTGAAGTTTTTGTCTACTGCTACTACGTCGCGATGCACCCCACACTCGTTGTTTAGGAAATAATCCCTGAGATTATACACCTCGCGGTTGTGGAGGTCTTTGGCATTTAAAAAGCCACGACCTCCATACTTGCGCGAGATGTACAGTCTCATAACAGACGAGCGCGGGTGAAGCAAACGGTGCGCAGTGAGCAGTACACGAACTCTTCGATCCAAGGTATCCAACTCAGTCTGAGTCCACCTTAGTATGCCAAAGGAGTAAGTAAGCAAGGGCATTACCCAGGCGTTGAAGGCGCGCATCTTGTTGCCGCCCGACAAAAGACTATTAAGTACTTTTGTCAGACGACAGAAGAAGCGCTCCTTCACCGTCTGCTTTACGACCTCACTCTCAATACCCAATGACTGTGACATACCAAGATACTTATAGGTTTCTGCTTCGGAAATAGATCTGAGGGACATTGTATCAGAAAGCTGCAAATTTGTTGAATTTACAACTTTCCCCCGCTGTACATGCATAACTGCACACTTATCGACACCAAATTCCATGTTGATGGCGCTACTGAAAACTTCTGTTGTTTTCAGTAGCTCCAACAGGTCATGTTTATTTGGTGCAAATAGCTTAAGGTCATCCATATAAAGCAGATGAGAAATGACCTCACCCCCTCTTCGAAGCCGGCAGCCTAGCCCTGAATCCTTCAGCAGGGTGCTGAGCGGATTCAGCGCTAGGCAGAACCACATAGGACTCAGGCTGTCACCCTGGAAGATCCCTCGCTCAATCTTGATAGAGTCCTGTGGGCCAGAGGGGCCGTCTCCTTCCCCCGGTTGACGAAGGACTGTGGTCCACTGTCCCATGCAAGCGCCTAAGAAAGATCTCAGGACTGCATCAATTTTATACAGTTCTAAGACCCTCACCAGCCATGAATGGGGCACCGAATCATAGGCCTTCTTGTAGTCAATCCAGGCGACCGAGAGAGCCCCTTTGTTCCGCCGGACTCGTTGACAAATGGTCATGTCTATGAGGAGGAGCTCTTTAGTACCACGAGACCCAACCCTACATCCATTTTGAGCAGGGGCCAAAACGTTGCTGGCAACAATGTGCGTGTTAATTTTTGCTCTCAAAATGGATGTTAGGAGCTTGTACAGCGTAGGCAAGCACGTGATGGGTCTGTAATTTTTCGCTTCTGTGGTACTACCGGACTTATAGAGCAGGGAGGTAATACCAGTTGTAAAGAAAGATGGTAGGGATCCGAGCTCAAGGGCTTGCTGGAACTGTGCTGCCAAACGCTGGTGTGAGCATCGAAACCATTTCAGCCAGAAGTTGTGTAATCCATCCGGCCCAGGACTTTTCCAGTTCGGAGCCGACCGGATGGCACAACTAACGTCATCGGGGCTAATGGTAACAGGCCCCATAGGTTCGATGGACTCGCACTCACGTTCGACAACACCTATCCATTCACCCTCGGTGTGCTCAACAGGTACCGACCAGATATTACGCCAAAAGTCAATCATGGCAGTAGCATCCGGCCGCCGTCCGTCGGGCACACGAAGATCGTCTCCCTCCCACTTTCGGTATACCTTCCTTTGGTCGCTCTGGAAAAGGCGATTCTGCTGGTATCGGTCCACACGCTTCCTGTAGCGGCGAATACGGCTTGCCCATGCATAGACTTTCTGCTTCAGAAAGTCGATACGTTCCGTTACACAGGCCATATAGTTGCAGGGCCTGATGTCAGTCCCCACAAAGGCCTGGGCCACGAAGCGCATTACTCGGGGGCGGTTGTTGCCCCCCCTGAAGCAGATCAGCTTTGCAATGAGAGTCCTGAACGTATTGATACGCCGCTCAATCCGCACTTGCCATGCAGGGACACCCCCGGTGGTCCTAGGTGCTCGGTCAGCGTCCGGAAACTTGACGCGAGCAACACGGCACGCCGCAATGGCCCCACAGTACATGATTGAGTGAGTATCAACTAAGTCTTCACTAGCCCGTAAATACGGGTCTAGCAAATCATTCAGGGCTCCCACTAACGCTAGATTGCGTCTATTCAACGGCAAGCGAGGTAATCGTGGCCTAGGATTACCCGTGGAGCGATATTGCGTAATCGCCTCCTCCAAAACCCTCCTCAGTTGCTCATTGGCCTGGGTACTTACACTCTGATTCGCACAGACCTCTTCCTCGACACTGGGATCGACCCGCGGTACCCCCGGTGCCAGATCGGTTGCGGGCACCGGAGTCGGCGACGTAGCGGGCGGATCCCGCGTCGAGAAAGAGGCCGCGCGAACAGAAAGTGCTTCCAGGCGTAGCCGATCAAGTGTGGCGTCATCCAATCGTTTGTGTCGCTGGATGACTCGCACCTGATCCGACAGACGCTGCGCAGACACGGTGATGGCAGGTTCAAGGGCCTGGAACAGAGGAAGCATCCGGACACGATACGCGGACAAATTGGTTCCCCCCTCTGTAGCCCCAAAGTACGCTCGCATGCAGTTCTCATTCATTTGTTGAGTCCATCGCATGCGGCGCACTACACCACCGACAGCGGGAGCCGTAGGCGGGGCGGAGTGCCCCGTAGGCCCCAAGCGTGCCGGCAGCGGTGGTCGTCCTCGTCGCGCAGGTGGTCGTGGCGCCGGGGACGGCGGCCCGCGCTCGTCGCTCGACTCGCTGGTGTCGGGCGCTGTGGCGAATTCGTCGCCCGACGACGATGGCGAGGAGCTGGATGGCGCGGGCGGAGATGGTGGGCGTGCGCGTTGTGCCGCTTGTGAACGTGTCCTCGTTATCATATTATTATACAAATATTTGTTTCCATTTCTTATATTTTCGCCTTTGACAGCTGGTTGTCATGCTTGTGAAAGGTATAAAATGTTTAGAAAGGCGTCGAAAACATTAAAAACAAATTTATAAAATATGATAAAAATTTGACACGTGTGTCGCGTGACAGCGGTTTTTTTTTTTTATTTATTATTATTATTATTATATTGCATTGTCATCCAATTTATACATATGTGCAAAATTTCAGCTCAATCGGAAACCGGGAAGTGGGTCAAAATCGCGCCCTAAGGAGTCGGTTACAAACATACAAACATACAAACACACATACAAACATACAGGTGAAGCTAATATAAAGCGTGTAAAAATACGAATGTTTGTGCTCGAGTCTTGGATGTTTAATATGTATTTAAGTATATATTTATCTATATAAGTATGTTTATCCGTTGTCTAGTACCCATAGTACAAGCTTTGCTTAGTTTGGGACTAGTTCAATTGACAACCTTTCATTTTTTTAACACCTGAAAATTACGGCAGGAATCGAAAAAGTTTCGCCTCCTGAACACGGAAAAATATTTATTATAATTTATTTCTCCATATTTTAAAAAATACAACAAATTTAAAAACATATATGAACTTCCAAATAGTACCACAGAATAGATATGTTTCCTCTACCCAATTCACTAGAAATATTTTATTGTAAAAAAAGCGTGGGGTGCATGGTGTCAGTTGTCAAGGATTATCATTTTGATAACATCTTAAAAAGCACCCCACGCTTTTTTTACAATAAAATATTTTAAACTATTATTATTTATTTTATCAATATTTAGAATTGTTTACAAATTTTGATCTGGATATAACAATATAATAATTGCTTATTAAGATTTTTTACTGCACTATAAGAATAGTGAATTGAAATTTATTAAAATTTATTTTTTATTTTTTAAAGCGTGTTTTTTAGTTTTTTTAAACTATTATTTATTTTCTATTTTTTAGTTGCATTTTTTTTCTTTCTAACTTTACCCCATTTCCCCAACCCCCCCCGAACCCCACACCCTTACCCCTAAACCCCCCTTACCCCCCTCCTCATTTTACAACCCCCGAACCACCTAAACCCAACCCCCCTAACACCGAACTCCCCAAACCCCCGGAAAACCCCCTCCCCCACCCCACCACCTGCCCTCCCAACCCCTCCCCCCCCACCCCGCCACCTACCGCCCCCCCTTCCAGTTCCATCATCAAACCCTTGTTACCATCTAGGCCTCTTAACCCCTCCCCATTTCCCACAACCCCCCAAAATCACTTACCCCCGAACCCCCCAACACCCCCACCCTATTCCTCGTAACCCCCCCCCCCCCCATCTCCTAACCCCCAACCCTCTAAACCCCCGACCCCCTTACCCCATACCCCATTCCCCCCCCCACCCCGCCACCTACCCCCCTTCCAGCTCCATCATCAGACCCTTGTTACCATCTAGGACCAAAGTACTCGTCAAAACGAATCAAACGAGCCCAAACTCGATGGGGTTGTTTCGTTTTATTGTGGAGTGCCTTTGGCCATCTTCCAGCTCCATGATAAGACCCTGGTTACCATCTAGGATCAAAGTGCTCGTCAAGACGAATCAAACGAGCCCAAACTCGACGGGGTTGTGTAGTTTTATTGTGGAGTGCCATTAGCCATCTTCCAGCTCCATCATCAGACCCTGGTTACCATCTGAGATCAAAGCGCTCGTCAAGACGAATCGAACGAGCCCAAACTCGACGGGATTGTGTTGTTTTATTACATAGTTCCTATGGCCACCATCCAGCTCCATCATCAGATCAGCTCCATGTTACAATAATATTGCATTGTCACTTTAAACATGAAACTACCGTGAGACTCACTCATAGTGAAAATAAACGGATCACTCACGTCTTAAAACGAGTTTAACTCGACATGTTTCGGGCTAATCCGTAGCCCTTCCTCTCGGAGTCGCACGTCACGGCGGCTGCCAAACGTGCACTGCGTGCTAACGCCCTGGTCGCGCGGCTACTCGACGCAACTGACAGCGACACACAACTACCCCCGTTTTCATCATCACTTTTATTGTCATTGTCAAATGTAGGGTAGCACACAACACTAACCACATCACTTTGTAAAGGTTCGCCCACACTCACCGTTGACGCAGTACGAACATTCAACACTGTTTTCCAACTCGGGGATACTGACCAACCACTATCCCGGTTAAAATTTGGATGACGACCAATCTCGATGGCTTCACGCACCTTCCGCGGAATGAAAAACTTTTCTCTCGCAAGTACGGAAGCCTTATCAAACCGGATGTAGTGCGTCGAGCCCGAGTCCATTGAGTGTTCGGCCACCGCAGACCCCTTGCTGTCTTGCTTTTTCATACTGCGTATGTGCTCCGATGACCTTGTGGAAACATTACGTCCAGTCTCTCCGATATAATCCTTGCCACAGGAACATGGAATTTTATATACTCCGGGACCACTAAAGGGCTCCCTATCCTTCGGTGAACGTACCAACTGCCTGAGCTGCATATGAGGTCGGTAAATCGACTTGATGCTGTATCTCCGGCGTAACAATTGCCCGATTTTATCCGTTACCCCCTTTATAAACGGCAAGTATACCGGCAACCTATCAGCCGCCCTTGGCCGTTGACAAGCCGCTACGTTCAGGAACCGGTTACTCTGCCTCCAGTTGTACCCATTGCTCTCCAACACACGTCTTACGTGACCCAGTTCGCAATCCACAAATTGTGGATCACAAATACTTAAGGCTCGATCTATCAACGTCCTTGGCACAGAAGATAATTGACACGGATGATGGTGTGAATCTGCCCTCAAATATCGATCTGTATGAGTTGGCTTACGGTAAACTGTAGTTTCCAATCTCCCACAGGGTCTCCGCATCACCAAAACATCCAAAAATGGCAACCGTCCATCACTCTCTCTCTCTCCCGTGAACTTAACCTTATCGTGCAACGTGTTGAGGTAGTCAGTAAACCGTGACAAGTCATCTCCAGACACAATCGCAAAAATGTCATCCACAAACCGCCACCAATATCTAGGAACCACGGGAGAGTTGTTTAAAGCTTTACCCTCCAACCACTCCATAAAAAAAATTAAAAAATTAAAAAAAAAAAATTCCTTGTTCCTGTGGCAAGGATTATATCGGAGAGACTGGACGTAATGTTTCCACAAGGTTATCGGAGCACATACGCAGTATGAAAAAGCATGACAGCAAGGGGTCTGCGGTGGCCGAACACTCAATGGACTCGGGCTCGACGCACTACATCCGGTTTGATAAGGCTTCCGTACTTGCGAGAGAAAAGTTTTTCATTCCGCGGAAGGTGCGTGAAGCCATCGAGATTGGTCGTCATCCAAATTTTAACCGGGATAGTGGTTGGTCAGTATCCCCGAGTTGGAAAACAGTGTTGAATGTTCGTACTGCGTCAACGGTGAGTGTGGGCGAACCTTTACAAAGTGATGTGGTTAGTGTTGTGTGCTACCCTACATTTGACAATGACAGTAAAAGTGATGATGAAAACGGGGGTAGTTGTGTGTCGCTGTCAGTTGCGTCGAGTAGCCGCGCGACCAGGGCGTTAGTACGCAGTGCACGTTTGGCAGCCGCCGTGACGTGCGACTCCGAGAGGAAGGGCTACGGGTTAGCCCGAAACATGTCGAGTTAAACTCGTTTTAAGACGTGAGTGATCCGTTTATTTTCACTATATTGCATTGTCATCCAATTTACACATATGTGCAAAATTTCAGCTCAATCGGAAACCGGGAAGTGGGTCAAAATCGCGCCCTAAGGAGTCGGTTACAAACATACAAACACACATACAAACATACAGGTGAAGCTAATATAAAGCGTGTAAAAAACGAGCCAGGTCTCGGTTGAGATAAGTTGTCCTTATGAAATATTGAAATTTCATCCTATAAACAACCAAATCTAGAAGGACATCAGAAAAATAAATAAAAAAACCGGCCAAGAGCGTGTCGGACACGCCCAAGATAGGGTTCCGTAGCAGGTACGAAAAAAATCTTTGCATATGTGGTTGTTCTGGTCCCAACGTCGGCTTACAGCGCCATCTATCGGTGAATTGGGTAACTAATCTATTCTGCAGTCTACTATAGAACTATTATATAGTATGTATTTTGACTGTTTTTCAGGTGTAATATATTTTTTTTATTTGAAAGAAAATACTGTTAGCGTGATCTTATAGGTACTTCAAGAAAAAAAATGCTTGCAATGGCGGTTAAATTACAATTTTAGTTTAGAAATATTAAAAAAAAACTTAAAAACTGCTCAACTGATTAAGTTGAAAATAATTTTCCTAGAAAGTTTTTATTAAGTTTAACTTACTTAAGTACGTGATTTTTTTCATATTTTTTAGACGTGCGGTTCAAAAGTTAGAGGCGGGACACATTATTTTGAACTTTCTGAGTAAATATCTCCGAAAATATTCACTTTATCAAAAAATGGTTTTAGAAAAACCCCTATTTATTTTCAAATACCTATCCAATGATACCCCACACTATATAGGGTTAGTCGAGAAAAAAAATCACCCCCACTTTACGTCTATAGGTGGTACCCTAAAAAATTTTTTTTTGAATTTTTTTATTTAATCACTTTGTCGGCGTGTGGAGATATATATATATATATATATATATATTCATGCCAAATTACAGCTTTCTAGTAGGTACTAACAGTCTCTGAGCTTAGCCGCGGACGGACAGACAGACGGACAGACGTGGCGAAACTATGAGGGTTCCTAGTTGACTACGGAACCCTAACAAGAAAAAACGTGCGAGTCGTATTACATTGTGAGGCTGTAAAGCGAACGAGTTTGCAGTGGTTAATCGAGCGCCGCAATGTAATGCAAATAGCCTGTGGCGTGTAGCGTTGGCTCTAATAAGCGTCTTGTCTAGGGCCAGGACAGCGAGACTAATTCGCCGTCCAATTTAGGGTAAGCCGCAGCCCACTGATGCTCCCATACAACTTCTTAACTGTGAATTGAGTCACTGCAACCGCTTTTATACGAGTATTTAGTGTTAACAGGGTTTAAACATAAGTCCATATGTATCATTAGGTTGAATGCCTTATCAAAAACATGGTATTTATCAATATATCGAACATATCTCCATAAATGTGTAGGTAGTTCTCATGAGTCACTTAAAATAAACAAGATGTTTGGATGCCGAATGTTTCAACAAATGGTTACAATAGTATTCAGTATTTATTCAATTGCAACATTTCTTACAAAATCTGTATAATAATGATGCCCTGTTGACGCGTATAGCAATTTAATAGTAAATTGTACACCAAGGGGATAAAGCACTGCATTATGTCACGGGCGCGATATTGAATCCTGAGCGTATCGAGGGACTCCAGATTTAACTCCCGAGCGTAGCGAGGGGGTTTTCAGGTGATTCCCGAGCGAAGCGAGGGAATTAAGATGGAGTCCTGAGAGCATTGAAGGATTTAAGCGCGCCCAAGGCAAAATCAGTTTTATCCCCGAGGAGTATACTCTACTTTTCTCACCTTTTGTAAGACAATAAAAACGAAGGCTACTAGAAAAATACTCGAAATAGACCCAGAAACACTGATTCTGGCACTGACTTTGCGTCTTTCGCAGTTTTCCATTTGTCGAAATCTTTGTAAGCTTTTAAGTGTTTTTCCTTCGACTTCTCTGGGAGTACATTATTAACAATTTCTAAGGGCGGTGTGCGTAGACCTGGGTTAACTACTTAACTCCGAGCGAGTTAACTGCTAATCCAGGGTTAACAAGTGTCAAAATGTATGGAACTGGCATTCTTAACCCAGGGTTACCGATTTAATTATTTTACCCTGAACTGTGCAAGTGGTCCTAAGGCGTCTAATTTAATGGAATCAGGAGTCAAATCACTTTCGTCACTCGATATTTTCTTAATGTTTTATTTTCTTTTGCAGTTTTGATACTTAAAATTGCAGCGTATTGAAACTCGCGCGGCTTTTGTTTAAGTATTTGACCTTGTTTTCGTTTAGAGTTACAAATAAATGAGGCGCGGCGCGGCGCCTGCCCGCGGGGCTGAGCACGTTGAGCACCGCACCAGCAGCAGCGCGGGCTGCGCCGCCGCGACCAGCGTGCAGGTGCTGCACGCCGCCGGCCTGCACGCGGGGCGATTTTGAAATTAGACTTTAAGTGCATACCAATAAGAACTACGAGAAGTGAGAATCAACATTACTGCCCGGCGGGTTATAATGAAATTCAGTACAACATTACTGCCCGGCGGGTTATAATGAAATTCAATACAACATTACTGCCCGGCGAAAGCCAAGGGCTATAATGACTTACTTTGAGAGAGGTTTGCATGATATATAATAAGGCATTGTCGAGCAGGTGGTGTGAAAAGTTAATTAGGTTAAGTAAGTATGTATTATGTACATTAAAATATTAAGCAGTTTGACTGATCATACTTGTAAAGATATTTCATCAGAATTCACTTAGGTACCTACCTACTAACAAAAATAAACAGTACGGAATCAAATATCTAGACACGCAGATAAGCGTTTGATAATTCATTTATTTATCCATGACTATTTAATATATCGGATAAGGTATTACTGTACCTCGTACTCGAACCTTAAAATACGATTTAGGTTTAGGCAAACATGAGTACTTAAACCAACCCGCTACTGATACGACGATAGTCGAATTTCGTATCAGCAACCAGCATCAACAAGCGAACAACATGGTTACAAGGGCTGGTGCGACCATAGCATTATAAATCCAAGTGTTGTTAAAACTCTCACGGATAAGGTGTATCCACTCCCCGATTTGAAAGGCTTGCCTAATTCTCTTAGCATAGGATACTTCGGTTTTTTGGAAATCTTCCAGCCTAAAGCTGGCGAGACAGTTGTGGTTACGGGCGTCGCTGGAGCGGTAGGGTCACTTGTGGGTCAAATCGCAAAGATTACATAAAGAATGCAAAGTCATCGGCTTCGCAGAGTCTGATGACAAAGTTGAATGGTTGGATTGGAGGTAGGTTTCGACAAAGCCTTCAACTACAAAACTGTTGAAGTAATTCAAGCTCTTAAGGAAGCGGCACCGCTAGGGGTGGATTGCTACTTTGATAGCGTTGGTGGCGAAATTAGCTCCCAAATCATATCTCAAATTAATCAATACGGAAGAGTTTCCATCTGCGGAAGCATCAGCTCATACAACAATGACAATGAAAACCCAGCAGATCGAGCTGCCTAACGCATCAATACTTCAACTGAGTATCGAAAAAACTAGAAGGAGTCGTTGCGACACGATGGGCTGGTCGGTGGTTTGAAGCTTTCGCTGATCTGGTAAAGTGGATAAAAAGAGGCCAGCTCAAAACCAAAGAACACATAACTGAAGGTTTTGACAAAGTGTATGATGTCTTTGTGATGTTAACTGGTGAAAATTCCGGGAAAGCGGTTGTAATAGTTTAGATTAAGCAAAGTATCAATAAATATTTCCTTTTAAAGTTATATTTTTTCTTCGTATTCCTAAAGACAGTTTTTTATAAATAATCCGAGTAGGTATAGATAGGTTCAACGACCTTCACTGATCTGGTTAATGGATGAAAAGTATTTTATATTAAATTAATTAAGTATGTTAATTAATATATTGCAAGTGGGTTGAGTTTTTTTTTATTTCATCGTTTCGGTTAATAGACAAATGAAATACCTACCAATCAAAAGTATGAAGCCTATAGAATATGCAAACGTTAGGTTGACTATTTTTTCCCGGTAATAATACCTACCTTTTTTAACAAACAGGTAAAAACAGGTAGGTACATCGATATTTGAGTAGTTTTCAAAAAAAGTGTACTTGTTTACACAATTAAGGGACTTAATAAAAACAAAACTTAATTGATTCCTTTGTGTGACGAAAGTTACCCATATATTTTGTATGACTAGCTTTCGTAACACAAAGGAAGCGATCGTGATTTTGTTTTGATTAAGCCCTTAACTATGTACAATTTTTTTGAAAACGACTCATTTGCACCTAAACCTAACGTTTGCATATTCTATATAGGTAGGCTTTACACTTTTGATTGGTATGTCATTTGTCTATTAACCGAAACTAAAATTAAAATAATTAATCATATTCTGGACTGAAATTTTTTAGTCAACCCACTTGCAATAAGTATATTTATTAACATATTTAATTTAATATATATAAATAAAGACCGGCCAAGAGCGTGTCGGACACGCCCAAGATAGGGTTCCGTAGCAGGTACGAAAAATTTGTTGCATACTTTATTAGTGTGGTTGTTTAGGTCCCAACGTCGGCGGTACAGCGCCATCTATCGGCGAATTGGGTAACTAATGTAACTTCAGTCTACTAGAACTAGTTAGTATGATGTTGATTGTTTTTCAGATGTAGTATAATTTTTTTATTTGAAAGAAGATACTGTTAGCGTGATCATATAGGTATACTTAAAGAAAAAAAAATGCTTGCAATGGCGGTTAAATTACAACCTTAGTTTAGAAATATTTTTTTACAAAAACTTAAAAACTGTTCAACTGATTAAGTTGAAAATAATTTTCCTAGAAAGTTTTTATTAAGTTTAACTTACGTGATTTTTTCATATTTTTTAGACGTGCTGCGGTTCAAAAGTTAGAGGGGGGGGACACATTATTTTGAACTTTCGGAGTGAATATCTCCGAAAATATTCACTTTATCAAAAAATGGTTTTAGAAAAACCCGTATTTATTTTCAAATACCTATCCAACGATACCCGACACTACAGGGTTAGTCGAGAAAAAAAATCACCCCCACTACGTGTATGGGAGGTACCCTGAAAATTTTTTTTTACTTTTTTTTATTTAATCATTTGTCGGCGTGACTGATATATATATTCATGCCAAATTACAGCTTTCTAGTACTAACAGTCTCTGAGCTTAGCCGCGGACTATAGGGTTCCTAATTGACTACGGAACCCTAAAAATTAATCACCGAAATGTTTGTACGCGCATAACTTCCAAACAGCTACACCGAATTGGATAAATCTTTCTTTTATGTGTTCGTTATTGTCAGGAGAAAGTTCGTATGCATTTTAGAAAAATAAAACGGGGGCGGAGCCGCGGGCATCAGCTAGTATAAAATACTTTTCATCCATTAACCAGATCGGTGAAGGTCGTTGTATACTCGGATCCTAGGCTATAATAACCAAGTTAAACTCGACATTTACCTACTTACATGCTCTGAACGTATTTATCAAATGTTTCATAATAATAATAATGTTCATGACAAGCATAAATTTTAACATTTGGTAGGTACTTTGCACTTATTATGTGAAATTTTATCTACTTGTGAAGATAATTTCTAAATAAAACATTTCACAACTGATACGGCGGCGTTAGTCGAAGTTCAGAGTCCAACGAGAAGCGTCCAACATGGTAAAGCAAAGGAAATATGTCGTTAAAAAATATTTCGAGGGAGTCCCGAAGCCAGATGACTTCGAAGTGATAGAAACAGAGCTACCTCCAATCACTAATGGGGAGATTCTTCTGAAAACTGAGTGGATTAGTGTGGACCCTTACCAGCGAGCCTACAACAATCGCTATGAAGTTCCTTACGACCAATTCGGATTTCAAGTTGGATTAGTATTGAAATCAAAAGACCCGCAATATCCAGAAGGTACAAGGATTGTCTCCCATAAGGGGTGGTGTGATTACAGCGTCATAAATCCAAGCGTTGTCCCAACCATAAGGGATACTGTTTATCCGCTTCCCGATTTAAAAGGCTTTCCGAATTCTCTTGGCGTCGGCGCTATTGGAATGCCTGGAGCGACTGCATACTTTGGTTTTCTGGAAATCTGTCAACCTAAAGCAGGTGAGACAGTGGTGGTTACAGGAGCCGCAGGAGCGGTGGGCTCACTCGTCGGGCAGATTGCAAAAATCAAAGGATGCAAAGTCATCGGCTTCGCTGGCTCGGATGATAAAGTCGAATGGTTAGAGAAAGAGGTAGGTTTCGACAAAGCCTTCAACTACAAAACAGTGGATGTTGTTAAAGCTCTTAAGGAAGCAGCACCGCAAGGAGTAGATTGCTACTTTGACAACGTTGGTGGAGAATTAAGTTCCAATATCATATCTCAAATGAATACGTACGGAAGAGTCTCAGTTTGCGGTAGCATCAGTGCTTATAATAACGCGAATCCTGGAGTGCAGCCAAAGGCAACAATACTTCAACCGAGCGTTGTATCAAAAGAGCTAAAAATCGAAGGATTCGTCGTGTATCGGTGGAAATCGCGTTGGGGCGAAGCTTTTGCCGAATTGGTAAATTGGTCAAAAACAGGGCAGCTGAAGACTAGAGAACATGTAACTGAAGGTTTCACCACAATGTATGAAGCTTTTGTAGGTATGTTAGCTGGCGATAATTCCGGAAAAGCGGTTGTAAAAGTTTAATACAGAAACATAACCTTACTTGCTTTTTCTTTCAGAAGAGATATCACTGTTAGTATTAAAAATGAACCGAACCCGAAATTAACATTTAAGGTTTTTGAAAATTGTACATTATCATATCAGGCATTATTGTAAAATGATATCGTTAATATTTTAAATGACTACAATAAAACAGCCTGCTTTTATTTCAATTTTTTTTCTTTTACTTATCACTCTTATCAGTATACCTAATGTTCATATACCCCAGAAGCCATGACATTACAAAAGCGACTCGTTTTCTCGTTGATATTAATTTTAAATATGAACCAGTTTTTAAACAATCAACTAAATATCTAGGTAATACATTTAACGTTAGTCGCGAACGCTTTTACCTGACCAATAACCATCAATGCAAATTTTCAGTGTGAAAACTCAATGTACCTAGTACACATTCACTGCCGGGAACGCATACCTATATGCGTTTTCGTGACATTCGTCTAATGCTGCTGTAATAGTTTAGTTTAGTTTAGCAGTCATTTGAGCGCTCGTGTGAATTTGTTGCACCTAATCTCGAGTCTGACGTCCGCCGTCGAATGCGGTAAGACTGTTGGCGGCTGTTCTGCCGACTGTATTTTCTGGATTCAAGATGGTGGATGACAGTTTGTCATTTTAACGAAACCCTAAATTTCAATCCCTGCGACTTCGGGGCACGGGGGTTCCGTTCCAATAAACTGTTTTTTGCTAGAAAAGATCATTTAAACCAAGGAAGTATTAAAGTCACTAATTTTATTAAAAACTGATCTTAGCTTAGTTTACAACATGAAATAGAAACTTCAGTCAACGGCCGTCATGAAGTAAATCTTGAAACATTGCACAACTATGAAATATTGACAATGTGAACCGTAAGAGAAAATACTGCCTAAGAGCCTAACTTGGATTATTCAAATGAAAACTAGTATTTCAACTATAACACGGCTTTTATACAGATTATATTATACAAACAACATTTCAGTCGCATTGCCTAACCCCGAATGGCTGCCCAGATCGTCTGCTGTCCGATGTTCGTTTCTTGATTCGAATTCTAGAAGCCGCAATTTCAAATATACGAAACAGCAACACGGTCTCGGTGGCCAGTGTCTACAATACAGTCAAGGTCATAAATAAATGTACACTGTATGCCATTAGCCATAATGTTGACGTTTGCATATATTTGACACATATTTATACCCTCGACTGTACTTACTTGCAACGTGCGACAGTATAGTAAGTATGGCATTTTGTCCTATGGTTCACATTGTTAATATTCAAAAACTTCATACATAGTTGTCCTATCCAATATGTCAGGATTTACTTCATAACCACTGTTAAATGCAATGCATCTTAATTTAAATTAAACCCTAAGTGATTTTAACAAAACAATCGTCAGTTAATAACTACATACCTCCATACATATGAAATAGACAAATTAGACAAATCCCTTTACCAATAGACAACTGCAATATGTACGTTCTGTATTACTTAGTAGCCTTAGCGCTTTACATTCAATGTTTATATAGCAGTCGGAAATATCTATACTTCTGACTACCTGTGGCAGTCCGAGTGAAAAAAATCGTACACACTCATAAATATATCACCTAAGCGGAGGGTTAATAAACAATAACACAACAAAATAATAACACCACAGGGATTCTGCGCTTGCGGCGCTGCTACATACGCGAAAAGGTAAGACTCGGGGCAAGGAGGGAGAATTACATTCGACTAAGAAAAATGCACAGCTATTTCCGACCGTTCAGATACAAAGATTTGTCAATGCGTATTGGTATCAGAGAACTTAAGGAATTCCTAAATCCAACAAAAAATACATGTGTTAATTATTATAACGACAAAGTCTTATTGTGATACATTTTCATGACCAAGTACTTAACTAGCTTCAGGTATGAACTGAACCAAAATCAAAAATAAGCACAGATGAGAGAAAAATTGAAAGGCAGTAACAGTCAGGTTAAATTACACATAAATTGAAAAATCCAAAATGTATTTTGTCTTAATTATCGAATCAGTCTAAATTTTAGTATATTTTCTAACGACACATAAATATCGACGGCTAAAAGGCAAAACGCATCAAGCGACATTTTTTGAACTTTACATGAAACCCGGCTCAAACGACGGAGAAAAATTCGCTGATTTCAAATATGTACCTATATAACTAACTCATTTTGACAAAAATTGTCGCTTCATGCGTTTTGCCTTTTAACCGTCGAAATATATTATCATAGTGCCAAACCGAATAAGTCGAAATAATTCGAGTTATCCACTCCTGATCAAGTTTTTTTTACAATTGCAGTCGCTCACATTATTGAGTATGATGATTATTTTAATGATAATGCAGAGGTTTTTATTAAATCTAAGGGCGCTTGTGCACTACAATGAATTTTACTGCCCGGCGGTCCTATACATTTAAGGCATGAAAAAAACGGACCATGAAAACTCAGACTTCCGGACAGTAAAATTCATTGTAGTGCACAAACGCCCTATGTTGATAGTTTTGGTCCTGAAGATTTTGGCAGTTTACAGTGTACGAATGTTCATCTGCGTTCTATTTTTTAAGATCATTTATCAAAAAGGCCACATTTAATTGCGTTAAAAACTTTATAGTCACCTCTTTAAACTTAAAAGGGCGGGGCCACAGAAATAATAATAATAGTTAGGGAGGCGAGGTAGCTAAATGGCGTAATTCAACGGCGCCGTCGAGACCTATCAAAATCGAAAGATAAAATAATTTCGAAAAGAAAAGCTCGTATGGCAAAAACCATTTTAGCGGTGGGTTTGGCGTGTACGGTTTTTCAAAAATGTTTAAAAAAACAGTTACTTGGGCATTCTCGAGCGCGTCAGATATTCATACTACGTATGCCCCGAGTGCCTCTGATAACAACGGTATACTAATCTGCCGGTTTGCGTGGTGGGGGTAGGCATATAAAGTAGTCAAAAATGCAAAAATAAAAAATTTACTCGAGCGCGTCAGATTTTCGGAAGGGAGGTTTATCTCGGTATCCTGAAAGCATATTTTTTTAATCTGACAAAAATGTTGGTGGGTTCTCTTAATCTGACCGAAAAAGGTTTTATGGTTTCTTTTTTTCCTTTCTTTCTACGTCCAAAAAACAATTTGAGGATCAACAGGCTATTGAATAATATAAATATATGAAACTGTACATGTTAATAATACTTTTGTATACAGATACGCGTAACTTTTTCCGAGTCCACGAAAATTGGCGAGAAGCTTTAGAAAAAAAAAATTTTGAGATATAATAAAAGTCACATAATTTAATCATCGTTATTTCATATCAATTTTTTTTAACACCCTCAGTTTTCGAGATATACTCAAAAAACCGGGAGTTTGAGTTTTTATGATGCTTCAAGTCAAAAAGTTTTAACTTTGGACAAAAATGTAAAGAGACCTTTTTTGTGTAAAATAAAATTACCTTTCATGTTTATTTAAACTTTTTTTTTGTAAAATGTATCGTTCGCGACTTATATGCCGTAACGCGTTCTTAGGAAGACGAAATGGCTCCTCCACACTTCCGGTCATGCGGAAACCGGCAGATTTTGTATTTTTAGTATGTTTTAGATTATATTCTTCAAAATAAAAAATAAAAAAATCGCGCTCGAGAATGCCGGATTAACGTTTTTTTTTTACAAGTTCGCGACCCTATAACTCGGCGGCGTCAAGGACTTATCGTCAGATTAGTTAAATTTAGTCTTTGAACACTAAAATCAACCCCCAATATCTTAATCTGACGCGCTCGAGTATTTCAGACTATCCATTTTTTTTTACTAATCTGATCGTCTATCCTAGGCGCGCGTCACTACATATAGAGCTAAATACTTTACAAGGTTGTTCTATTAGGTCTAAGGTATCTCTCATATCTTAAACTGCCACGCTCGAGTATTGCCGAAAATTCCCCTATTCGCCTCCCTAACTATAAAGAGGATAGAAGTGCCTTAGACGCGTGACCTTGGCGCCGCGCTTGTGACTCGTAGGTCACAAACGCGCGACTTGTGGCTCAGTGCTATTTGAAACGTGGGTATGACAACAAGTGCTTTAAAATGGTGTTTTGCAGCATTAGCAATTGCGGAAACTCGTCCACACTGTGTAATTACACTAATAAGGGGATTACATTTCATTGGTATGTATTAATTTAATGTAATAATGCGGTTTATATCAAAATACAACTTGAGAAAATATTTCATTATGAAATATTGGTTTACACGTTATTAACACGAAACTTCATATACCATTGCTACTCATGCCCATAAAAACGCAGATCGTTTTGAATTATACGCAGCAATGTAAAGTAATTTTTGATAACCCTTCCGTCTTGCACAAAAGTTCGTGGTACGGACAAAAAAACAGGTTACGACTAGTACAGACATAATGCCGACGCGGCCAATAAATGGCGCTGTTGTGTAAATGTGGGTATGACTTACGTTGAGTGTTATTCAACGCTATCTCTAAGGTGTAAGGTTCATAATTGTTTGTAAGCAAAAATATTAGTAATTGTGTGCGTGATTGCGTAGTACGGTTCCGGTCTTTCGCATGTGTGCATTAACACAGTAAGTAGAGGGGATGAAGCAGCGACACGAGTTCCGGAAGAAAATAGGAACTAAGGCATTTCTATCCTCTTTATTATTATTTCTGTGGGCGGGGCCGACGAGCGTTTCAACCGCCGTGATTCGTGTTACCAAAATCGACCAATCCTAGTGACCGCCACTACCTTGCGTGGTGTGGTGTGTGGTCGCAAAATTGCAATTGACAACATTTCATATTTCTAAGCCTATAATTTGATTCGTTCTCTGTATACTGTTTGGAAAGAGAAAGACGCTGATAGTTTTAAATTTTCACTAGGATTATTAATTTATTTATTATAATTTTTTAAAGATGTGCTTATTCTAAAAGAGCGTAACGATAGAATAGATCCTTTACTTATGTCTAGTCTCTATTAAAAAAAAGTGATGACGTAAATTTGACATTAAGGTTGTTATCAAATTTAAAATTATGACAGCTCTTTTTTCTAGTGAAAAGTGTAAAGGAAACATATCTATTCTGTGGAGGTACAGGTAAGTACACAATATGTTTTTTAAATATGTTGTATTTTTTTAAATATGAAGAAATAAATTATAATAAATATTTTTCCGTGTTCAGGAGGCGAAACTCTTTCGATAACTGTAGTAATTTTCGAGTGTTAAAAAAATGAAATGTTGTCAATTGGCTCTAAGTTCATGGACATTATCTTAGATTTTCGTACGTAACACACTGGATACGGCGATTCATCGAGCTATGTCGGTGACTTTAGTTTTTGCGCGGATTTCATCATTTCTAATGCGATCCCGCAGAGAAACTCCGAGCACAGCCCTCTCCAGCAGTGCAGGCAGTGGCAGAACTCGTAGAACTGATGGCCGATGGGGCAACATGGTTCTCGAGTGGAGTCTACGGACCGGAAGACGCAGTGTAGATAGGCCTCCAACAAGATGGAGCGACGATCTGGTTAAGGTTGCGGGATCATGTTCGATGCGGATGGCACGGGACCGATCTGTTTGGCGAGCCTTGGAGAGGCCTATGTTCAGCAGTGGACGTCTTTCGGCTGAAATGATGATAATGATGATGGGATAAGGCGGTTGAAACGCTTCGCGGCGCCACCCAAAACGCTTAGTTATTATGCGTTATTGATGTTTAAATGGTCTACCATATGTTTATCATGATATTATTATTATTAAATAAAAAATTTCGATACGCTAGCTTCATTTCTTTTATTCTCCACACGACACACCGTCATAATGTACGACAAGGCATGTCGTGGGCACGGATCAGGGGGGTTACTACGAAATTCGAAGTACGAAGTTCGGATCGTGCGGTCCCTCTCACTCTCGTAATAAATACCATTAGCGTTAGCGGAACGGCATGAAACGAAGTTCGAATTTCGTGCTTCGTAGTATAGGGCCAGATGTCAACCCTATTCATAGATGTATTCGCCGCAAATATAGTTTCGCTTTGATTAACGATGTCCCTAAGAAAGTGCTTAAGTCGTCATCACATCAGATATATTGAAGCCAACAATGTGAATGCACAAGAGCAGCTCTTACAGTAAAATTACATTAAGTTTACCACTGACAGATGGTTTGCCTTCATTTCATATTCAACATTAACGACCTACAAATAAAGCCAATTTTAGAATACTGTTACCCACGTTTGCAGATTTTGTAATAACTACTTTATTTGTATGGTGTTAAAGTTGGAAATGAAATGAAAGCAAGCAATCTGTCAGTCGTAAACTAAAAGTAAACGTACTGTACATTGTAGCTCCCGCGTTCCAACAGTCGAGTAATCTACTTATTGATTTCATTATTGTTGAAGGTTGGCCCAATTGTGTCGAGACAATATCTACAAGATCCGTGCTGTCATAGTTCACGTGCCTTTAACTCTCATTTGTTTCTTACGATTTTTTACCGAACGGGCGACATATTTTAAAATTGTCTTTCACTGTACATTGGCAAAATTGACCCTGAATAGAATGAGCCGTATTAAAAAAAAACTAACCTCTATTGGAACATCAGAACTACAACATGTAGTAATCGGCGATTCGGTTGCCACTGAGCGTGAATGATCTGATCTTAATCATAATGCTAGTATGGATAAGCCACGGAATTCCGGGCTTCATGTCATGTTTTTAGAAAAAGGGAATGTTTTTTATCTCAGTACATTATTATGTACAGGTAAAAATCTAAATGGTGATACAAATTTATTTTTATGTTAATAATCTGTTTGTTTTTATTTGTATTTGTGATTTTAACTATTATTGTCATTTTTTTTGTACTATTGACATAATAATTATTATATACTGTAATTAATTTCATACACAATGTAAGTTGTTTTTGATTAAATAAACTGAAACTGACCTACCTCTCTTTGCAATATGGTAGAAAATCAATTCTTTTTGTTTAAAATATGCTTCACTTTGAAATTAATCCTGCATAGGTAAACAATATAAAACAATGATTCATTTTGAAGTAGCGTATCTAAATAGAAGTAGCCTGGATAAAGGTTAACGTAAGGGTCATATTTATAATCAACACTACTTATTTAACTAATGTTTATTTTACGAATTTATCACACTTAAATAAAATCAGTGGGCCATTCTACTTTTCGTTGACCAGTCATTTTTAGTAATGTGCTCTTCAAATATTTTTTTACAAAAACGGTAGTGCTCGGTTTTATCATTAAAGATTTAAATAGGCACATAATTAAGCTTATATTTAAAATTATCACTACGCATAAAAAGTAATCATTATTATCTATAAAGTAGGTAACGCAGTGGACATGCGTGTCCCCGCCATTTGTATGGAAATTGGTGTATTTTCCGCTGAGTTACCAATTTTTTCCAAAAAAATTCTTTGAATTTAAAGTTATTTTGCTTTAAAATATTAAATTTAGTTATTTCAGTTTTCATATAAGTTATTTACACTTGAAAAAAAAATCACCAGGTATACCTTATATTTCACGTAAGATTAATGGTTACTTAAAAGTAGAATGGCCCCAGTATAGCAGGCTAAGTGGTATATCCATAGTAACATTTCTACTTTTTATCCCGCGAACGTGCCAACCAAATCGACGATGAAATGATCAAATTTCACGTTCACAAAATTTATAACACTTTTTGGTCGCTCTGATATATGTGATGGCGACTGTACATTAATATTAAGTATTTATTCACGTGTTGACCCTTTTGGCTACTGAAGCCTCCGCCTCCCCTTCGCTAGACTTTCTCTTCCGTTTGATGAGATGGGATATGTCGGAGGCAGCTGGCTTCGGCTTGGCTGGTGCCGAGGAAGAAGCATCGCCATTGAAGTGTGAACTTTCCCCATTGGACGGGCAGAGCGTTTCTCGAACTCGCTTTATGGTCTGTAACAATAATGCAGAGTATGGAAACTTTAAGTTACTATTATCAGTTCACCTGATTGTACCTACGAAGCTACCACAAAATAAGGTTTGAATTTTTTTTAATTTACTTTTTTTGACTGTACTTGTATTGTCATATTATGAATATGTATGTAGGATGAGTGAAATGAATTGCAGTATGACGTATGATTGGGTAAGAGAGATAGAATGTATGAGTAAGAAAGTGCAAGCATGAATGACGGGTAGATATTTGAATTGGGAATAGGAAAAAACAGATGATCTAGACGCAAGACGAATAAGACGTTGATTTGTGATTATTTTTAAATATATTTATTACTTCGATTTTATATTGGTTTTTCTTCAATTTACAATCCCACAATTTTTGGGGGCTCGTCCGGGATGTAATTGAAGACTACCTGTGTAAGACGAGAAGCCCAAATTAACAGTGCGACGATCGACAACGGAATACTGAAGACGAAGGCTACAGAAGACTTTCAAGACGACTAAGAATAATTTACTCGATGACGACATTCACCATGGCACTTACAGGACGCCAAGGCGTCAGTGGTGGCTCAACCTTACATTTGGCAGAAGGACTTTTACCTAAATTTACCGGACAGGACAAGACGTACACCGCGGCGAAATGGGTAGAAGAGATTGACGGTAACGTAGAAATTTTCGGTTGGACTCCAGTACAGCAGCTGTTGATGGCAAGACGTTCGCTGTCAGGTACTGCATTGCTGTGGTTCCACTCCGAACGTAGGTACAAGACATGGGAAGACCTAAAGACGGCTATTGTGAACGAATTTCCCGATACAATAGGGATGTTGACACCACCAATCAACTGACGTACTTTTTATGAGCTGTCAAAACACATTTCTCCCATAGAGTTTGAATGGCAATAGCAACATATGACGTCACTTGTTCGCATACTCAATTAACTAATTATTTATTTGTTTTAAAGCAACAAAAAATCTAATTTTGCAGTTAAACGAAAATTAATCTGGGTTTCAGGGCTAAAATAAAACGTTCTTTTACTGGAGTCGTGTCTTTGAATTATTTTTTAATGGTGTCAACATCCCTATTGACGTAAAAACCATTCACGAAATGATGAGCACCAGACACAAGAAAAGTGATGAGTCGTGCCTTGATTACCTACTCATCATGAAGGAACTTGGCCGGAGAGGCAAGATGCCAGATTATGTCGCCATCAAGTACATCGTGGAAGGCATAAAAGATGATGAACGGAATAAAATCATGTTATACGGTGTTACGACTTACGCTGACTTAAAAGAAAAACTTAAAATCTACGAGCAATTGAAGGAAAACATGCGAAGAAATAACCAAGAACAGGAGATGAAGCACGAGAACAAAGCGGATCGGCGTACTTTAAGGTGCTACAGCTGTGGAGAGAAAAATCATACATGAAACTTCACAGAGCAGGAGCAACGTGAATACAGAGGCAAATGACGGTGTTGGTAGCTTTGAAGAAAAACGGCACAACACTAGCAAGCAAAACTTTTACGGTCGCAGTCACAGCACTTCTGACAATCACGTGAATGACGGATCCTGCCAAAAGTCAGATTGTTGTTTGTCAACAGAGACATCGAAAGAAAACAAACGCGATTCGATTTGTGGCATTCGAACATGGCGGATGTAGACAGTATATAATTTTGGTATTTCTGTTTCTTTGGCTAGTTGTGGTATAATTCTGATAGTGTTTTATGCGGCGATTAACCTTAACTGTTACAGTGATCTCAAAATTCTATATTGCTCTCGTGTCTGACATTTTTTAATGCGCAAGTTGTCTCCACGTGGTTTTTGGAATTTTACTATCAAGTTGCAAAAACTACAATTACCGTACAACGTGAGTCGCTCTCAGAGCAATTAACTGATATTGGCACAAGCCTAGTGGCCGCCATTAAGGAAGAAAAGAAAGAAAGAAAACAAACGCAACGATACAGTCACGAAGCCGACAAAACCCGTGAAATTGTTCCATAAAATAGTTTCAGCTTCCGGTAGCGATGTCAACATGATATCTCAAGACTGTTACGACGAGTTAGGCGCGCCAAAGCTGGACAAAAGCACACAAGTAAGTCTTGGTGTTCAAGAAAAAGTAACCAGTTTGGTGGAGTCGTATGATATGGACATGACGAAAGAAGCCCCACTCGAGCCAAAGACTGTTGTAAAAGACAATATACCAGTAGCTCAGCGGCCAGGGCGAGTGGCTCCAAAAGAACAGCAGGAGAGTGATCAACAGGTGATAAAGTGGCTTGAGAAAAGAATCATACGAAGATGTACCAATAGTGCTTACCAACGTAGTATAAGTGTCTCGCCTTACGAGTTACTTGTGGGACAAAGATGAAACTCAAAGAAGATAATAGAGATAGTTACATGCTACAAAGAGAAAAATACAGACAAGATTCTAAGGCACAAATATTCAAGATAAAATACCAAAATAGAAGAAATTTCAAGAAGAGGAAGAAAATCAATGACTGATATGTGTTTTGAAGAAGATTATATGTTTACTAAGATGTTTTTTTGTTTTATGTTGGATGTTATCGTTAGTTCTTAAGTAGTTTTAAAATTGTTAAAGATGTAGTGTTATTTTTATTTAAGATAATATTGGTTAGTCTGAGGGCAGACTAAATTGCAGGACGGCCGATTGTAGGATGAGTGAAATGAAGCGCAGTATGACGTATGATTGGGTAAAAGAGATAGAATGTATGAGTAAGAAAGAGCAAGCATGAATGACGGGTAGATATTTGAATTGAGAATAGGAAAAAACAGAGGATCTAGACGCAAGACGAACAAGACGTGTTAATTTATGATTATTTTGAATTATATTTATTACTTCGATTTTATATTGGTTTTCCTTCAATTTACAATCCCACATGTATTATAAATTTCAAGTCAATCCAACCACTTGAAATGGGTCCAATCCAATTCGACTGGCAAGTTATACAATACAATAATTACTCTTTATTGTACACCATATAGAAATCAAGTACATGGACTAAGTCAATGTCCAAGTCAAGATACTTGGAATCCAATTTACTTGGCGAGCAAGCCGGTAGAATAGAAAAAAAAACTTGCAGTATTTTAATAGAGCCATGAACATACCATATTAAGCAAAGCAACCTATTTGCTATATATTTAAAAACATCAGTTCATGCTTGGTAAAAAATCATTTTAGTTCGAGAAGCTATTGGACAAAGGAAGGACTTACAATGGATTATATACTGTACTAAGCATTTATCTTTCAGTCCAGTCCAGTTCCATCATCTTTTATTCGTTATTTTGTAATAAAACACTACAGTATACATCCGACAGCGATTAAAAGGCGCCTATACGCCGCGTTCTAAGGATAAATGGCAAGAACAGTTACATTTTCGTCTGATTTTTATATTTTTGTATGTAAATAGCGATTCGGCTAATCCCATATCTACGGCAGTTTTAGCAGTACACCGTTACCTCATACAAATAAAGTATTTCCACACCGCTATCGTTCACGTAGTTCTATTTCTCTTTGACTCCGAAATGTACACTGTGACTGTTATATTTACGAGAATAGAATGGAATAGAATTAATATTTTTTGAAACTTTGCATTAGTATAATTCTCTAAGCTAAATTGAACTATATATTGTATTGCATGGAATTCTTTAAAGCAATAAATGACTGAATTCTGAATACTGTTACTGAAACCGTTGGTGGTGAGCCGGCTGGTAAGTGAATATAGCTGCTGTCAAACGCGAGTATCAGATCTGTTGCGTGTCAACTAGGTATAATAATTACCCACTAATCATTACGTGGGCCATTTTTTATTGTGTTGTATCTTTTGGCTTTTTTTTAAATTCAGATAATTATATGTGATTTCTACTGAGAATCACGAGCTTTATCGATCCAACTGCGAGAAAAAAAAAAGTGTCCTAAAACTTCCATATAATATTCGATTCTTCCATTTCGTTACAGTCATATGAAGTCTTTGAAAAATGGTAACAGAACGGGAAAAAAACTTAGGACACTTTTTTTCTCCATTCCGAAATTTTCCGAATTAAAAAAAAATGGACCACGTATCAACGAACGGCGCAGAAAAGTATCATCAACTATATTGTACGGAGTGGCGATGCTCTGCCGTCGTTGCCATGTAGTTCCTCGAACGGAGAGCCTACAGTCACTAACATTTAATTGATCATTTGTGCACCATATAGTGATAAGGGGGACAAACGGTCAGTTAAAATATTGGCGACTGTAAACCACATGGCCATCAATGTATTGGGTATCAGCTGAAATAATACACATTTCTAAAATCCGATCAACTTTATTTCAATACCACATCAATACAATACAAAAATGGCCACATGGTAAATGTTCCGCTTATATCTAATCAGTTCAAATGGATTACAAACTATTGAGTATTAAAATTCAACTTTAGATTCACTTGGCTTAGAGTCTAACCTATAGTCATAAGAACAAAAACTTGATAATTCAAGATTTCCTTAAATTATTTTTGTCTGGTCTCACCCAAATAAATATTATTATATAATCTTGCTTGCTAAATTTTACTAAAACGGTGGCTTAAATTATTTATAAAAAAACGTTCAACTGCAATAGCAAAAGATGCTAACAAATTGAAGCAGACAATGCGCTTTAAAAATGACGTCTTTTGATATTAGCTAGAATGTCTATAGAGATGAGCACCTTGTCGGCTCCAACTTATCTGCAGGTCAGCCTGCACGTTTGTTTGTTTTTATTTTTCAGGTAGATTTTCTCCATCAATTAGACATAAAAATTAGGCAGACCCTAGCCTTAAGGCACTAGTAAATTCTTACAAAATTATCCAAATATAATACTGACCGAAACAGTCTCAATTCAATACAATCATATCACAATTTCAACCCAACAAATGGCATTTCGAAACAGGAACTATCAAAAGTACAAAAACTAACAATAAACATGGAATGTAAAAATCACAATAACTAGAGCATGGTTGCTCTTACACTTACTTTTAAAATAAAATTGTAGCAGTTATAATTCGGATTATTGGTAAGCCACTGATTCAACAAACAATAGTAAAGCCAGCAATTGAATCATTATTGAAAATTATATAGGTATGTGAAAAAAAAATCATTTAAAAATAAAAATCAGACTTGTGACTGGCACTCGTCCGCACAACGCGTCCTTTCTTTTACAATCATATTCCTCAACATCTTCCGCGTCTCCTCTATACAATCACAAGGCCTTACCTCTGTCTTGTAGTCCATCATGTCTTGTATTTTCTCCTGAATCTCAGGCAATAGTTCCTTGAGCTCCTTGATTTCACCTTCCACAGAATAGAACGGGTCGGCCGTAGAGTACTTCTTGACTGTGGCATCGTCTTTGACTGCTGCTGGGTTTTCTAGCGTTTTGATACGAGTCTCGAGAATGTTTGCGGCGTTTTTGAAGTGCGTGATGGCATCTTCGAAGCTTGATGCGAGGGAGTTGGCTAAACCTGGGGAGAAAAACAGGACTTGGTAATAAAGATGATTTTACAATAGTAAAGGATTTGCCACACTGGATGAGTTCTACGGTCGCGATCAGGTCAAATTGAACGCAGCCCGCATTATGTCTGAACTAAATTGTCGGTCTATTATCTTTTGTACAGATATGCGATCTGACCGTGCGGTCCGCACGGTCAGATCGCACGCACGCGCAATGTATATAAACCGACAATGTTGTTCATACATAATGCGGGCTGCGTTCAATTTGACCTGACCGCGACCGCAGAACGCATCCAGGTGTGGTCTAATAGGTCACAGATTGAAACGCTCGAATAAAGACCTTAGTTTCGAGTTTTGGGCTCTGATTTCATAGTCCCGGTATATACCGCTTAAGGGTGAGACCACACGAGCGTAATTTTGTGAGTCGTGTGCGGCAGAATTTCGGTTCGCGCCATACAATACGCGGGCCATCACGTGACACTCACGTGACACAATGTATGGCGCAACCGAAATTCTGCCGCTCACAACTCACAAAATTACGCTCGTGTGGCCTCACCCTCCTTAGTGTCGGTATTTTTGTACCGGTCACAAGCTAAAGAGGTCTTTTTGTCTAACACACTCGGAATGAAAATTCTGCATTGTTATACAGTACAGGACGAAAAAGAAAGAGATGGAGAATACGGTCGCGAGCTCTCGCGCTTCTGGTCATAGTAGCCCGGAGGCTTGACCCATCAACCCATTACTTTTCAGGCAGTGACATTGGTTGAGTCCAGGTGTGAACCTCATGTTCTCTTCTCATGGATAGTGACGAACATTAAGAAAATTGATTAAATTATGCAAAGCAAAGTGCCCCATGTGGGAGTGATAACCCTAATTGTTTTAATGTGAAAAGCGGCTTGTCCAATTTCTATTAATACAACAACAGCTAGTTAGAAACAATGAAACTAGTTACCAATTTGATAATGCGTTTCGGCAATCCGCCTGTCATCACTGGGGTAGAGTTCTTTTTGGATCTCCAAACAGCTTTCTGTAAAAAGGAAAATAAACTTTTATTTAATAACTAGCAGGCAAACCCTATTAAAACTATTGATTTTTTTATGGTCCGAAATAACAAATATTTGAATTTCAATTTGAATTTGAAAACCCGAGGCAAACTAAAGCCACAATCTTAACCAGTTTGTCGCTCTATTTTCAAGTTCGCGCAAGATCTAAAGTCACCAACATAGCTTGAAGAAGCTCCAGGCTCAAGTGACAGTGGGCAGTGGACATCGCTCGTAGAACTGATGACTGATGGAGCCAAAAGACTGGAAGTCGCAGTATAGATAGACCTCGAACAAGATGAAGCACAATGGTTAGTGGTTGCAGATACTCACGCATATCGATGACAGCCTTATCGTAAGTCTCGCTCTCCAGCGCCACCTCTCCTAACGCGAGGTGGACCTCAGCCAGTTGCGCACGCGACGCGCCGCCGTCCTTCTCTGCACGCTTGCGCAGAATGCTGCGCGCCAGATCTGTGGAACAAATGGACAATTAAAACTCAGAATCAAAGGCACCTCGTGCACTAGACAGCCACAACCAGATTAACTAAAGAAACAAAGTGTGCGACGTTCGTAAGGTACGGTGTGTTTTAGTTAATCTGCTCGTTGTGGCCACCAGTCGTGGGCGTGGCCCGTGGCCGTCTAGTGCCTAACTTACCTAATTATAATTATTCACAAATCCAATCAGCTTTTAATGAAGTAAGACCACCCAAACAAAGTATTTTTAGTAAAGAAAAATTATATGTATAATTAACTGGGTAAGTAAACTTGGTCACTGGAATTAACCCTTTACCTATGGGCATAATTAGAATAAATATGAATTCTCTACTCAATTCCAGTGACAGAAAGTCTATTTTGTACTAATCATACTGTCAACTATAGGTGACACCCGTAGGTAAAGGGTTACAAATTTTCATAGCTTCTCTTTTTCGAGGAGTTAGAAAACCCAGCAGATGAAAATATCTAGTGCTATTGTGCTAACCTAACATCTCCCATGCTAGCTGCAAATTGTCGACATCGTCTTCATTTTCTAAATCAGCCATCGACTCGTCTGCTGCAGCATCACCGTTAGACGTGCTCTGTCAAAGAAAAAAATGTTGCATTCAAAATTTGTTTTGTTTGACAACAGATATGTAAAAGTTTAGGTTTGAGAATGAACTTGCAAAAGATTTGAATCGAATGATTTGTGAATTCGAAGGAGTGTTAAAGTCTCTCGGTAGAGGGCATAACATAGATGCGCGCTTTATCACTGCGTAATGTGATTATAACAGACTGAAGTGTACGATGTATGGGAAAAATTCGTCGCTAACTTCTAGACCAGTGATGGTGTAGGGGTAAGCACGCAGCACGGAACGCTGAGGACCTGGGTTCGATTCCCAGCATTGGTCTTTTTTCTGGGGTTTTTTCTGTGCATCTATATTTCAGTTTGTATTTAGTTTGAAATATATGGTTTCACGGGATGACCGTAAAAGTAATAAAAAAATGAAGTTGAAAAAATAAAAAATAAATAGAAAAAGATACTTCATACTTAACTTGTAAAAGATTCGAAGTTAATACTCTGTTCTGAACTGAAAGGTTTGATTTTATGCAGTGTTTGTAATAGTTGGGTGCAGTGGCGGGGCGCAAAATCTAAATTGTGTGTGGGCAAGATATATGAACTAAAACAATTACTTTGCTCACCCGCGACCTTACAATAGTTACGTTTATGCAAGAAATGTGCGTTCATGCAGTTCCTCCACCTCCACACTGTACGAACACACACAAATCACATAAACCCAACCATCACCACCACCAAGCTACACTGACGCGTTTCGAACTCAACCAGAGCTCATCTTCAGAGTTACCACAACCGTATGCTATGCTACCAAATGTTAAACTAACAAACCAAAACAAATGTTTTAACTTGTCACTGTAACTTCTCAAGTACCCACTTTATTTTTCTTATTCTCAAACTACCCCACAAAAATTAACTTTTATTGACATATTATAAAACTACCTTGAATTTTTTGTTTATTTATTTATAAGGCATATTTAATTAATACTAACAGTTCAAATTCGACCCAAGCCGCAGTAAAGGAGAAGATACTAAATTTACCTGTTCATTAATAATAGACCCCATAGTGTTGTACCTAATTATTTCCATGCATTCCAGAGCATCCAGACGCAACCCCTTGCCGCAATAATGTAACACTTCATAAGAATCTGAATCTAACAATGAATGATTTGATTCCAACAAATGTTTTGCAAAATTCGATCTATCTGGATGCTCATTCCTATATGCCGAAACATGCTCTTTAAATCTAGTATTAAAACTTCGGCCTGTCTGTCCTACGTATATCCCATTGCAGTCATTACAAGTAAGCTTGTATACCCCCGATCTAGTTCCCTTATCTACCTGTTCTTTGTGGTTACATAGCCTAGAGTACAAAGAGTTGTTAGTCTTAAAGGCAACATTAATATTGTTTGATTTTAAAATGCCATAAATCTTATCAGGCAAACCCCCAACGTAAGAGATGCTAGATCTATATTTGTTAGTAGACTGAGAAGGTAACGCAGCGTAAAGCATGCTATTTACTAACCGTGCCTGCTTCTTTTGAACTAAACTATCTACCATTGATTTTGTATAACCATTTGAGATCGCTATCTGATAAATAGTACTCAACTCTAAATCAAAATGATCCTTAGAAAGAGGCACAGTCAACAATCTATTAACATAACAATGGAAAGCAGCCAGTTTATGCTGCCACGGATGATTAGAAGATGCTGGTATAACAGCATCTGTGTACGTGGGCTTACGGTATATTTTGAATTGATGTTTACCATTTAATTTTGAAATCGTTAAATCCAAAAAGTTCAATGAACAATTTTCCTCCAATTCTTTTTTGAACCTTATCTTTACGTGCTTGTTATTCAAACCATTAATAAACACGTCAAGCTGTCTCATACTCCCTCTCCAGCATAGGATCAAATCATCAACATACCTAAAATAGTACACAATATTACTATTACCCACAATATACTGATTCTCAAAATGATCCATAAATATATCTGCCATTAAAGGACTCAGAGGTGAACCCATAGCTAAACCATCACTCTGTAAGTAATAAAGACCATTGAACCGGAAATAATTTTGTTTCATGCATAAAGTTACCAAATCTATTAATTCACAAACTTCACCCGGATGCAACCGCTTCCTTTCTAAGTGGTCTTTTAGAATTTCTAGTGTCTCACTATATGGTACGTTAGTAAATAAACTGTCTACATCCAAAGAAAGCAACGTTACATTCGGCGGTATGCTGATGTCCTTAATTTTACTAACCAAATCTAAACCATTTTTTAAACTATAAGAAGGTTTAAAGGAAGCCTTCACACGAATAATACTATTTAATTTCTTCGCCAATTTATATGCTGGAGCACTCACGTATGAGACAACTGGACGAACAGGCACATCATCTTTATGAATTTTAGTTAATCCATATAGAATTGGCGCCTGCGGATTCATGGGAATTACAAAATTCTTTTGTTGTTCGGTTTCAAAGGCAAACAAAGATCCCTTTATTAGTCTCTTTAGATCTTTGTGAAATGTAATTGTAGGGTCCTTACGTAAAACTGTAAAACCGTCCCCTTGAACGATATCTAAAACTTTCCTATTATATTCATACCTATCCAATAAAACAATACAATTTCCTTTGTCTGCCTTTGTCACCACTAAATCATTATCATACACTTTCTCCTGAATAGAGCCACTGAAAAATATTAGTCCCAGGACCCAGGGTTCTTGAGGCTGGAGGAGCAGCAGTAAAATACGTCCGTCCGTTACGCTATTTATTGCACATTTCTTGCATAAACGTAACTATTGTAAGGTCGCGGGTGAGCAAAGTAATTGTTTTAGTTCATTAATATGGACCTCCGCAAAGTAACGCCTGATTCAATAAATTGGCAAGATATATTTTGTGAGGCCCTATGACGGCAATGATCAATAAACATGAATAAAAAAAAAACTCTCTGAACAACTAGGGCCCTCAAACTGCGAGGCCGAGGGCGTTGGACCGCTTCGCCGACGCCTAGACACGCCACTGGTTGGGTGTGTAACTAAGATATCAATTTATATGGTTGTTTAAAAGGGTCCTGCATGACAAAATAATGTGTCACACAAAACATAGCTGTTGTGCATGTGTGGTAGTGGAGGAGCAAGGTAAAAATATTGTAGTTTATACAAACAAATTCCTATTGTTCCTGTCCAATACATCTTGTCGTCTAATTAATGCGTCCACAAGGACACTGACTTCTATTACTTTAAAATAGCAATTCTTGCACTTCAACATTTGATACCAAAGAAAAACTTCTTAAATATTTTAACAACACAATACATTTCAAAGATTTAATATACAACAGATAAGGGATATTAATAAAAATAAATAATATAACTTACAGGTTCATTATTACCATCACCACTGCTACTCCCAGGCTTGTCACTGGCAGAGGACCCCTCCCCTGCCTTGGAAGCCTTCCCAGCCTCCATCTTTTCTGGTTCCGCAGCAGTTTCACCATTCTGCTGTTCATCATTCTCTCCATCTTCTTGGTCTATAAAAATAGTTCTTAATAATACACAATGCACTTTAATAGTAATCTTTGTAGTATTAAAATTTGCCCTAGTAAAAAACAAATAATAAAATTTGGGGCCGTTCATAAATTATGTCACACATTTATACTAAAAACTGGAATTCAAGACCAAAAAATCTACGACAATGTTGCCACTGAAATAAAATGTGTGTACAATAGTACATTCCTTTTTTTTTAAACACACGATAGAATATTCTTTTTATTAGTAATTTCGATCCTATAATTTAAAGAAGTAATTTTGTTTACTTACTTTTACATAAATACTATCTGCCTGAATAAAAACTTAAACACCTCGTAATTTTTGGTTGAAAAACTGGTATTGTGCTTGTATTTCTTCAGGTATTCATAACATTTGGTGCAATAATTTACAATTCAGATAAAATCAAAACTGGTATTGTGCTTGTATTTCTTCAGGTATTCATAACATTTGGTGCAATAATTTACAATTCAGATAAAATCAAACTAATATTTTTTACATACATTTAGCTAATCAACAAAACTGCAGAGTAATAGTGTGTAGCGCGCTTTATGGGGTTTACGGTGGCCATTTTTATTCGGCAGCGGCCATGACACCATGGTTTGTCATTCTCATTCGACATCTGACGTCAGGGGGGCTATAGCGAAATTCGAAAATCGAAGTTCGTATCGCATCGTCTTGTTCGCTCTTGTATTAAATACTATTAGCGTGAGAGGAATGGCACGATACGAAGTTCGAATTTTGCTCTTCGTAGTATAAGGCCTGTTCCGAGTTCGGAAAACTATTACTAAGACTCAGTTGTCCGTCTGTCATTAGGCTGTATCTCATAACATAAACCATGGCAGTTGAAATTTTCACAGATAATGTATTCTGTTGCGGCCATAACAACAAATACTAAAAAACAGAATAAAATAAATATTCAGGACTACACTGTGGTAGAACAATACAACTTTATCCTGTTTATGTTTCTTGGAATAAAATTGTCTCAATGTTAGTTGAGAGTTGGAAATAAGTAGTGTCCGACCGAAGTTTCGGTTTCGGTTTCGGTTTCGGCCAATTTCGGCCAAAAAAGTGATTTCGGCCGAGGTTTCGGTTTCGGCCAGAATCCGGCCGAAACCTTCGGCCGGGCCGAAATTACTTCGCGGCCTCTCGCGGCTCTCGCATCGGGAGCGCTCGGCTTAATTCGGACACGCTCGGCCGGGTAGGTATAGGTAATGCATCGGCGGCCGGCCCAGCTGGGACCAGCGACAGTAGTATGTATGAATGTTGTTTATTTATTAAATTATTATTTACTTTTTAGAATCTGTTTGGCGACCGCTTTAGCCTAGTTGGTAGTGACCCTGCCTACGAAGCAAGAGGTCCAGGGTTCGAATCCCGGTAAGGGCATTTATTTGTGTGATGAGCACGAATATTTGTTCCTGAGTTATGGAAGTTTTCTATGTATTTAAGTATTTATTTATCTATATAAGTATGTTTATCGTCGTCTAGTACCCATAGTACAAGCTTTGCTTAGTTTGGGACTAGGTCGATTTGTGTAAGATTGTCCCCTAATATTTATTTATTTTATTTGTTACTGCATTTTATGCTGTGATTAATGAACAATACGTTTGATATTAGGATTGTGAATTTAGTTTAGACGTGATAAGAATAGGTTGTTTGTTTTGAATAATATAATACCTATGAACTAAAACAATTACTTTGCTCACCCGCGACCTTACAATAGTTACGTTTATGCAAGAAATGTGCGTTCATGCAGTTCCTCCACCTCCACACTGTACGAACACACACAAATCACATAAACCCAACCATCACCACCACCAAGCTACACTGACGCGTTTCGAACTCAACCAGAGCTCATCTTCAGAGTTACCACAACCGTATGCTATGCTACCAAATGTTAAACTAACAAACCAAAACAAATGTTTTAACTAAAGTGCTTGTTTAAAATAAAGTGGGTACTTGAGAAGTTACAGTGACAAGTTAAAACATTTGTTTTGGTTTGTTAGTTTAACATTTGGTAGCATAGCATACGGTTGTGGTAACTCTGAAGATGAGCTCTGGTTGAGTTCGAAACGCGTCAGTGTAGCTTGGTGGTGGTGATGGTTGGGTTTATGTGATTTGTGTGTGTTCGTACAGTGTGGAGGTGGAGGAACTGCATGAACGCACATTTCTTGCATAAACGTAACTATTGTAAGGTCGCGGGTGAGCAAAGTAATTGTTTTAGTTCATTAATATGGACCTCCGCAAAGTAACGCCTGATTCAATAAATTATAATACCTATGCCAAGACATTTTTTATTAAAAATAAACGTTTTTTATTTTGTTTAACAAAAAAAGTAACTGTTCTCATATAAGAAATCCTTGCAATAACCTTTTCCTTACGATCTGTACAGTAATTTTGAATATTTTGTTTGATATGATACGTCTTCAAAAATTTCGGTTTCGGTTTCGGTTTCGGCCGAAATCAGAAAAAAACCGAATATTCGGTTTCGGTTTCGGTTTCGGCTAAAAATCGTGTTTCGGTCGGACACTAAATAAGTTAGTAATTTTTTTTTCACAAAATCCTTAAGTATTTAATAACAATACAAAGAATCATATTAAAAAAGGTTGGCGAAACCTGAAAAGTTTATTTGACAGTGACAGAAGTGACACTGACAGATTTGACAGTGACATATCCGTCGTAGATTTTTTGGTCTTGGATTCCAGTTTTTAGTATAGGAGCGGTTTAGCTATCTGTAACACAACAAAATAATTGCGATTTTCATAGTGTGTGTCCAAATTGATCAAAATTTGTGTGACATAATTTATGGATGGCCCCTCTCCTCTCATGTAAATGTTAACTTCTACTAATTGCCATTCTTCTTTATAATTAAAGTAGCTTTCTCACGCAACTTTGTCTCCTGAAGAAAATGTACTTACCCAGGATAAAAAAGTTTTAGCCTAAGTCAGTGGTTGTTTATCAGAAAAAAAGGACAATCGAAAACGAAAAATCTGACACACCATGACACTACAGATTAACGCCCTACTGAGCTTTTGACGCACTTATTGCATTAATTTAATCTCGTGCTGTATCATTACTAACAAAGCTATAGTCCTGAAATTCATGTGTAAGATATTTGAGGATTTACTCTAATGACAAGTGTGTATCGAAACACGATTACTTGTAGTTTGCTTGATAGAAAAAATCCAGTTGTTTTTTTTATTATTATTATTTTTATTGTGAGAGGGAGGCAAACGAGCAAGCAGGTCATCTGATGGAAAAAGATCACTACCGCCCATAAATATCAGCAACTCAAAGAGAGTCACCAATCTGTTGTTTCTGTTGTTTCAATTAGCGCCAAAAGCTCAGTAGAGCTTTAGGCTGTGGCTCCACTGAGGCGGAGACGAGCGGAGCTGAGAGGAGACGTGTGGGGATCGACCAATCATATTACATGAACGGAGACGAGATGTGGATTTCATGTAATATGATTGGTCGATCCCCACACGTCTCCTCTCAGCTCCGCTCGTCTCCGCCTCAGTGGAGCCGCAGCCTTAAGAATAATGTTTAGAATCAATTCACTATTAGACCGTCAATACTAAAATTTCAGCTTAACACGTTTGCTGCGGCAATTAGTTTAACTTGCAATTAACCATAAATGTATTGGGTCATATCAACCCAATACCGCAGCAAAGGTAACTGTAGTTTCAAGATAGATTCTATACAGGGTTATTTGTAATTCACTGACATCCTCATAACCCTGAATTCCTATCACTCAAACAAATGTTTTTTGTTTTACGACTTTTTAAAATGAAACACTTTTTTTTCCATACCAATACACAGAGTACTGTAAAATAATAATAAAAAACATTTGTTTAAGTGGTAGGAGTTTAGGGTTAAAAGGATGCTAGTGAATTACTAATAACCCTGTAGAATACCTTCATCATCATCCTCAGCATCAGCATTGCCACCTGGCATGCCATCTCCAAGTACTCCGCTTTCTTCCCGGGACAAACCCAACAAGGCTTTTCCATACCTGTATTATAAAAAGCAACTTTAAAATTAGAACAATAAGAAATGAATGAAAAATAAAATCAGTGAATAAAACATAAAAAATAAATAAATATCACAACAATTCACACCAATTGACCTAGTCCCAAAGTAAGCTAGGTAAAGCTTGAATAAATATGTTTTTAAAATTGACTAGTTATTTAAAGATTTTTTTCAGACCAGAGCCTGCATTGTCAAACACATGGGCTCTCAAAATCACATTCACTCTTTCTGATACCCTTATCCTATACAGAAAGAAGTGATCCGGTAGAAGCAAAAGCAAATGTAAATGGACTAAAAACCATTTTATATCTGACTAAAAAATAATGACATAGTGTGTTTCATAATAAATTCCCTTTGTGAATTTAATGCCCCCATAATAACTTTTTCTGTTTTAGTCTCATCCTAATTCTCTGAATAAATACATATCAATAGATTTAGCTACAATTTGTCTTGAAGTATTTAAGGTGAACCTACCATAAGTAAGCCTCTGCACATTGGTCAGCAGTGTCTCCATGTTCTTTGGCGAGGAACTCGCAAGCCTTTGCCAGGGCCTCTGTGGCTGCATGGTAGTCCCGCACAGCTAGATTCCTTCGCCCAATCGCCAAAAGCTCAGTTGGAGACGTCACTTCTTGTTCTTGTAAATCACCCATCTGAGTTTTATTTTTTAAAAAAAGTTAAAAAACCTTGAATATAACTAGTAGAGCATAACCTTAAATTAACAAACCAAAATTTTTCCCAACTATTAGCTCAAGCTCAATGACAAAATGTTTTTTTTTGTTTTTTGAAGCTCACGCTAAAGTGCCCAGGCGTGGCTTACATCTCGATTCCAAGCAGCATAATAAAGATAAAATAAGCTTTTCACAAGTAACTGGTCGAATGAAATACCGTAGTTATATTAGAGAGAAAAAAGAAAATAAAGGGTAATAATTGTAACGGTCATTTGAACAATGGCTTTCTATCACACGTGGCTTTGTTATTCACTCATCTTGTAGAAAATTTAGTTGACACATAAAAAATTTAGGGATATAAACAGCTTAATTTACAAGAAAGACAGTAACAACAAATTTTCTTGGGAAAATATAAAATACGCGTATGTACCTACCACTTACTGCCAGCGTGATACTTAATTAAAACTTAATGATGCTCACCTTATTTACTTTTGATAATTAGAGCAATTAAGAAGTAGCTACAATTAGCCACCGAACACACACAAAATTGACTAAACTTGAATTCAATAGCTTAATTTAAACAATTTTTTGTGAATATTATGCACCAACCAAGTCACTTGCCGACATTTACTCGCACAGGACAGATAAGAAATAAGTGAGACCTGACCGGAATCGCATAGAAAAAAGTTTAGCTTTCGAAGGAAAAGCACTGCTACCAATATCATAATAATAAAAGTAACGTTGTTATTAGGAATATGCTACAAAAAAGTGTATTTGATTAATTCATACCTTATTCCTTAATTAATTCTAATAAAAGTACTGTAATAATTTATATTTCTTAAATGATAATTTGTTAATATTAATTTTGTAAATATTTGCGTACTTAGGTTGTATGACTGTATTTGTCTAGAAACCTCAGTTCAATTTAAAAAGACACATGTAAATTGATTGTCACAAATGAAAATGAATAATTACTAACTCCCGCCATAATTACCCGTCAAATAGTTCCACAGACAAGGCAGAGTTTTTTCTAATTGAGCTCTGAGAACATCAGACAGCTTTCAATCCATCCAGATTAAAAAGGCATGCAATTGGATTTAAAATAAAATTTTAACATTTCCATCCCATTTTCCATTACATACCTAGTTAACTAATAAAAATAAAATCAGTGGTGAACCGCGGCGACTTTCCCTCTAAAGCTACCAGTATAATATTGGGAACGCCTAATCGTGGCAAAAATGGAATTGTTTAAAAAAACCGGAAAGTGTGAGTCGGACTCTCGCACCGAGGGTTCCGTATAATTTTTTAGGTAAGTATGTCAAAATGTACACCGTCAACAGCCGTAGGTAACTACAATTATCCAGTGTTAGCAGAACCCTGCTTCTAAGTAAAATGTAAGCAGTGTGAGTGTATTTTATATTGGTTAGTCAGACAGGACCCCCCTTAATATTTATTATAATTATTTTTTATTATTTTTTGCTGTACCGGCCACAGTAATACATAAATCAATTAAAATTACAAGTGTCTAGTTAACACCATTATAAAGATCGAGTTAAAAACGTTGAAAAAACACGTTTGTTGTGTGACGACCCCCTTTCATTTTTAGCTTTATTTTATTATTTGTTGTTATAGCGGCAACAGAAATACATCATCTGTGAAAATTTCAACTGTCTAGCTATCACGGTTCATGAGATACAACGGTGACAGACGGACAGACAGACAGACGGACGGACAGTGGAATCTTAGTATCAGGGTCCCGTTTTTACCCCTTGGATACGGAACCCTAAAAATTATTAACGCTTTTTTTTATTTTTTTGTACCTACACAAAAGTCAACTCGAAAAGTTATTCACCAGACTTCTTAAAATTTAAGCTACTGTTACACATGCTCGTTACTATACTGTAACACCGTGACACGGGTTTTTTATGCATTATAATTTTAAGGGGGATCTTGACTCATCATCATCATCATCATCGTCATCCCAGCCTATACACCGTGAAATTTTAGTGGTTGTTTTCCCGAAACGAGGTGATTTAGTTTCGATTGTACAATCGATTTATAAATTACTATTTTGACTAGAGTCAAAAATCCAATTGTGAAAAACGAAGTCGAAAATGACCGCAAACCAATAGTAATGCTTCGTTGGTACAAGTCGCGTACGATCGTACGATAGGTTAGGTACCAACGAAGCGTTACTATTGGTTTGCGGTCATTTTCGACTTTCGTTTTTCACAATTGGATTTTTGACACTAGTCAAAATAGTAATTATAAATCGATTGTACAATCGATACTAAATCACCTCGTTTCGGGAAAACAACCACTAAAATTTCATGGTGTATGTATACTTCCCACTGCAGGGCACAGGCCTCCTCACAGAATGAGAGGGCTTGAGCCGTAGTTCCCACGTACTTCACATACACCATTGAATTTCTTCTCAGGTGTATGCAGGTTTCCTCACGATGTTTTCCTTCACCGTAAAGCTCATGGTAAATTACATAATGTAATTTCGCACATAAATTCCGAAAAACTCAGAGGTGCGAGCCCGGACTCAAACCCACGACCCTCTGCTTGAGAGACCATAGGTCAAACCGCTAGGCCACCACGGCTTCTGTATCGGCTGAATGTACAGTCAGCAAAAAAAAACCTTTTAAAAATTAAATTTTTAACAAAAACTTACTTTTGCTCCTCATTGCCGAACAAAAAATTCACCCTCCACGCCACTAGTAAATCAAACATAGGATACCTTAATATCGCGGTAATGAAGTGCACGTGAGTTAATAATTTTACTTTAAGTAAATAGAATAGAGGGTGCTATCCCAAAGTGTCTGCAAGCAATAGATGGTATTGTTAGAGCGATCGTTGTGCTTTAAAATTGTTACCATAACCATTTTTCCGGTCCGCGGACGCCACTCGAGAACCTTTCGGCCCCATCGGCCGTCAATTCTACGAACGATGTACTTACCCTGCCCACTGCCACTTAAGTCTGTCGATTCTACGAGCTATGTCCGCGCCGTGCGCACCGGAAGACGCAGTGTAGGTAGGCCTTCAACAAGATGGAGCGACGACCTGTTTAAGGTGGCGGGAACGCGTTGGATGCGGATGGCACAGGGCCGATCTGTTTCTCGAGCCTAAGCAGTTGACGTCTTTTGGCTGAAATGATGATGATGATGAAGCTTTTTAAGCCTACGGAGCCCAGACTTGGTCTTTAACCGAGGTCCAGAAGTCCAAGCTCAAAATTTGCCAGCGAGCCATGGAGCGCAGCATTCTAGGTGTTCGGAGAACTGATAGAATCAGAAACACCGACCTGCGCTCCAGAACTCAGATTGTCTATGTGGGGACAAAGACCGCCAAACTCAAGTGGGACTGGGCAGGATATGTCTGCCGAATGCATCTAGTATGCTTAGTATAAGTTTTCCACCACTTCAATACTTCTCGATCGCGTTTACGTAAAAAATTCAATTACTAGGGAAACATGGACAGCGTCTCCGCGCGCGCGCGTCTATGTTTCCATAGAATTGAAATTTTTACGTAAACGCGATCGAGAAGTATTGAAGTAAAGGAAAATTTATACTAAGCATACAGTACGCTTAGTATAAGTTTTACTTCACCAAAATACTTCTCGATCGCGTTTACGTAAAAATTTCAATTCTATGGAAACATGGACGCGCGGCCGCGAAGGCGCTGTCCATGTTTCCCTAGTAATTGATTTGTTTACGTAAACGCGATCGAGAAGTATTTTGGTGAAGTAAAACTTATACTAAGCGTACAGGATCGCTGGGCAAAAATCATCACCGATTGGGCATCGAAGCAGGCGCAGACCAAAACGGAGATGGCGGGATGACTTGACTTGATGACCCATTTTAGCGGGATTTGGCGAGGGACAGAGACGGTTTGAAAGAAAAAAAGGAGGCCTTTGGTCAGCAGTGGAAAAAAAACGTTTTTTCATGGATTTATAACACGGGCGACGGCGCGGAATGAAGCTAGTTGAAAAGAATTATGAACTGTTTTATGCGACGCTGTTTGATATTTGAAAAATTTCGTTCACAATTAGAATAAAGCAAATGAAATTTCATTTCACATTTTATTTTCAACTAGCTTCATGCATTTATTGGAGGTAGGACCAAACCACTGGATTGAACTGCACAATCCCAAAATTCCAAAATTCTCTCAACAGGACGTCATTTCTACTCTTATAAATCTAGAATGGTGCGAGAAGTGGTAGAAAATAAGAAACACAAAAATTTCAACCGAGAGGATGGATGTAAGCTTTCGTCTTCGTGGAATCCTGTTATAAACAAATGTTGGCGTCGGGATGAATATTCGGAGAGATCGTCGGATGTTGTGAGTGTTGTGTGTCGGTGTGATGGGGTGCCGTTAAAAAATCTTGATCAAGTGCGGGTAGTTCGAGATACGGGTGCTGATTCTAATCGGGATCAAGTGCGGGTAGTTCGAAATACTCGTGCTGCTAAACGAACTTGACACGCTAGGTACACTTCAGTTAACTCGTGACCACGGCTGCTGCAATGTGGCCGAAACGTCGAGGTAAATATTAATTGCGTGATAAGTCCCGTTTAGTATAGTAATTATGAGTGAAAATCACGAAAGTTTAAAACAGTAAAATTATAATAATATGCATAGTATTGCGTAGGTATTTCATCATAAGATCATAATTATAACTCACATTTTCATTCACTCACTCATTTCATTCATTCACTACTTTTTTTGCAATCAGTACTTTATCTATGTGTGTAATCATTCGCCTCAACTCTCGTGGCGTTACCTATAACAAACATTCAAACATCCAAATATCCAAACATCTTCACAAAAATTTTAATTTATAATAATATTAGTTGGATATAATTAAGTATCTAGTTAATATTGGTGCATCGTGCATTGCGTTTTCACGATGTAGCTATCGACCTTTCCCCGCCCAGACTGTAGCCGCTGCCCGCCCAGTACTAAGCTAGTGATGGGCTTAGCCTAACGGCCTAGGTTGGCATATCGATATCGTATGCTCCGCTTTTCATGTAGATATCGCAGTTGACAGATGGAGTTTATTGATTAGGGAAAAAGTCATTATGACGCCCAAGTGTTAAGCACACACACACACACTAATTTAGTAAACTTATAAAAAGCATCGTAGTTGTGGGTACTTACATACGTAAGCAATGTAAGCATAAAGATCATAATAATGACTGAAATACAAGTTAGTGTCAAATCTATCTACCTAATGCTTAATTAATAATAACTAAAATATTATTGATGGTTAAAGTTAGTTTATTGATGGTCTTACATTGTATTTAGATTTGGTGTGTGTTTTTAATCGTTCAGTACAACCTCAGTACCAACATAATTCTGTACTTGAAAGAACTATTCTAACAAATAGAAACAAATTTCTATCGATACTCGACGCTTTTCTGCTGTCCACGTTCCTAAAAACTGCTTCATTTTCTTCAGTTCGTGTCGAGAGTGGGGGAGTGTCGCTCGTGCCCTAAAAAACAACCCCAATCGCGAGGGAACGTTCATTCCCAACACTAGTCACGCGACGAAAAAATACCCTTTCAAATTAAGTACTCTTAATTAAAAAAAGAACATGTGAGGCCATACTTTTTGATAAGGTGTTTTATCGTGCCGGTTCTGATGCCGATGAACGAGTAAGTATTTTGTGTTTATTTCCCGCAGCGTAAGTCAACAATAGTAGTTATCAAGTCGTTTCGATGTGCTTACGTTCGATCTGGCGGTAGCCGACATGGGTAATAAATGTTTATTGTAACATTTATTTGGCGAAAGTTTTTTGCTGTCAGTATTGCGGGAAAGTTCGGTAGAGTGCTTTATTGCTTTTGGTTGATTTTCTCACTTAAGTAATTAACTACAAATTTCTTAACAGTAATTATCTAATACACCGCAAATAGGTAGATATTAAAAAATGTCGTTCAATAATATTTTTTTAATGATGCCGCTGTGTCAGTTCGTCAAAGGTGGTGTAACAATTTTTCTGCAATAACTCAATTTATTCTTAAGTCATTCAAATTAAAATGATATAGGTACGGGGAAACCTACCTTGATTTTAAAACAATGATTTAATCAACAAGTAATCAACTCATAATATTCGTGGCACTGCTCGTAAGAAGTGGGTGCTAAAGTTTCCCAACAACCTAATTAAAAATACATTAGAAGGGATAATAGGGTAACCATTATCCATTAATTCCAAGACACAGCTCTAATAAAATCAGATTAATTTGCAATTAAGCTTTCAAATACATATTGCTAGCTTTTGCCCGCGACTCCGTCCGCGTGGAAATAGTAATTTGGGCAGCTTGTTTTTTTTTATCCAATTTGCTTTTTCATCAATTATGGCTCTCCGTATCAATAGGGGTGTTGACACCACCAATCAACTGACGTACTTTTTATGAGCTGTTAGAACACAATCCTCCCACAGAGTTTTAATGGCAATAGCAACTTATGACGTCACTTGTTCGCCAACTCAATCAACTAACTATTTATTTGTTTTAAAACAACAAAAAATCTAATTTTGCAGTTAATCGAAAATTAATCTGGTTTTCAGGGCTAGAGTTTTATTACTGGAGTCGTGTCTTCGAATTATTTTTTAACGGCGTCAACATAAGGAGGTACTTAATACCTAATTGATTCTACAGGGTTATTTGTAATTAACTGACATCCTCTTAACCCTGAATTCCTATCACTCAAACAAATATTTTTTGTTTTACGAGTTTTACGACATTTTAAAATGAAGCACTTTTTTCCCATACAAATACACAGAGTATCGTAAAAATAAGAGGTAATCTCAAATTTTCAAAACGTTATTACACCAAAAATATTAAGTTATGACAAAAGCCGTAAAACAAAAAACATTTGTTTAAGTGGTAGGAGTTTAGGGTTAAAAGGATGCTAGTGAATTACAAATAACCCTGTAGATGTCAAAATATGCTAATAGGTTCGTTTGTAAACATTCTCGATTTGTTTTTTTAGACCTACGCTGTTAGCCGCATACAGTACCTCTACCATGAGTTACACTAGTTTACAGTGACCGTACTCGCTAGCGACGGCGTAAATGATTTGTATGGAGAATTGTACTTCCGTAAGTGACCGCTAGAGGCGCTGTACACAATTCTCCATACAAATCATTTACGCCGTCGCTAGCGAGTACGGTCACTGTACACTAGTGTAACTCGTGGTAGAGGTACTGTACCTCTACCATGAGTTTACACTAGTTTACGTGACCGTACTCGCTAGCGACGGCGTAAATTATTTGTATGGAGAATTGTACAGCGCCTCTAGCGGTCACTTATGGAAGTACAATTCTCCATACAAATTATTTACGCCGTCGCTAGCGAGTACGGTCACTGTAAACTAGTGTAAACTCATGGTAGAGGTACAGGCTGGTTGAGGTTCATGAGTTTTAACCAGAGCGAAGCTCGAGGTCGCCTAAGTACCTACTGTTTCTTATTTTACGAGGAGCGTTCAATATAAAGTGAGAATGAGATGCAAACTCTTTAAATATTACGAAATTAAATACTGGCCGGTAAAGCTAATCTATCTAGCTGATTGCTATGAAAAAAAAACTAACTGTCTTTTGTTTAAAAAAATATACGGTAATTTCTTTGCAATGCTATTGAGTACGTTAGCAAAAATGGAGAAAATTGAACTGCGCGCCGTTATCAAATACTTGTATTTGAAAAATTTTTCTACGGACCAAGTCAATTTGGATTTGCGCAACACTTTAGGGTCTAATGCTCCTCCGTATTCGACAGTCGCACGTTGGTGCGCCGAATTTAGACGTGAAAGAACATCGACAATGGACGACCCCCGCTCCGGACGCCCTACTACAGCAGTAACTGAAGAAATTGTGAAAAAAGTCGAAAACTCAGTTTTGGCGGATCGTCGTGTCACAGTTCGTTTTATTGCTGAAAATGTAAAAATTTCAACGGGGAGCGTGCATAATATTTTACATGAACGCTTGGGTATGAAAAAGGTATCTGCGCGTTGGGTACCAAGAATGCTTACTGACACGCAAAAACAAACTAGACTAGAGATTTGTCAAGAAGCTTTGAACCTGATGCAGCAAGACCGGGAACTTTTTTTGGCGCGATTTATAACAATGGACGAAACATGGCTCCATCATTACGACCCTGAAACGAAACTGCAGTCTATGACATGGAAAAGGCCATCATCTCCAACTCCGAAGAAATTCAAGGTGAGCCCATCTGCCGGTAAGGTCATGGGCTCTGTTTTTTGGGATGGTAAAGGGGTATTAATGATTGAGTATCTCGAGCATGGAGCCACTATTACGGGCACTTTATACGCCAAACAAATAGCAACATTGCGCTATGAGATCCGCGAAAAACGGCGAGATAAACTCTCGAAAGTTGTGCTGTTCCACCAGGACAATGCCCCGGCACACAAGTCCGCCGTTGCAATGGCTGCAATTCGTGATGCTGGGTTCGATATCCTTAAGCATCCTCCGTATTCACCAGATCTCGCTCCCAGTGATTTCTACCAATTTCCGAGATTGAAACAATACCTGAAAGGCCAGAAATTTGAAGACGACGACGCGGTAGTCGCTGCAGTACAAGATTTTTTAAGTACTCAAGATGAGACCTTTATTAAAAATGGAATTTTAAGTTTAGAAAAAAGATATATAAAGGTATTATGCTAAAAGGTGACTATGTCGAAAAATAAAATGACATTTAGTAAAAGTTGTTTATAACATACTCATTCTCACTTTTTATTGAACGCCCCTAGTATTAGTTTGTTTATGGATCAATCTAATCTAGGTAGGGTAGGTAGGTACGTTAGGTACCCTGAGAAGATCGAAAGCTTGGCAAGCGGGTGCAATTATGCATGTATTATACATATAAACTTTCCTCTTGAATCACTCTATCTATTAAAAAAAACCGCATCAAAATCCGTTGCGTAGTTTTAAAGATGTAAGCATACATAGGGACAAGGACAAACAGACAGCGGGAAGCGGACTTTGTTTTATACTATGTAGTGATTAAAACCAGAAATAACTTACCTACTGTTACTTAAACACAACCCCACTCTACAAGGTGAAATTAAACTTTATAACTCGGTTAATGCTGGTTAATAAAACACATTAAATTAACTGTTAAAATTAGTCTGATCAAATCTGTGCATCTCAAATTAAATAAGACAATTTGGTTAATGCTGTCCAGCATTAAATGGGCTGGAAACACTTTGTATCATGAACTGAAACAATAACTTTGCTCACCCACGACCACCACGTTTGCGTTTGCGGGTGAGCAAAGTAATTGTTTCGGTTCATTAATATTGACCTCCGCAAAGTAACGCCTGATTCAATAAATTACTTTGTATCATGTTTAAAATTTCACCAGGTACATACACACGTAGGTCGTATACTTATTTTCACCTCACTAGCTCGGAAAGCCCTTTTTGTTTGTTTGACATCTATTGAGAAAATCGCTTTTTATCCACAAGTGAAGAAAGAGTTTTGACATTTGAAGGCAGCTTAAGTGATATTTGACAGCTAACAAAACGTAAAACGTTAAAAGTGCTGCATTTTTAACATCACAATTAATGAATTGCATCGAGTAAAAAACACTAAATACAGTCTTACAACTTTATTTTAATTCATAAATATCAGCATTCAACATTAACCTTCATTCTTGTTGTAAAAACGGATAAAATGTTCTGACAGTCCAAGTAAGTCGATGTGCGATCAAAACGCATCCGAAATAATAAAAAAAAAACTTAAGTCAAAACGGTATACAATTTAACAGTAATACAGTTTGCTCGTATCTCAAAATCGATAATCTGGCTAATTGAACTTTACTCGATGTGCAATAAAGTTCAGTTTGGTTTATTCATTGATTTGAGATACGAGTTTTTTCAAAGTAGTGACGATATGTCGGTATTGGAATAGTTCCATAAAGACTGGATTTGCTTAGGCTATTTTGCATTATTTTTGATTTTACCAATATTTCTATAATTACTTCAAAATTATTGTATTGACAAAGAGGTAAATAAATAATAATTGATAGTACAAACCCTTTTTCTTATTTTCCTCGCTGTAGTGAGGTGAAAAGTTTTGTGTTATACACGGGTGAAAAGTTATTTTACGTCGCGTGTGTTGAAGCACTCGCTATCGAAAGAATTCTATTTTTGAACCACTCGCTTCGCTCGTGGTCAATCATAGAATCCTTTCGATAGCTCGTGTTTCAAAATGAACACTCGCAGTTAAAATACAACTTTCCCCCCTTGTATAACAAATAACTATTGTCATGCTTTGAAGTTATTAAATAGGTAAACTCCATTTTGCATCTTTGCTTCGGTGTTATCTAACACGAGGTCAGCAAACCCCTTACATAACTGCCCTAGTCACCAGCTGACCTAGGGTAAATTGGGATTCATTAGAGATGCGGACCAAGCGCAGCGTCAGCGTTCAATCTGAAAAGAAAAAGTAAAGTACCTACGGATAAAAGGAAAATTAAGAAATCATACAATTTTCGGATTATTCGCGGTAGTTCCTTTGGCTTTTCCTTCAAAGGAACTATTGCATTTTTTTGCACACATCAAATTCATTGAAAATTGAAGGAAGAACTGCGTTTATTTTATCGCCTTTGTTCCTTGTCAAAGTAGAACCTTCAGTACCTACTAGCAAAGGAATAACAAAGGCAAATACTTACATACATACATACACATACGGGTCAAACACATAACCCTTCCTTCTTCGCAGTCGGGTAAAAAATAAACGCAGTTCTTCCTTCACGTCTTGTGAAGGAAGTAGTGCGAAAAAAAAACGCAATAGTTCCTTCGAAGGAACAGCCAAAGGAACTACCGCGAATAATCCCAATTTTCAGTATCTTATAACGCGACTGATTGATAATAACGCGCAAACTAAAACCACTGAGCTTGAGACTTGAAATTTGGCAGACATTCCTTGAGTACCTAAGTATAGGTGCACTAAGATGGTTTTTTTTTATTTGCCACGTGATGGAAAGCCAAATTTAATTCTTCCACGGGAGCGAGGCCCCGGGGTAAAGCTGGTTTACAGTAAAATAAAAACTAAAATAAAATCTAAAGCACAGTTTAGACCTGCAAAACAAATCGTAGGTAGGTACATGCTGTATTACATTCCGAGGCCATAACCCACAGATCATTTATAATAATAATAATAATAAATATCACGGGACAATTCACACCAATTGACCCAGTCCCAAAGTAAGCTAGGAAAGCTTGTGTTATGGGTACTAGGCAACGGATAAACATACTTATATAGATAGATACATACTTAAATACATATTAAACACCCAAGACCCGAGAACAAACATTCGTATTTTTCATACAAATATCTGCCCCGACACGGGAATCGAACCCGGGACCTCAAGCTTCATAGTCATTTATAAAGCGAATGATCAATCAATCAATCGATCAATCAATCAATCATTCAATCCTGTAGGTGATCCTGTGCCGCAATGTAATGTAATGCAATTCTTGCAGGTCTAAGCCGAGCTAGAATAGAATAAGTATAGAATAAAGCGACTTGTACATTATTTAATTTTGACACCTCACAGTATTCGGTAATAGACTAAAGTATTTTTGTTTCTAGGTGAGGAACCAAGCCTCACGGCGACCAGATGACCTATTCAACCGGGAGCGATCCAAGGCCACGAAAATTGCTCCCCACGGCAGCCCCGCGCGTGCGTACATCGCCTACCACAAGCTCGGCGCGGACGCAGCAATGGAGCAGACTGCGCCGCAGGAGTGTGAGTGCAGCGTGCACCCCTCCGTCTTCTACTTGCTGGCGACTCTGCTTCTCACCAGGTAAAAGCGCTATACTATCCAATTTCATTCAAGGGACCCAAAGGCTCGATCGAAAGAGAGGATCGGTCCCACAAGCAGACGGAACATCCGTGTAATAAGTTTTTCTGCGGGATTATTGATTCGAAATGTAGTCACCCCTTCAACGCCGTACACTTATACGACGTATGTATGAAAACATTTTGTCACCCACAATTAATATCCTAACAAACATTGAAGATACAAAAACTTGCTAGAACATGGAGGCACTATATTTAGATTAGAACCCTGGGCACTACTTACCTACCCGTTATTTAATTGACCGATTGGAACTGCGAGAGCCATCCACGGTCTTCTTTTTTCACTATCACGGATTTCTTTCACTAACTTCTTTGAAATGATCAGCCTAAGTACTTTATGTCATCAATTGTACCTACGTAATGGCTCGTCTACACAATGGCCCATGATGGGCGATTAATAAAGTGGCCATCATCGCCGCGATTATGGGTTGCTCTCTACACAATCGTGACTGTTCATTTACTCACTGTCGCCTGTTGATCATTGGCACGCATTCCTTTGATGTACCGACAATTCTCCGATTATTCCCGATTACAGGCAACGGTGGCCACTCACAGATGATTATGCTCCCTTCACAGTCGTGCATGCCCGTACTCGCCCGTCATGGGCCATTGTGTAGACAAGCCATGACGGTTCGCGAACGAGATTCTGCAGCCATCATCATCGTGGTTTCACTGTTGGACACAGGCTTCCTTTTAGAATGAGAACTTCTATCTATCTAGGACTTTAGTTCCGTCGCGGGCCTACTGTGGACCATTGACTTGCCTAGCTAAGTTTCCTTCATCTATAAACTCGTGGTAAATTTCAAATGTAATTGCGCTCATGAATTCTGAAAAACGCAGAGGCCCGGGCTCGAACCCTTGATCCTCTGCTTGTGAGACCATAGGCCAAAAACCAACATGACCCTAAAAAACTGGAAATGGTTATTTAAAATCGAATGAACGTTAATATCGTCTCTGAGTTTGGCAATATTGTATGGAATTTGTCGGTTTTGTATCCTCTCAACAAGCGGACTGTCCAACTGACAACAGAACTGCGCCACTAAACTTTTTGCTCTGTTTGTTAGCCGTTAGTTAAATTAAAGAAGTTCTAGAAACTTTACCGGTTTTCTGCGCGAGTGAGCTTCCATCCCACGTCATTCTGAATCACAATTAAGTAAGTTAACTAACGGTTTTTGCGCAGGATGGACCTGACAAAAGACCTAAGGAATCTGAAATAGAAGTTTTGGTCGGATACCCTACTTTATATTTGGTGGCCATAACGAACTGAAACAATTACTTTGCTCACCTACGATCTTATGATAGCTACGTTTATGCAAGAAATGTGACACATCTAACATCTGGTAGCATGGTGAATGGTTTTGTTGCTCTGAGGATGAGCTCTGGTTGAGTTCGGAACGCATCAGTTAGTGTGGTGGTGGTGATAGATGGGTTCGGTAGAGGAACTGCATGAACACACATTTTTTGCATAAACGTAGCTATCATAAGGTCGCGGGGGAGCAAAGTAATTGTTTCAATTCATTAATATGGACCTCCGCAAAATAACGCCTGTTTCAGTAAATTATGGTAGCCATCATCATGATCCCAGCCTATGCCTAGTACGGATTGGAAATTTCGTACACACCATTGAATTTCTTCGCAGGTTTGTGAAGGTTTGTGAAGGGTGGGTACTGTACTGTTTTTGGTGATCAATAATAGTACATTACTGCAGAGGCCGGGACTTAAGGGGTTGCCGGCCGAGTATCTAAGTTGACGGCCGAGTGGTACACGAGGCCGGCATGATATGAGGCCGGCAACCCCTGTTTATTTATTTATTTATTTATTTAAAGCCATAAATTGTATGTACAAGGATGCTGATGTTGTGCAATATAAAGAGGAAACAATACAATTTTACCCGGTGGGTGTAGCTCACGTGTAGCTATACAATACTCGTACTTAATGATAATGAATGACTAACAGCAAGAATCATCGTTCATAGTATTCATTTAAATTATAGGGACATAACCTGATCACAAATTTTTTCAAGGCTGACAAAAATTTCGAATATTGTGATCTTGAAAGTGACTTAATTTCTAAAGGTAAAGAGTTAAACACTTTTGCAGCAACATAGGTAGTGCTGTGCTGATAGATTGCTGTCGTAGCAGTAGGGGCCTGGACATCGTGGGCAAACTTCAATTTTAGTCTGTCGCTATTAAAATTATTTCTTGCAGGGAATTTATTTACATTTCGGCTAAATAGTTTACAGAGCTCTATGATATACAGTGCCGAAAGAGTCGGCAAACCTAGTTTTTTAAACGAGGCTCTGCATGACTCTCGGTTTGACTGAATGCCATCTAGTATACGTACACATTTCTTTTGAAGTATAAACAGCCGATGGGCTTCAGTACAACTTCCCCACACTGCCAATCCATACAGAACGTGTGACTGGAAGAACGCGTGATATGCTTGTAAGGCCGCTTTTATAGTAGAAATTCTTTTCAAGCGCTTTAGAGCAAATGTAAAACTACTAAGTTTGTTACAGAGAAAGCCCACATGTTTCTTCCAGTTTAAATGTTCATCAATGTAAATGCCTAAAAATTTTGATTCATTTACAGCCATAACCGACAAATTATTTGATTTTATGTCTAACCTAGTACTTTTAGTCCTTACGTTTCTAAAATGTAGACACTTAGTTTTCTTTATATTTACAGTCAGATTGAGCATCCTTAACCAATTGGCAACAGTGGACAAGTTATTTGAAATTATATTGTTAAGGTCTTCAGTTTCATTTCTCTTAAATTTAAATAGCATTGAAATATCATCAGCGAACATAACTATTTTGCTGGATAATAGCTCTGGCAAGTAATTTACATACAAAAGAAACAAAATGGGTCCCAGTATACTCCCTTGGGGCACACCAGATTCTGTGCATGAGATGTCAGATTTAGTATTTGATATTGTGCTATTTTTATGATTTAGGGTTGATACTAAGACACATTGTTCCCGTTGTTTAAGATAGGATTCAAACCATTTGTTTGAAATACCTCTTACGCCGTAGCGATCTAAGATATCAAGCAGTATGTCATGGTTAACATGATCAAACGCCTTAGATAAATCTAAGAGAACGGCAACAACATTTTCTTGTCGATCCAGTGCATCATAGATATAGTCAGACAGTTCAAATAGTGCATCAGCAGTTGATACACCTTTTTGGAAACCAAATTGATCAGCGGCTAAGATATTGTTTACGATTAAGTAAGAGTAGAGACGATTTGCCATAATCTTTTCAAAAATCTTAGAAAATATTGTTAAGAGAGCAATTGGCCTGTAATTATTAACGCATAATTCATCACCCTGTTTAAGTATTGGCTTTATGTTAGCCTTCTTGAGCCCAGTTGGGAATTCACCTTCTGTCAAAGAAAGATTAATTAAGTACAGGAGGGGTTCTAATATTGAGTCAGCGATATACTTTATAACACTTGAAGACATTTCATCATAACCGCATGACTTTTTATCTTTAAGCCCTTTAATAATCTTAAGTAACTCACTTCTATCAACTGGATGAGTAAAAAAGGAGGTGGTTCCAAAAGGAGGCAGTACTGGCTTTATACCAGGAGGATTGCTAGAATTCAGTGTGACAGTGGATTTAAAGTAATTATTAAATAAGTTCGCAGCATCAGTCACAGTATTTGCTGTTTCTACACCATCACACAGACCTATTAAGCCAGTTAAGTCGTGCGATTTACTACCTTTAATATTGTCATTTATCACTTTCCAAGTATCGCGTACTTTATTTTTAGATACCGAAATTTTCCTTTCTGTGTGTTTCTTTCTGGCTAAAGTAATTACCCGTTTCAGCAAGGCGCAATACGACTTATAATGCTTCAACAAGTTTACATCTGAGCTATTTTTAGTCAAAATGAATAATTCTCTTTTCCTTTTACAAGATGTTTTAATACCCTCTGTCAACCAACCCCTATCTTCCTTTGCACTAGTTTTCAATTTAATTTTAGTATTTGGTACATATTTGTCGAAACTCGTTGTTACTATGTCATGAAAAATATTAAAACCTGAATCTACATCGTTTGCGTTGTACACAGGAAGCCACGAAGTATTTTGTAAACTCGATTCGAGTCTATTTAGATTATATTCACTTAAAATTCTAGACCATTTGTAAAAAGTCGTAGTACATTTTTGTAAAAGCGTTGGGAAACTGGCAAACTGTAGAGTATGATC